>JAUJDW010000123.1:0-82988 GCA_030512325.1 Lasiodiplodia hormozganensis
CCCCCCAGAACTCGATCTTTATCTTTTAACATCCCCAACACCTCTTCGAGACTTCCAGTTTACTCAGCACAGCTTGGAATATACTTCCAATCAGTTGGACCCACTATTTAAATGTTCATCTAGCTCTTCCTCGCTAAGCTTTATTGTCTCCCAGTGGTTTAGATTCTATCGCGAATTGAATACGAATTGACTACAAACCGATTCAGAATCGAATCGAAAATGACTCCTTATCAATACCTTACCAATACAAATATTTTAATCGTCAACTTTTTTTTTTATTGGCGAGCGAAAATTTTAGGATGGAGGGCGCACTGCATTGCGGCTCTGCTACCGGTCTTGGCAGTCGCCCACAACGACACCACAACACTTCGATTTGTATAACCCCTCAACACCTGGATTCGTGCGCTCTATGACCGTCTATCCCTTGATAGATCTTACCTATCCTAACCACCATTTTCCATGTGGAATCAAAGTCAATATACCCTCACATGTTAGCAACATGTTAACGACATGTGAGCAACAAGTCTCGAACACATTTTAAACAAGTTTACAACAGATTCAATTCCAATAAGGCGTCAAAGCTTTACTTCTGCCAAGCCTCTTAGCTAATCGCCAAAATCGAAAAATTGCAATCGGGCTCAACACGTTTGCCAGCCCAACACCCCCTCTTCCGACTTCATCACCAACGCTCTGTTCATCCCCCACTTGTCCAAGACACGATGTCGTTCATCAATGATGATCCTCCAGCCACGTGCTCAAGCTGCGAAAAATTACCAGACGCCACCACAACGCTCAATCGCTGCTCGCGTTGCCGCACGGTCGCTTACTGTTCCAAAGCCTGCCAGGCCGCACATTGGCCTGCTCATCAGCCTTTTTGCAAGCGTCCCAACTACATCCTCGACGTCTGCATCTGCCCCGGCGAAATCACCAACCCTGTCGTAAAGCGCACCCTGTCGTGCCCATCCACGGCGACATTTCTCGAGCTGCACTACGCGTTGCAGCTCGCCTTCGGTTGGACCGATACCCACAACTGGGATTTCTGCGTCAAAGACCCGGCCTACAAGCCGCGCGCGTTCAACTTGATGGACCATATCAGACGGAGTGGCATCAGGGATAGGCGCCAGCTGGCTGAGCTGCAAGGCGAGGACACCAGCGTCTACGATGCCCAGATGGCCGCGGAACCCCGTCAGTTCCTCCTTCGCATCAAATCCCTACCGGGAATGATCTACCCCCGCACCGATGCCATGTTCGGCGATGAGGCCCATGCGCATCCGAGAACACGAGAAAAACCTGCCAATAAGGTCAAGCTCTGGGAAGTGCTTGACAAGGAGCCCTACAAAGGACAAAACCTCGTCTACACCTATGATTTTGGCGATGGGTGGGATCACAGCATCACGATAGCCGGAAGACAACCGGCTATCTCCGCCTTCACCTGTACTTATGGCGAGGGAAGGTGTCCCTTTGAGGATGCGGGTGGCCCGGAGCGATGGCAAGAACTGAAGCGGAACATTCGCGCCCGGACTTGCACTGAGGACCAGAAGTTCGACATGCTGAACAGTGGAATTGATCTGGATTCGTTCGATCCAAATGGGTTCTACGTCTGGTCTGTGGATCATGTCAACAAAAGTCTGGCCGACTGGAAGGCGGGACTGATCGGATTCAACAGCACACGCTGATGGCACGTACCCCAGTCTTCCAGGGATTTGTCAATACGCTGAGACAACCTTTCGTTTTCGGTTTGACGTTTTGCACTAAAATAAAGTGAAGCTTCATAGACGAGCCCCTGCTGCTTGACTACTACCGTGATTTGCACTGTCTTTGATCCAACACTTGATACGCATTATACACCTCGACCTCCTGGCTGATTGTCATCACTGCTGACATCCTCCTTGTTTCAACCACACCTAAGCTCCACCGTACTCTCCTTTCCCTCCCTCCTCTGCATCTCCCTCAACTCCCTCAGCGGCGGTATACTCTCCTCCATCCCCACCGCCAACCTCTCCCACAAGATCCCCACAGCCGGCTTCACCGCAGCCTCCACCCTCATCACCCTCGTCGGCGTGACGACGACATCGCAGACCGTATCGAACACGTCCGGCCTCAACTCGACCTCGTCCCTCCCCACAACCTGGCAGTCGTGCACGACGCCCACCACCGTCGTGGCCCCCATATCCACCGCCCCGACCGAGTACAGCATCGCCCACTCGAGGTCGAAAAAGCCGTGGCCCTTCCCAAACCTAACGCCGGAATCCCCCACCGCCCCCGTCCCCGTCACCATGACGTCCACCTTCCACCCCATCGCCATCACCTCCTCCAACCCGACCCTCCTCCCAACCTTCTCCATCCCATCCAGCGTCGCCGCGTACCAGGGCCCCCTCCCATCCCTCTCCACGTCCTCGGGCCCGACGACCACGAACCCCCGCCGTATCGCGTACGTCGTCGCCAGCACCGTCTTGCCCTGCGCCAGCGCCCGCGCACGCAAGCTCTCGAGGCAGTTGTCCGGCGTGATGAAGACCAGCCGCGCCGCGCGCCACCACGGCTCCGCCAGCAGCAGGTCCGTGGCCGCCGACGACCCGGCAAAATCGGCGATGAAGGACGAGAAGTCGTAGTCGAAGCGCGAGTCCGGTAGCGCCACGTCGCGCAGCTTGGCCCAGATGCGCGCGCGGATGGCGGCTTTGTGCGCGTCGATGGAGAAGGAGGGCTGCTGCTGCTGCTGGTCGGCCTCGGACGCCGTCGTCGTCGTGGCTGGATTTTCCTGCGTTGACGGCATGGTGTCCGCTTTCCCACAGTCTTTTTTTCCTTTCTACCTCTTTAGGCGGTTTTATTTATGCTTCGCTTGGTGATACGACTGGAGGAGAATTGAAGAACGTCTGGAGAGAGCCAGGAAATGCAGATGCAATTGATATTTGAAGCAAAGTGGGGAGGAACGTCCGAATGCAGCTCGCTGAGACACGACGTTGATAGGTCCCGATGACCTGGATGCCGCAGAAGCGTCGCCAATGCTTAATTTTGCTTGATTCTTTGACCCTGCAGGCCCCGGAAACCGGAACTGACGCAGCAGCCACATCCATTCGGCCCGGCCGGCAGCATCGGCAGATGGACTCAACTGCCGAACCACCACCATCCCTGACCCGCCAGTAGTCAAGCCTCTTTTTAATCGGTCCTAAAACAAGTACGTCCGTATGTACGTACCAACCTGTAGTGGCCAAGTCATGGCCAATCTCAATACTGCAGAACCCAAATCGACAAGCCCACCAGCGAGAAGGAAAACAATTGACAATATCACTTTCAGGCACTGATTAAAGAAATAGAAGGGTTGTTTTGTTCGTCTACTTCTTGCTCTGTTGCCGTAGCCCCACAGCTTGCGTCAGCCTTCTCTCTCTCTGTACCACTCCAATCAAGGAAAAAAAAAAAGAACACAAAAACGATGGCATCGCGTCCCTGATACTCATTACAGATTATGATTCCCTTCGCCTGACCGTCCTGTCATTCCCTTTCCCTTCTTCCATTTAACCGCCCCCACCTCCCACTATTCATATCCGCACGTATAGAGCCCACGCGCAAGCGTCGAGAGTACCAAACATAAGCGAGACAGGGGGGAGTAAGAGCTTTGCCAAAAGAAAATGAACACAGCGAGGAGCAAGAGGAGGAAAAGCAGAGAACCAACCAAAGGGGATTACGCAGAGTAGCCGCCCGACGAATGCGGTAAGGGGAGTTTAGAGGGAAAAAAAGAAAATAAAGCAGCTACTAGCACAGACACCTCGTTGCTGAACAAAACAAACGAGGGGGGGCGTGAAGGGTAGTAAACGTAGAAGAAAAAGAATTAAAAGGAAAAGAAAAGCAAAGAACCTCCCTGGTCATCCTTTCTCGTCACCTTGCCCCATAAAATCCAAGGAATACTCGTCGGGTTTCGAGAGAAAAACCATCACTGGGAGTGGTCCCTTATCCAACGGCAAGATTTGCAAGAAAAGCCGCTGCTGCAACCACCATCCCGCTCCGATCATCCAAACGCCTCTGGCCCCACGAGGAAAGGAGAAAATCCGTAGCAGGAAATCGAAGAGGAGTGTTGTTGTCCGTGTCCCTGCTTTGCCGGCCAACCTTTTCAGCGACATTTGCCACACCAGAGTTCCATCATACCAAAAACGCCTTTGCACAGGGGTGTAACAGAAAAGGATATTGCTTCGCTCGCCGAGGAGGGGAAAATGGGGGAATCCCGCGAAGCTCGCAAAGGCGCGAAAGAGGAAAAAAAAAGAAAAAAGAAATGAAGTCCAGAGAGCCGCCCGCCTCGCATACACACACAAAAACAAAACATGATACTTTAAGAATCCACCAACCGTTTTCGCTCCAGGCACATGACTTTCGCAGCAAACCGTGACCACATGGGGACTCTCCTCACTCTGGCCTTCCTTCTCGTAACGCCAGACGCCTCTCTTAAACTTCAGAACATCCGCCGCGAACTATATGATTCATCGGACTTCATCAGCCTTCCACCCGCTGACACACGCTTCTGCAACTTGGCATCTCTTTCTTTGGTACGCTCACCTGGTGAGCTTCCATTGCCTGCCATGATAGTTGGCAGAGCGGTTATGGTGTCGCCACCACTGCTGTTGGAAGCATTATTACCATTTTGAGTGCTGCTCGCCCCGGGGCGTCTTCCGTCACGCTGGTCTTGCTTCTGCTCCAGGTACAATCGTGCCGATATGCTCAACGGGAAGGGCGATGGCGTGTTTGGTATGTCAGCTCCGTTCTGCATCAACAATTCTGCCACCGGGAAGGATTTCCGACCCGCGGTAGGTGCACCTTGAGGAGGTTGACCGGGTGAGCTAGCGGGCGAGGCAGTGTCTGCAGGAGACGCCGGATCCGCGGCCGAGAGCGCAAGGTAAACAGCCGGGGTGCTGCGGGACTTGTCTGTCGCGTTGGGGCTCGCCTTCAGCGCAAGGGCATATAGCACGTTCTGGATATCGTTCTTCTTGACAGACGCAAGAAGCGTCTCCTCTGGCGTTGCATAGTGTGAGAGTGTCGCGGAAATCGGCTGAACAAAGGCTCGCTCCGCATATTTCTGGTTGATGAACTTCAGGCGCTGCTCTCGAGTAGACGTAGGTCCAGGCTTCAGAGTTCCCTCGAGCTTGGCCTCCCAAATCATATTGCTGACGCGGTTGCCGATCTTGAAGAGCAATTCGATAATATCTGTCGTGAATGAATGAACGTCCAACGTGAGTGAGCGGACCTTTGAGATATGAGTTCCTAAAGAACGATGGATTCCGCTGCACTCGATGCAAACCACGATTCCGAGGTTGATCGACACCCAGTCGACCTTGCTCTCCGATCCGCAGTCTGCGCAATACTTGTTCCCGGCGTCAGCTTCGCGGATCTGCTCGAGGAGTTTGTTAGCTTCTCCAGCGGCTTCAGGGCTACGGTAAGAAGGCCTGTCGCCAACCGTCGCGTGACGTGACACAGGCTTGTCTTTGCTCGTATTTCCAGAATTTCTGTGGCCAGAGAGCGACGTGCTCTTGCCAGTAAGGACCGAGGCGATGTCCCTGCGTGTTGACTTGTCCAACGATTCCGTGGGCACGGGGTCGGCAATGCCCTTGTTCTCTACAGCAGTTTGCAGCGCATTATTAATCGCGTTGATCCAGGTCCTGAGTTCGTCTTCGCCCGTGGTCTGGTAGACGCGCGTAAACTGGGGCGTGATGACCTCGAAACAAAATCGTCTTTCGGAGTTGCGAGCTTCTCGAACCGAGGCCACGCGAAGGTCAATCGGGGTCATGTGCAAGTTCATCTTGTTCTTCCAGTCAGAGTACTCAGAAAGTTTGCCCTCGCCGACCGTTATCCAGAATCTACACATAATTTAGCAAACGAGGGCCTAGAACCAGAAAATCCACTTACTTGTGCCAGGCTTGCTTGTTCAAGCCCTTTGGATCGATATGGCTTCCAGGTCTGCTGAGTGCCCAGAGCAAGCCTTCCTTATGAGGAGGATGCGCGTCTTGGCCATCTCCACCTGCTTTGTCTTCAAGGTCGCGGATACCTTTGAATTTGTTGTTCTGACCAGGGCTAGTAGCCGGAAGCGATCCAGAGGACGGTCCGCTGTTTAATCCCGGGGTAACCGGCATGGCTGCAGTCGAGGGCGGAGATCCTATTTGCGGAGGTGGAGAGACAGTGCTCTTGAATACAGGTGCTATGCTGTCAGAGCGTACTTCATCTAGAGGAACGGCTCTTCCATTCGCCTGCGCCAGAGTTGACATTGTAGAAGGCTCAGGTTCTTTGTAGGCACTTCCACTCTTCTCAAGAGCTCTTCGCTTCTCCTCACGCTCGGCACGTTGGAGTTGGAACTCCTTGTCAGCCTCCTTGACTTCTTGAGTGAGTGCCTCGAGCTGTGGGAGCATCGACTTGACTTTGTCGGCCGTTGCCATGAAACCCTTGGCTTGTGCATCCGCATACTTTGTGAGGTACGAGAGGACTTCCTGATTCTTCCTTCCACCGTTCAGATCCTGGATGTAGGAAGAATAATCAAAGCGCTTCAGCTCGAAATTCCGGCGTTTCGTCTGGTATTTTGTATCCGTCTCTGTCCGCCTCTTCTCCTTCATCGAGTCCTGCCTCTGTCCGAGATAACGGCTGACATATGAATAGTATTCTTTGCTCTCCTCTTCGAAATCCTTCTTCTTGGATTCCGCTTGTTTGATATCGACATTGTAGAGCTTAGAAATGGGTTCGATGATCAGTTTCTGGACATTGATGGTGTTGAGCTTTTCGTAGGCCAGGATTTCGCGCGCGATTTTGTCAAAATAATGGTCGATGGCCGGTTGTACCGAGTTCGAGTTCGGGGTCGCCGTGTCCTTCAGAGCTTCGATGAGCTCCGCGACTGCATTGTTACTGATGACCTGGGCATCCATTGTAGCTTCCGCCTTCTTCAACACCCGCTTCCACTTCGAACGCATGTCTGACGTGTTCTTCTCGAAATTCTTGAGGTTCGCGCGGAAAACGGGTCCATCATCCAAAGCACTGATATCCTCGGCCGGTCGTTGACAGGATAGGTCGACTTTGACGGGGCTGGTGTTATTAGTGTTGGTTAGGGTGAGAATGTTGCTCGAATACGTGTTGTGCGTCGGAACCAGGCCCAAGGCGTGCTCCGGAATGGCCTCAATCGCGGGCGAAACGGGCTCGCGGATCTCCTTGTACTCAGCACCGTCAGAGTCGCTGACACGAGATTCAATTGACTGAGCAGAAGGAACGCGGAGTCTGGGAGGCACGCTCAATTCCAGGAGTGGGGACGGTGTCTTGGGGCTGAGAGGAGCGGGTTTCTGCGTGTCTTGGATCAGTTAGCACATTGTTTCAAACATTACAGATCATTCCTTACTTTGGACCCAGAAAGCAAAAGTTGCCAGTGTATCCAAGCGGTGCGCGCGCGGATCATACTCCACAAACTGGCATATCGTTAGCAATTTCTTGACGGGACCGAGCGCAAACGTACGCTGCAGGCGTTCCTCCAGCCGCCGCCTCTATCCTCCAGAACGCGCGGAGGCCTCCACTTCCAGGACCATTGAAATTGAACGGACGGGCTGCCCATTGTCGAATAATCGCCCACCAATTCAACATTTGGGTTTTTGTGCAGGTTGGGGTCCGCGTGGAATTCTCTGGTCACCAAGTTTTCCAGCTCTTTGCTGCTGCCCGCGAATAGGAAGGTGAGGCCATTGATGACGGTGTCCACAGGCGCAAGCGTGCTGACGGGGATGGCGGGATTGCTCGCGGTCTGGAAAGCCTTGGTTTGGCGGAGAACAAAGGTGAAGTTGAAGGTGAGCTCATCGTCGTTCAGCAGGCGGATCAGGAAGCTGGGCGGCGCAGCGGGAGAGGTTTCGGGGTCCTATCAGGCGGAAGTCAGTGTGAACCCCGCTTTTTTCCGCGGCGGGCGTTCGGCGGCGTACCTGAACGTATTCCACGACGCTGTCGTCTCCGAAGTCCCGCCTCGCATTGTACCGGGTGGCGGGGAAGGCGTTCGGGGTGATGTTCAAGAGGAGGCGGCCGCGCGCGTTGGTGACGGTGATGGCGGCGATGGAGACTGCACAAAGAGGTCAGCGTGGCTTCAGGAGAGGGTCGCGCAAGGCCCGACGCACAGCGATTCTGGTCGCGCAGGAACAGAGGGTCGCCCTCGCCCTGGCGACTGTTGACGTTGCCCATGTGCGGCGAGGCTGCTGCTGGCGGGGCGCCAGCGGCGTCGAGCAGCTCGGGGTCGGTCAGGCTATGCGGGAGGACTTGCGCTCCTGAGGACTCGCGGGCTTGCGGCTCGCGGGCTCCTGGGCAGGAGAGCAAGAGCTTGGAGGCGCGGGCCCTGAATTATGTGGCTCGGTGGGCTGGTCTGCGGGCGGGCGGGTCGCAGCGAATTGAGGCGGCGCGAGGTGGGCTCAGGGCGCGCGCGCGGAGCGGTAGCGGATGCTGGGCTATGTGGTGCTGGGGAATGGGCTCGCGGGCTTGGTGTCGCGGCCGGCGGTGCTGGGGCCTGGATGGGTTGTAGGGGTGACGGCGGGCGCGCGAGCGGAGAGTCGCAGAGGTGGTGGCCGGCGCGATACGATCCAGGGCACGCTTTGGGCGGCGCTCGAAGCTTGACCAACGAAAATAGAGCTGCAGCTCCGCTTCAAATCGCGCAATGACGCCGCAGGGACCTGGCATCCCGTGCGTGGACGGCATGACTGGCTCCATGCACACGTGAACCAGAGTCACGGCGTTGTCGCCCAACGCCGCGCCCGCTCGCCGCCGTCTCACCTAGAATGGCCCTCGACGACCTAATCTCCCCGGCCTTGGCATACATCAGCGCGCGAGGTGCGGACGGTGCTGTGCCCCGGAACGGCGCAGGCCGAGTCATGCAGCGGGGGCCATGGCCAAAATGTTTGAGATCCGCTGCTTGCAAGGAATCGCTAGGCACACCCTCCCGCCACCCCATATCACGACGCACCGCCCCGAGGTCTGAGCAGCGATCGTGCCAGCCGCGCGCCTCTCAGGTACCGCAGTCCTCGAATCACACCCCACCTTTGTCTGGTGCCGCCTGCCGTATACGAGCCGTGGCCGCCCTCGGAAAAGAAAAAATTCGCAGATGCCTGCCTGCCCACCAGGAACACGAGTCACTCGTTGCGCATGACGTGGAAGACGCGTGGGTGAACCACATGCATACAGCAATTTCATCCTTCGCAACCACGTTTCACAAGTCAAATTATTGTATTGCAACCGACCTGCTGAAGTTGTTGCATGACATCTGCTTCGCCTGCCCATGGGACCACCTCGCCATTCCTTCTGCCACATCACGCTATCACCAAGAGTGATCAATTCCAGTTTTCAAAACTGTATAACGTGTACACCTCAACACTCGTCTGCCTAACGATGGCAAACTCCGTTGACCTTGAAGGCCCGCATGTTTGCTCTATCCTTAATGCCCAACTCTTCCAGCATATCCGGAATTCTTGGGATAACCGCAATCAGGTTGGTACTGTGATGACACAAAGAAGTCTACTAGTGGTCCCTGCCACAATTGTTGAGGAATATTCTTGGCTCGGCTCATCTTCAGTTGATTATACAGTTGGGGTAACCGAGAACTAGGGCGCTCAAAGAATATGTCTGATCATCGAAAGGCAAGTTTGGGCTTATATACAGATAAAAGGCAGCAGTTTAGTAGCGGTTGCATCTGTTCAGAGCTAGAATGATATCATATTGTTATCTTGCACCCTCCATAACCTTCATTTATTTGTTGCTTTTTTTTTTCACACGTGGCTTTTTGATATTTGGTTTTTACTTTTCAAAAGAGAGCCGGGGTGTTGACTCCCCTGCCATCCCTCCTTCCCACCAACGTCACTCAAAAAAGCCGCACCAACGTTATTGGATAACGCCGTGGCCTGACGGATGATGAACTCGCGTCCTCCGCTCAGGAGTCGGTCTCCGTCTTCTGGAATCCATGCGAGTACCACGCATCCGGTTGTACCTTCTCATCGCCTTGGTGAACCCTTGTTGAAAAGCACGAGGCTAAGTGCTCTCCCGAGAAGGCTCTGCAGCGCCAGATTGGAGAAATCCTTTCTCTGCCATGTTCAGGGGTGTAGTAAACAATTTATTTGAAAGGATGACCTGAAGATGCACTTTCACAAGAGTTAACGGGACCGGCGTATATGTCGGGAGCCGAATTACGCTTTTGGGGTTTCCGCAACAAAATACTCCTTTAACGAGCATCGCTGCCGTCATCATAGTAGCCTTAGGCAGTCATCCTGGATTCCTCGACCATGTCAACTAAAGGGCAAGTGTGTGAGAGCTGATTTTAGCAAAAACTCTCAAAGGTAAGGCGCCATCTCGTCAGAAAACCATACAAGCTCTACGAGGACCTGATCGCCGCTATTTTTTTAGTTCCTCCTGAGAACGACAATGGCCATGAGGATGCAGAATCGCTGTTTCCAGAAATTATGGCTTTTGACGACAGTAACGTTAGTCAGGAAGGGAGGAAGGACATGGAGGCAAAAACTAGACAGCAAGGAGGAAGAGGAAATAGAGCATGTAGTTTGTATGAAGGTGGACTAGTAGCTCTATAGCTCAGGGTTAAGTTTAAGCCCGTCATCTCGGTCGTCCAGAGCAGTTGTCATTGCTTACATTTCGTACAAGCCCTGTATAATCCCTACAGTCATGCACCGGGGGATAAGGATTAATTGTATTAACTGTTTTGCCGGCTTCCCCATTAAAGCAACTACCCAGCTTTCCCCCCCCCCTGCCAGTGGATGAACAATCTGAATGAGAGAATAATGCCAGTGAATGAGCATTTCATCTCCACCACTGTAGGGAAGTTATTAACCCACGTACTGCGCAACGCGTCAACTGTACAAGTGCATCCCAGCGTCCGGCCATACTTGACGCTGGAAAAGTCCATTAACATGCCGTAATAACAACACCCCGAATTACTCCATGAAATCAATTTCGTGCACCTTCCATTACCAGCCAACCCGCCCAACCCGGTTTTTACCCAAACTGAGTCTGCAAGTAGCGTACCATTACCCCAATTTTGT
This sequence comes from Lasiodiplodia hormozganensis, assembly GCA_030512325.1. Taxonomy (NCBI): domain Eukaryota; kingdom Fungi; phylum Ascomycota; class Dothideomycetes; order Botryosphaeriales; family Botryosphaeriaceae; genus Lasiodiplodia; species Lasiodiplodia hormozganensis. Next base: position 11,025 of record JAUJDW010000123.1, read on the forward strand.
CCACAAATTAATCGCCTCGTAGGCCAAAGCTCATTCCGACTTGGGAGATTTTTTTCCACTGGGTGGGTACCTGCCCTTCCAATCCCAGGGATCGCCACCAGGGACGCAGAGCCCCAGCCTCCAGAAATAGTCACGATGGGCCCAGAAGAGCTGCCAGAGCTTGAACCGCGCAGGGATCCACGCGCCGTGATCGCCGCCGGCGATGCAGTCCAGATCTTCGTCAGCTGAGCAGACGCGGATATCGGCAACGCTCGGCGGCAGGTCAGCCTTGTCGATGTAGATCTCCCCGCCATGCATGTGGTATCCCCATTCTTCCAGGGGCAGTAGCGGCACGGGATCCGACACGTGCGTGACCCGCCTGAACCGGATGTCCGTGTCTTTCCCAACAGTCGTCATGTTCTCGCCCACGTTGAACCGGCTGTCGATGTAGTGCACCAGGCCTTCGTTGCCGACACGTGGTTCTCCAAATGTGGTCACATGCGGGTCCCAGCCACGAGCCTTGAAATCTAGCGCGGCCAGCGCAGCCACCGCACCGCCCAACGAATGCCCGACTAGGGTCAGCTTGTAGTCCGGGTGCTTTTCCATTGCTTCGACAACGTGTGGTAGAACGACTTCTCGCGTGTTGATCCAGGACTGGTAGAATCCAGTATGGACGGTGCAGTTTGCACACTTGGGAGGCTTCGCGTCCGGCGCGTCGTCATCATCGCCTCCATCATCCTCTCCAGGGTACGGGATATACTCCTGCGGAACAGTCGACAAGTCCACAATGGTGTTGGCAAGGGAATACGTCCCGCGAAACGCTAGGATGATGCGCGGGACCGAGGGTGGATGCGACAAAGCGATGTAGCCACAAGAATCGGAAAGGAGAGGACCAGTGTTCCAGGCCTGTGACTGTCAGCTATAGCGTGGGCCCCTAATAGCTCATCAGAGCCGTACTTTCACCAACTCGAAGTCGGGAAATTCATTGCAGCGACTGGCGCAAGTGAACGGCTTCGCAATGCCCAGACCAGTGACGCCGACGCAGTATGAGATGTCGACGATGCGCGCGAGCTCCTCGAGCTCGGCAAACAGCGCTGTTGAGATATTAGGCGAGAGAGTGGCGGGAGCTGAGGGCTGAAGCGGCGCTTGGAGATTTAAGACGGCGGCAGCGGTCGCGAGGCACGGCAGAGTGAGGAGTCGCTGAGCGAAACGCATCGCGATCGCGGGCGGAGCATTCTCGTACGAAGGTCAGCACACGTAATGTCGGGGCGGGAGAGTGTTGAGGGCAAGGCAGAGGAGCATAAGAAGACTGGGCGTGGTGAAGCTTGGTCACCTTGTCGCCGCGCGTGATTCGCCCGGGCCCGGCGGAGGCTTGGCGCCTACGTCATGCTGTTATTCCTTGTCCGCCATAACATCACCGTTAGGAGCCGGCCGGACGCGGCGAGACCATCGAAGCCTTTCTTCTCCCGATATCCGCCCACCCTCACCTGCACTTCCCTCTGCAAGCCCCTCACTATCCCGGCGCCGCCCTTCTTATGTCGTCGTAATTCTCTCTCGCTCACCACTGCAACGCCAGATTACTTTCTTCGTGCCCCAATTGCAAGGCCGGAAATAACCCTCACACCATGACCAACGGCACCGAGTTGCCCGTTACCCAGGTCGACTTCGCACCACCTCAGGAACGGAGACCCAGCCAGCCTCCATACGACCCTACCGGGACCATAGCCGGCCTGCTGCAGGTCCCAGGTGCCAATAATGCCAATAACAACAAGGAGTCTACGCCCGGCTCGTCCTCGACGCCGTCGCCAAGCAGGCCCGGATCCACTCGCGCCTCGTCCATCAACGCCATGAATGCCAACACCCAAGTCCGCTACGAGGACCCGGACTTCACGCATCCGCCCGAGCTCAACTACACCCTGCGCACACGGAAGAAGAGCATTTTCTGGTTTTGGCTGTTGATTATTTTGGATTGCGTTTGCATGCCAATCGCCCTGTACTTCGGTCTCTGGTACGGAACGAGCTTATCGCACAATGCTGTTTTCAGCATCAGCACCGGCGCCCTCGGAAGCGTTTCGATCTTTGAATACTTCATCCGTTTCCACCGGCTATGGAAGAAGGGCTCGACTTGCCGAGTCATTGGCGCCAAGCGCTTCTATGTGAGTTACATGCACCACCTTCTTGTCGCTTACACGCCTGTCTAACCTGCAACCAGCTTGATTGGTTCCACTGGAATCTCTCCGTCGCCTGGATAGCCGTGATGATCGAGCTGATCGTCGGCACCGTGCCGGAAGAGCCGCCGATCCGCCTGCTGGCCATGCCGGTTCCGAGCATGGTCTTCGCCTTCGGCGTCGAGATGCTGGTCATGGACATCGCCCGCATCGCCGGATACCGCGCCCCGATCCGCATCTCGTCGCTGCCCCGCGGCTCGCCGCTGCGCCCGGGCATCTACTCGATCATCGAGGACATCTGCGCCGTCGACGGCAGCGGCGGCACCGAGTTCCGCCAGCGCCTCAACCTGCGCTACATGGCCAGCCACCACTTCCGCCTCATGCTGCACCGCCTCACGCTCTTCTGGGCCTTCGGTGCCTGCGCCATTGCGGCCATCACCACTGCCCTCATTTTCACTATCCAGAGGGATGCAGCCTACGTGGTAAGTTTCTTGTGCCTCCAACTAATGGTTCTGATAATAACTGTATTAGGTCGGTTGGGTTGTGCCCTTCATCTGGGCAGGTATCTGGGCTGGAATCACCCTGGTCTGGGTTCAGAAGAGTCTGAAGCGCGAATATGAGACCTGGGATGAAGTCAAGTGGAAGGCTTAATTCCGCACGGCTCATTTGATGTTTTGATCTTTCTTCATGTTTGATATCCTCTGATGCTTTCACGACACCTGTGCCTTTTTTGAGGGGAATGGAAAAAAAGTTGGGACCAAGGGGTTCTGTTCGGATTGATGAGTATACCTAGAGCAACAAGTTCCTTGCTGTACAAATAGGTCTCCTTTCTTGTTCATTTCGGGGGAGCATCGAGTAGACCTCTGCATTCTATTGAAGGGTGGGCGGCCCTTTTTCTGAGACTTGTATTATTACGGTAGATCTATCTTGCGTTCCCTACGAGATAGCTTTCATCACGCTTCACGAATGTATTAATGGACAAGACTTTTGTTAACGCTGAAGTCTTGACAGGCACAAGGCGAACGAACTACAGGATATCAATCGTCTATGTGCATGCAGAGCTTACTAGAAATGACGACGCATCACCCCACCCTCATCGCCCCCACCATAGCATCATAGATCAATAGCGCGTGCGCGGCCCAGACGTGCCAAGCCACCAGCTAATAGTGGATTTTCGCCGGAGGAGGGAAAGGAATCCTGACCAAACGATGACGCCGTTCGAAACCTCACCCGTTTCCGGGGCAGCATAGGCTTCACGCCTATTCCAATACCACCCGGCAGGCACGTGACGCACCATTCCTGGACTTTAACTTACTCGGGAGAGTTTAAAGAAAGAAGGGAGCGGAATGGGGATATGTTCCGCATCACGCGATATGTGTACGACGCGCGCGTGCACGCACAACCCGTCCCTCTTCCTACAGAAAGAAACTCGGAATCGCCGGGGGTCCCCGGAATCATTCGCTCTCGATCGAAGCTGTGCGCGGCCTTTTCCGAGCGTATCCGGTGGGCGGGTCGGAAAAGACGAGGAAGTATGCTCGTGGATTGGAGTCAGGGGAGTCAGGGGAGACAAGGAGACACATTGACGATTAGGTTGATCGAGAAACCAACTTTTGCAGGGTGAAACTAGCGTAACAATAGGCACTGTAAGATAGGTACTACCCAACGCATAGGCCGGCCGCCCCCCCTCCTCGGGTGTCCCGGACAGTTCGGTGGAGACGGGCTCTCGGCAGCGCGGAAGACGGCGGGTGGGCGAAATGTGGGGCTAACTATGGGGAAAGGGCGATTAAGGTTAATGAGACGACATGTATACACTTGTTGTGCGACGGTTTGTTCGTCTGATATATTATTGCGATGGTGTGTGGGCGGTCGCGGTTGAGGCGCTGGTTAGGATCACTGCTAGCTTGTTACTTGTTGCTTACTTATGACGTCTGTTCTGCACAGGAACCGCAGCCCTCCCCGCCCGACTCCCTCGATGCCAAGCGAAATGGTCTCGCGCTCGCCGGTGAAGGAGCGCGTTGATCGGTGAGAATAGGAATAGGCGCGCATTCATTCATATGTAGTGTACCTCGCGTTAGCGTACACCTTGCAAGTGCATTTAACGTTAGTGCACCACCTTGCATCAGTGTACCTCAACTACTTGTACCACACGTGGGCAAGAGCCTCAATTGAAGAAGAACAATGTGAGTTCATTCGTTTATCATCTAATAAGCTTGTTTTGGTGTCAAGCCGGGGCCCAATGCACCATCTACGGGTAAAGCGGCTCGACCTTTAGTCTACCAGAGTGAAGATTTCGAACAAATGTGGTCCCCTAAACCCAAGGAAGACCCTCCCAAAGAAAAATAAACGCCAGTGCTATGCACAACCATAACTCCGATATTGTACATACACACATTAATATCTGTTTTTTTGGGGCCCACCGTCTACCCGACGGGCTTCTATTCAAGGCATTCTGGAAAAGTGAAGAAGCTCCTGGGGTATAACTCGTCAAGGAATAACGCACGAAAAGAACGATGAGCAGAGATGGAGAGAACTGGTGAGCGTGGTCGGAAGAACGAGACGAGCGCGTTCAAGCACCGCCGCCCATCTCGATCTTCTTCCCCTTGACGCTGATCCACTTGACGCACAGAGCGAACACAAAGCTGAGCGCGGACATGGCGACGCTGACGTAGAAGGTCTCGGTGAGAGCGTCGTTGTAGGCGCTGAGCACGGCGTCGAGGTACTGAGGGAAGGCACGGGTAATTGCGGCCTGCAGCTCGGTGGCGCCGGTGGACAGGACCAGCCCTTGCAATTGGGCACCGCCCTCGGGGATGGCGGCCGAGATGTTCTTGATCAGCTGGTTCGTGTAGACGTTCTGGCCGACCGACACGAACAGGGCGCCGCCCAGCGTTTGCGAGAACATGATGATGGCGGTGCCGATGGGGATGTCGGCCGTCGGCAGCGCCGCCTGCACTGCGATCAGCGTCTGCTGCATGCCGAAACCGACGCCCGCACCGAAGATGAACTGGTAGCCGATCCACTTGGAGTGGCCCGTGTCGGTTGCGAGCGTGGTCAAAAGGCCGGCGCCGATGGACATGAAGATGGAGGAGAGGATCATGAAGGGCACGTAGTGGCCGATGACCGACACGAGGACGCCGGCAATCATGCTGATGATTACCAGGCCGAGGACCATGGGCAGGTTCATGATGCCCGACTTGACAGCTGTGGCAGCCTTGATGACCTGGAACCAGATAGGGATGTAGTAGACCATGATGAAGAAGGCAGCGCCAAGGAGGGCAGAAAAGAAGGCGCAAGCCCAGACGGTTCGGTCCTTGAAGACGCGGGGCGGAACCGTAGCCTTCTCCTGCTTCCAAATCTGGATTCCGATAAAGATGCCGATCAGGACGCCGAAGACGACGAACAGAGCAATGATTCTGCCATTGCCCCACGCGTACCTGGAACCACCCCACTGAAGAGCGAGAAGCAGGGACACGATGGCAGGAAGGAAGACGGTAGTTCCATAGATATCGAACTCGTTGAGCTTGGCCTTCCAGCCAGATGCCGTGTTCTTGACGATCTTGGGCGACTTGAAGAAAAAGAAGATGAAAATTGCAGTGACGAGACCGAAGGGGAGGTTGATGTAGAAACTTGAGTGCTGTTAGAGCCAGTGCGCAATTGAGCATCGGGTTAGACTTACCACCAGCGCCAGGTCACCTTGTCGGTAAATACACCTCCCAGAAGAGGACCGGCGATACTAGCGATTCCGTACATGGCGCCAATGAGACCGGTGTAGGTAGGGCGCTGACGCAGAGGAACGGTTTTGCTGACAATGAGAATGGCGCCGGAGAAAATTCCAGCAGAACCCAGACCGGCAATGGCTCTTCCGACAATCAGGGCGTCTGAGGTCGGGGCAATGCCACAGATGAAAGAGCCGAGCTCGAAGATGAAGAGGGCGATCAGGTATGTCCATTTGATGGAGAAGAAGGTGTACAGTTTGCCAAAGGTAAGCTGGAAGGCGCAGGTGGTGAGCAGGTAGCTAGAGCCGTACCAGCCCACATCGTCGAGGGCTTTGAACTGGTCAGTGATGCGCGGAATGGCGGTGGAAATGATGGTGTTGTCCTGCGATTCGACGGATTAGCGAGAGGAATTGGGGCGCTGTGGGAAAAAGCAAAGCTCACCAGGGCCATGCAAAAGACGGAAAGACACAGGGCGGTTGTGATGAAGCCCAGCTTCCATGACTTTGGATACTCGTCTTCGTCCTCTTGCTGCGGCGGCGCTTCGTCGGCAGACTTTTCTTTGGACTCCTGGATCTCCTCGGCAGGCATGGCGGTCGTGTCAACGGCGTCTTTGCTGTCGGCGACAGACGGCGGGGCGCTGGACTTTTGAGACGGGGCGTCCATTGTTGCGGGCTTGTCCTCGGAGCCGACCATGATGAAAGGGCCGAAGCAGGGGCGTCTTTATTCGGCGGCAAATATGGGGAGAGAGGTTGCCTGAGGTGAGGGAGAGAGGAGCAAGGCAGCGATGATGTATAAAAACCAGCCATGGCGAGCACGGGCGTCACCTGCACCGGAATAGGCTGCTGCCGAATTGGCGGAGCGGCGCAATGTTGAACTGGAACGATGCTGTCAAGTACGCCATGCGGCGGCGTGCCACAAAGCAACGCCAATCAAACGCGCAAAACGCCGGGACACCGCTGGAGCCCCGGCGCAACTGTCATGCCGCCCCAAGCGGGAAAGAATGCGAGAATGGAAAGGGCCACGCGCAGGGCTGCAGCTGCCAAAGGGTGCTGCCTTGCGTCCAGGGCCTCGGGCTCGCATTCGGAGTGACGCCGGCTTCTGTCCCGCTCTCCCCTAGATAGTAGCTCTGTTCCGCCGCCCCTCCACCCCACGATGCTCCGCCAGTTGGTTGTCAGCTGCACCAACACACACCGTGACTCATCACCCTCACCGTTCAACTCAGCCCTGTGGCCCTCCGGCTCCTTCACGAAAATACCTCGGGGCCAGCCGCAAAGACGTGGCCTTTCGGCGGCATGCTGCACTCCGCTTACCTCGCAAACTTTTCCGTTATGGGTCGATTTTACGGGCCCGCAAGGCACCCACGCCGGCATTTCGGCCTACCCGAAGGGCCGAACCATGCTCTGTTCTTTCCCGAATCCTTCGGCTGCGGCCCAGGCCCTTAGCGCCTGTTGGAGGTCTTTCTTTTTCCGCAACCGGCACCGCAACCCTTTGTTTGTTGTCGTTTGTTCGCACCACGGACGAATAATCACGGTCGACGAGCGGACGGAAGAAAAAGCTATTTAGATGATTTCGCAAACACTGCCACTTCAAGCCTACCGCCAGCGCTTGCATATCAATCGTGTCGCTTGCACCCGCAGTTCGCTGCGCCCCGGATTTCGTCTCCCTTCCCCAGACCGTCGCCACGGAAAAGGCATCTGGACCATGAAGACGTCCTACTAGCCAATCCTTGGGGGCCAGTGTTCGGCAGGTCGAGACTGCGACTAAGGTTAAGTTTCGGAAGCTTGCGCGGCCATGATTCCGGCCCGAACACTTTAGTCGTAGCGGCTCCTTTAATTGAGCAATCGCCCGAAACCAGCGGGAGCCAAACTTCTTATCTGCTAGGCCATGGCCAACGAGCTTCGCAATATATACAAGACGCTCTCCTTTTGTGAGATAAGCTCAGGCTAGCGTCGATCGTCAAAATAGTCCGTTTTCTCCAGATCGCTCGCCCTACTCTTAAAACAATCGCTGCCAACACAGCTACCTACTGCAGTTCAGCAACGCCAGTGTGCTCCCATCATCCAGCGCCACATTCCTCATTACTTCCTGCACTGTTGTCTCGAGCCATCTGTATGCTTACACATGTACAAACACAGATTATGTTTCGCTCAAGCCTGCTGCACGAAGAGGTAATCGCGTTTGCACATGGGTTTGTTACACTTTGTCGGGTCAAATTTCCGCCGCAATGGTATCAATATACTGTGTACACGGTCCAGCTGCCAAAGTGCCGTTTGCCATGCTTCATCTATATGCCGAAATGCTCGGGCCGGGAAAAGCATGTGAACCGGGCCGGGCCGACGAAAGGAGATCTACAAAATAACGTGGTTGAAGGAGCAGGGCGTGGCCCTTGCGGCTGCGTTGATGATAGTAGCATGTCTCTACTTCCTTGCTTCCCCATTCCTGAGGCACACGACTGCACCCGGAAGGGGTGGTTAGGTAGCTGCCGTGATGCACTACTACTAATTGCCGGTGTTCCGCGCAAACGCTTGCGGTGGGCTGTTAGCGTGGCCACCCACCCCCTTTCCCGCAGAACGCGCGTGGGCACCAGACGCTACTGCGTGCGGCTGACTTCGGTTTCACACAAGCCGGCAAGCCACTTCGCATCCGCTACGAATTCGCCTCTCCGCGGAGACTGCCGAGATTGCCTCCACCGTCGTACCCTTCAGGCAGAAGCATTAGCACAGCGGTGATTGGTCCAGGGCTTCAGCTCGAGCTTTCATTTTATTTCCAGAGGTCTTGCCAAGGCTTTCCTAATTCGAAGGTCATCTAGCCCTTGACGGAGATAAGCAATAGGTTCGAGACGCAGCGTCCAGGCAGCTGACCCGTCAGCACCGCCATCGACTGACCCGACGCCAGTCATACGGTCATCGCCGCCGATGCAGTTACGCGCAATGTCTCAACTTCCCTACTTCTGCACAATTTGCAACGTTGGGTTTGATCGGTTTTGCTTTTTCTAGACTTGGAAGTTTTCATTGCTCGTCTAGCGTAAATTCATGAACGATTGATCGGCTTCGACATGCTCTTCGTGTAGCTTGTAATTCCGTCATATTTGTAGAAATGTTAGATAAGAACTCTTATACATGTTTATTCCGTACAGTAGTTGTGGTACACGCAGGATGTCTACCACACAAAGCCAAAACATTATATAGCCCGACCGTGAGTATGGTTGTCGGTAACCCTTAGCTTCCTCGCGCCAGCCTATAGCACTTGATAGCAGATAAAAAACATAAAATTCGTAGGTAGGAACAAGCTTATATATTTAATGCTTTCCACTTAACTGAAGCAATAAGTAGTAACGTAGGAGATTTAAACCACAGGTCTCTTTCTTATTAGTACTATTTTATCCATTCAAAGACCAAAAAAAAAAAAACATATATGGGTAGTTGAATCTATCATGTGGACGAAAATGTATAATTATTAATTCTACATTTGGATCCAGACGATAGCTTCAACTACCCATGAAATGAGGATATCGTTGCAGTTGAGTGAGCGCAACTTTGCTCGTGGTGGTCCCAACGACTTAGAAAGGAAAGAGTGAGAACACCGCAGAACAGCAAAGAAGGCAAGTGCGCTCAAACACGTGATAAGCTATCCTATGACCCAACCGCACTTCGTCGGGTCGTTCTTACCTACTAACCACCGCTTCTTCCTACCTCAGCTTCAATAATGTCGTCGACTTCGGATACCAAAAGCAATGAGGGGCCCCCGCAAAATCCACCCTCTATCGTCTTCACCTCAGAAGGCGATACTCGCCTTCTTGTCAAAGCTGATGGAGTCAACAAGGTTTTCGTGGTTTCCTCACAAGTAATGCGTTTGGCCTGCGATTCTTGGAGCCGCATGCTGGCTCCTGACGGATACTTCAAGGAAGCCCAACCTACTGCGGATGGCATGAAAGAAGCCGAACTCCCGGACGATGAGGGTGCAGCCTTGGCTATCTTGCTAAACATCGCTCACCTCCGATTCGACAAAGTCCCGAGGACATTGAATTCTTGGGACTTGTTAAACGTTGCGGCTTTGACGGACACGTACGGCATCACAAAGCTCGTCGAGCCCTGGGTTCATAAGTGGCTGGAAGACGCAAAGGCGGCTGTCAACCAGCCGAGTCGTGAAGAATGGCTTTGGATCGCCTGGGAATTTGGAGATGCTGAGACCTTTGACTACGTTTGCGAGGACTTGGTCAACAGTATTTGGCTGTCCCAATCAACATTTACGCTTTCCATGAAAAACTTATTTCCTTCTGGGCTCGTCGGTAGGTACATACAATGGTTCCTTTATCGTCGGTGATGCTGGAGCAAAATAGAGCTCTAACATGATCGTGTAACAGAAAGCATCTTCAATGTGCGAGCAAACATAATTGACGATCTGTTCAGCTTATGCCGCAAGTATGCCGAGAAATACAAAGAATCACATGAGTCTCACACAGAAGTCTGCAAGCAACGTACGGACAGAAAAGCCTGTGACGCTATGCTTTACGGCCAATTTCAACTGGAGCTTTACAGACAAGGTGTCACTGAACTGGGAAAGACCAGTAGCGCCAGAGAATGGAGCATCAACAAACTCGTGAAACGATTGAAGTCGATCCGTATCAATACCTTCTCCCAAGCGATGGGCATGGCTGCGCACCACGAATGCAACTTCCAGGATGAGTTCATATCTTCCATACAGAACATTCTTGACAACATCCCTTCGGCTGTCCTTGATCATCATAAAGTACATATTGAACGCCAACGCGCAATTCTCCATTCTGGCTGATCCTCCCCAGAACTCTACAGGGAGTACCAGATCCCTGGGTATGATACTCGGCAATTACTGCAGGCAGCTACTCTGCCGGGTCTGGAGTTCTTGAGCATGGCGAATTTATATGGATACATGGCAGCAGAGAAAAGGGTGAAAGTCGGAAATCTCTGGATATTGCTGCTGCCGCAATGCTGGATAGTGGGAGGCGGAAACCAAACAAAAAGATACATAAGGGAAATAGGGTTGAAAACAATTACCCTGAGGCAAAGGTAGGACTAGTAGATTTACAAAACCGACTGTAATGATAGCTTCCCGTTCCTCGCGAGGGTGGTTGCGAAGGATCATATGTTATGGAACTTTCGGTGCCATTGTTTTCTTGGTCTTTAATACATATCCTGAACTTTCCATCACCGTCCTAATAGACCGGAGCTTCTTCGGCAATAGCCCATTCATGGATGTCGGAGTAATGTTGAAGTAAACAAACCTCGATCGCATGTCAGTCCGCGAATCCGCTTCACCTCGTACCAACTCCGCGCAACATTGCCACCCGCGCTGAAAGTCAAGCACGATGTCCGACGAAGAGCCTTCCTCGATGGACTTCATGTCCGATGGCGACGAAGAGTCGGCCACTTCCAGCGAATCCATACCGCACCGTCTCGACAGCGCTTCGCTTTTTGCCAGCAGTCCGGTCAGTGCCCCACCTTCGCCTCACCACAACGAGCCGTCGATGATATACTCCTGATCAAGCAATAGCCCGGCGTAAACAACGGCCTCCCGTACTCCGCCAAAGGCCGGCATCTCAGCATCGGTAACCTCCCGAAGACGCATCACGTCCACGACAAGCGCATGCGCAACAACAACATGCCGCACCAGGACAGCAGCTCTTCTTCCACGCGCCGCCCACAGAAAAAGTTCGAGGACGACGATGACGACGATGACGATGACGACGACCCCAAAACCGCACTCGCCGAGCTGTGGGGCCGCGACGTCGAGGCATGGCTCCCGCCCGAACTCCCTTACCCCCGCGAGCTCATGCGCCTCGACCGCCTGCACACCTGGCCTCCCGACGTCGTCTCCGCGCTGGCCGAGCTGGCAAAGCTCGTCGGCAGCGACGATGCGGAGCAGCGGCGGCGCACGGAGGCGCTGGACCACGTGGCGACGGCCGTCGCGGTGCGCAGGGCCATGGCGCACAAGATGAAGACCGGCGGCGAGTTCGTCGTCTGCACCGATGTCGAGTACGCCATTTCGCAGATGATGGTGGACGTGGGTGAGGAGGATGAGGATGCGATGGTCCGGACTACTACGCCGTCGAAGTGCTCCTACTCCTCCGGCGCGTTTGCTCATGCGCAGAGCGGTATTGACAGCAACAAGTACGAGCACCAGCTGCCCGCCCAGGAGCTCCGGTGGGTCAACAACAACTGGGAGGGCAATCTGAATCAAGCGCGCCCCACCAAGAAGAGGAGATACGACCCGGAGCTGGGATCGGAAGAGGGAAGCGTCTGCTCGGACGGCGAGATCCCCGACGGCGTCGACTTCGACTCGTTCCGCCTGCAGAAGAGGAACGCCGCACTTAAGACCAGGGTCGCGGAGTTGAAGGGAGAGAATCAGGAGGTACGGAGGGAGCTGGATGGCGAGAAGATGAGGAGGGAGGACGCTGAGCGGTTCATTGCCATGACGAGGACTTCGATATCCAGGTACCTCGGAGAGCCGAAGCGGGGGGATCCCGAGAAGTACTTGTCGGACACGAGGAACTCGATGACCGTTTACCTGTCTGAGGCAAAGAGAAGGTAGGTCTATGATGATTGCGGAGATCAGGACCCTCTACCGTGTTTGCCGACCAGTATTAGCGATTACCACTTGCAGGTCCCTAGAAGTAACCAAACAATACCACAATCCCTGAAAGAATGATATTCGCCATTGCCAAGATTTTTTGCTATCTATTATCTGTACAGATGCGGAAGCCTTTTTTTTTTTTTTTTTTGCCCGAGCCATTAACTGAAGCAACTGTCCAGACGGAGATGTGACATTAGCAATTACGCATTTTAATCTGGACGATGGCTTTTACTGCCCACATGGAATCAATTAGCGGGACCACCACTGCATTCATCCATTTCGCCACGTTGTTCAGCAACGTCTAACATCTTTTTTCCATCCTTCAAGCTAATTGTTTTGACGCTTTTGTAGCTAGCATATGAGCTTTCTCTGGCGCTGCATATGCATGCGGTGGTCTTCGAGAACAGGGGAAGGCATTGTCCTCCAGATTTTGTTGATAGACCTGCGTAGTTCGCTCTGAAAGTTACAGTAAGTGTGATCCTCAACACCGCCCCCGTCCAGCATTTCAATGGCGATCTGAAGAAGCTTCTCGCGTAGAGTATTGACACTCCAAGTCACGCTCTCAGCGCTGGGACGTGCAAGACTCAGTCCGACACATTGCATGGATATCATCAGAGAACCATAGACAAGAGCATCGCAGCTCTTCTTCCTGTAAATGTTGCCTCCGGCCTGGCAGATTCCGGCCTGTTCCTTGTTCTCGTATGCCGTTTGGTATGCAATCACACAGCCGTAGAGCAGGTCCAGCATATCACTGATGGTCTTTGTCCGAAGGCGTATGATAGAATCTGGGAGGATATTAGTGGGTTTCAAACACTGAGGTAATCGGGCTTACCGAGAAGACCGGGTGGATAGAAGCAGATGTCATCCTCCGGATCCAGAACTTTGCCTTGATTGTTCACGAAGTTGCCGTCTGCATCCACTTCGATTTCCCTTGCAAGTCTGCGGGACAATTTGTCTAGCTTTTCTTTTTCTCCAAGCTCCCAAAAGACGAACAGAAGCTCCTCTTGGCCGTATCGGTAACAGAAATAGGGTGATCCCAGGAAGAAGTTCGTCCACGTTGCAATCCAGGGCTTCAGGATAGCGGTTGTGCAGTATTTGTTAGACAGCACAATCAAGTCCCTGAGAGTTTCGAACGGTAGTTCTTCTTTGGGAAGCTTGTCGAAGCGTAGGTGCGCAATGTTCAGTAAGATAGTGAGAGCCTTTGGGTCGTCGTCCGGCAGCCATATCTCTTTCATTCCTCCTTCGCCAGCTTGAGCCTCTCTGAAAGCGCCATCTAGCATTCGCTTCCAAGGACTGCAGACAAAGCCCATAGCCTTAGAACAAGCAATGAAGATGCGCGGTCCATTGTGGTCGTGAACCGTGATGCGAACGTCCCCATCAATATCGAAGTACACAACCTCTTGAATGGCCTGAGTCGAGGGAGACGATGGTGCGCTTTCCGCGGCGCTCTCGTCAGAGTCGGGCATGTCGTCCATCTTTGAAGGAGTCGCAGAGATGAAGAAAGGTTTTGGTGTCGTGTGTGGGTAGAAGCTCATGAAAAGCAGTCGCGACCCGCGCTAGTCCGGATTGGGTCGCATAAGATCCTCACTTTTCCTTCACTTTAGAAATGCCTCTTCTGCCTCTCCATATGCCGCACATGTGAATCCAGGACTGGCGAAGGGATGGACCCCAAGACCTTTTCCACTTTCCCCCACAGCTCCGGCGCAAAATTGCAGCTCCCAAAGTGGTTGTGGCGGCAATCAATCAGTTCAACCCGCTTGAGCCTCTCTGCAAATTCCTCGATGCTCATCTTCACCTTGGTTGGGTCCTCTCTCGACGGGCTGAGGCCGTTCTGATGCAGTGAGATGATGAACGAGCCCAAGACCATGGCGTCGCATTCACGGTCATTGTCCACGCCACAATGGCAGCAGACGCTGGCTGTATCCGGGACAGTGTACGAAGCCAGATACCTGTCCTGGTAGCCGTAGCACGCGTCCTGCAGCAGCGCAATCGTCGCCGTCCGCACGCTCATAATGCTCTCTGTACCTCACCAATCAGTGAACCAACTCAACACACATCACAAGAGGCAATGGCAAAAAGGAAGCAATAACGCACCCAAAATATCCGGTGGGAACCAGCCCAACCCACCCTCCGCATCCAACACCTTCCCGGCCGCATTCACCATCCGCCCCTTATCGTCCACCTGCACCTCCCTCACCAACTTCGCCGCCAAATCCGCGAAGATCTCCTGCTCCCCGAACGCCCACGCGATCCACAACCACTCCTCGTACCCGGGCAAGCCGACCTTCTTCCTCTGCGCGTTCACCCACATGGACAACCACGGCTGAAACGCCTTCCCCGCGCCGTACTTCTCAGCCAGCACCGCGACGCCGAGCAGGTGCCTGAAGCTCAGCTTCGCGGGGATCAAACTGAAGCGCAAGTGGGCGATATCCAGCAGGATGGACAGCGCCGTAGCATCATCATCAGGCAGATCAATCTCCTTGGCAGCGGCGCCACCACCCTCTTCCTCGTCCAACTGCTCGCGCTGGGCCTCCTTGAAGTGGCCGTCGGGCGCGAGCATGCGGTCCCACGCGTCGCACACGAGCGTCATGGCCTTGGACGACGCGACGAAGACGTTCTCGACGCCCGCGTCGTTGCGCACCAGCAGCCGCGTGTCGCCCTTGAGGTCGAAGTAGTACGTGCGCCCCACGGGGCTCTTCTCGCCCGGCGTGTCGTTGTCGTCGTCGATGAAGTGGTCCGTGCCGTCCTGCAGCCGCGTCGACATTGTGCGGCTGTTGGTGCGCGCTGGCCGCTGCGAGGGCCGCACCGCCGCCGCGATGGCCGCGTCGTCCGACCCCTCGGTCATGACCGAGAAGCGCGACGTCGGGTCCTGCTGCTGCTGCTGCTGCTGCGCCGTCTGCGTGTTTGTGGCGGTAGCCATGGTGGGTAGTCGTTTTTGTGGACCGAGCGCCGGGAAGGATGGGGCGATGATCTGTGAGGAGGGGCCAGAAGAAAAGCTTGGACGAAAAAGAAACTTTTTGAGGACTGCTACCCACGCGATGAGAAGAAACAGAAAAGAAAAGGAGCGAGAGGAGTTGCTCGGCGGAGAAGAAGTGATCCTGCGGCAAAACGCGGCCAGAGTCCAAGTGGAGCCGCCGTGGCACGCGACAACGCATCATCGGCCGATCTGCACTAATCCCTTCCGGCAGGCGGAAAACGCGGGTGGCGAGTCACGATAGCTGCAAATTGGTGTTGCTCATGACTGCCAAGTAGTGCCAAAGCTCCAAACTACAACCAAAAAAAAAAAGCGCGAAAACTAGACACTTAGAAATAATTCTCGATTAAAGATAATGCTGCAAAACTGTACGGGCCGGAATTGTCGCAATGACGAAAGTCTCCCTGCCGCATGATATCATACGGCTCCTTCGCCGCGTCTTCACCGCTCCTTTCACTAGTACGGGATGCCGTTCGTCAGCAGCTGGAACCTATCATACTGGCCCGTCGACAAGCTGTTGTAACTCTTCTTGATCAAGAAGCGCATGAAATCCGCCGCCTCCCTCTCCGTCTTGTCCAGCACGAACCTCTCCCGGAAATGCTCCACCGTCTCGGGCTTGAAGCAGGGCAGACCGCTGTCCAGCATGACGATAACGATGTGCGCCAGGTGCTCGCAGTGCTGCCGCGCCGCCAGGAACGCCTTGACGCACAGCTCCTCGAACCACCGGTACGGCTGCGAGTCGGTCGAGCCGCCCATGACAGCCACCATTTCTTGCGTGAGCTTGAACGGAGCGCGCTCGAACTTGATGCCACCGGGCGCGATGTCGAAGCAGAAACCAAAGTCGATATGCAGGATGTGGCCAGCGTCATCAATCATGATGTTACCGTTGTGACGATCCTTGAACTGGAGCAGGTATGAGATGATGCTGTACGCAGCCATCGACTTGACGAAGTTGTTGCGGGCCTCCTGGAAGCGAATCGAGTCCTCGCCACCGTACTTCGAGACGAAGTAGTCGTAGAGCCCGTTAACTGCTTCACGACCGAGCATGTCACGAGAGATGGAGTTGGGCAAGACGTCGATGACACCGCAACCGGGCGCAGTGGCCGTGACGCGGTACGGGAAAACGTAGACGTCCAGGCCGACGTCGTTGAAAATACCGCGGAAAGCAGAGATCATCTGCAGCGCCAACACGTCCTGACGGCAGTCGTCTCCAACCTTGAAGATAGCCGACTGCCACACCTCGTAGTAGTTATCCTTCTTCTCTTCCTCACTGCTGTCCTGATCCTCGCCGGGGATGATTTCGGTCCTCTCCTTGCGAATGCGGAAAGTCGCCATGTACGGAGCCTTTGCGTGACTCTGCAGAGGCTTTCCAGACTTCCGATCAATGCCCACAACTACACCGTCGGGGTTACTTGGCAGGTACACGCCAACCTCGACCTTGATCGAGCGAAGTTCTTCCTCGATCTTTTGCTTCTTCTCCGGCTTGCTCTTCTTGATGAAGGGCTTGAGCTTACCGGAAATTCCAGTGACCTCGTTGAAGAAGGAGAATTCCCGGTCGTAGAACTCACGGTCCTCAGGGCTGAAACTGTTCTCGAGGCTGGCCATGACGACATCAAGAGTCGGCTTGACGGGATCGGGAATCTGAGAGTCCTCGTCTTTGTACGCATTTGCCTTCATGTTCCAAATGATCTGGTGGGCGAACAGCTGGGAGAACTTGGCTGTCTCGATGATGTAACGCTCAACGTAGCCGAGAACATCGTAACGCAGTGTTTGCACAACCTGCGGAACGTAGAAGAAGGTAATATCGACTGAATGGCTTTCCAATGCCCTCATGGCGTACTGGATGACGAAAGGATGGTTGCCATATGCAGGAAGGAAATACGTGATGGCCGTCATTGGGTTGACTGGAGCCCAGTACATCAGGTACTTGAGCTGGAACGACACATCATCGGGCAATGACTTCCCAAGAAGCACTTCCAGAGCATCCGGTTGGTCCAGCACCTTCTCAGGGAAGTTGAGGACCAGGAAACGGACCTCATTGGCCAACCGCAGCGAGTTGAACCTGAAAACCAGCTGCACCGCAATTGCCGGGTCCTCATTCCAAGCCGTTTTCAAGAGGCCAGACAACACCGCATCGGTCGGGGGCTTGCCCGAATGGCCAGGCATCAAGTGAAGACGCCTGTCCTGCTCAAGAGGGAAGAGCCAGACCATGAGGCGCTGGTGCTCGCTCGCGAGCAGGAGCAACAGCAACTCCTGCTTAGCGTGCAGACTCTTCCTGGGTCCATTAGTGTTCAGACCGATACCGGCAACGTTCTGGAGGGCGTTGTGAATGTCAACCAGGACTTGAGCCTCGGCCTTGATTTGCAGACGGTTGCCGCCAAACGACCATCTCGGCCTCTCCTTGAACCACGCCAAGGCCGCGGAAAGGATGCGGTCCTTCAGCCTCCACTGGCCAGACGTATTGGATCCGGTGCTGTACTGAAGGATCCGTAGACCAAGGAGAACCACGTGGAAATGGGCCTCACGAGTCAGGGGATGGTTCGTGGTGTGGCTCATCGCTGACAACGTAATGTGCATGAGGCGGTGGTAGACGCGCTCGACGTGGGGGCTACCAAGGCGTGTTGCGCTGAAGTGGCTTTCGAGGAATTGGAGCAACCGGAAATGGGGGGCAATCAGATTGTAGGCGTGCTGCTGACGCTTCATGATGACGGTCCGGTCGGATGGAGCGAACTCTTGCTTCACGAAGAATGGATCCGGGTGATCGAAATGTTCATCGAAAAGGCCAAGCCTCCGTCGAACAGTCTTTTCGAAGTTCTCAGCAATCTCGACGAGGATCCTGGGCTCCATGCGCGGGTTTTCCTTGATGATGCTAAGCCACAAGGAAATGCCAAGCTTGATGGACTGCTTGTTGAAGACGGCGAAAGGAATGCCAACGACATGGTGGGCAATGGCACATTCGTCCTTTTGACTGCGGCAAAGGAGAGCAGCAGCCCGCCTGAGAGCATCGCGAAGTTCCGCGATCGAAACGTGCTTGCGACTCAAGGTGCGTTGCTCCAAGTCAAGAAGCACCCTCCGCGCATCCTCGACACTGCGATCGTATTGCTTGCTGCGGCGCATCAATGGATCCGAATCGTTGCCGAAGCGAATCCAGTCATCATTAAAGTCCGTCATGGGCTCCACGTAGCGGTATTCTTGACGGTTGGTGTACTGGGCAACGAAATCGGACGCCGTATTGATGTTAAGCTCTCTTTCTCGGTCAATTGCACCAAGGCGCTGGTCTGTAGATGGGATGACGGAGCCCATCTCCAGTGCAAATGACCTTCCAAGAGAGACGTGACCATAGGCACCGTCGTCATCGTACTCAGATAGATAGGTCTGCAGAAGTCCCTTGATATCGAGCGGCGCGATGTCCATCACGCTCAATACCCAGACCCTTGCGCGATTCTGGAGTTGGATGAGGGTGTTTCTGCGGAAGCTGTAGTTGTCCGAGAGTTCGATGGAGATATTTTCCCTGGCTGACGTGAAGGTCGACGACCACCCATACTCATCAATCTCCTTCTCAAGGCAGCTGTTCCACATCATGCTGAGAAGCTCAAGAAGAGCAAAGAGCGAAGCGCGCTGGCAGAGAGCGGAGGGCACTTGCTGAATGATGATATCGGCGCAATGGATAGCAACCTTCTGTGCCTGGAGAACCCTGTGACAGCAGCCAGTGAAGAAGATGGCAAGCTGTTGGGCTACGTAGGGGGCAGAGAAGGACTGGAACCCGCCTGAGACGGTCTTCTTCAGGTATGAACGAACACCCGCCTCAGCGATAGCGACCATGCAGTTACCCATTTCCTTGTTGCGCAGTCTAGGGTCCAAGAAGTAGGTCAGCGTCTTTGTGCAGTCACCAGTGCTAGCACGAAGGCCCTCAACGAGATGCACCGTGTTGAGGAAGACGACTTCCGGGTAGCCAAGAGATTTGATGTCTGCTTCGCATGCGGGGAGCAGCTCCTGAAGACGTCGCTTTTGCTCCACGATATGCTCCGCGCTCTTGCCGCGCCTGAGAACAGTGTTGAGCTCAACATCACTCTCAAGCTGATCAGCTCGGGATTCAGAAACCAACGGCTTGCTGTGTTGGGCAAGGATTCGGAGCTCGTTGAGATATCTCTTGCCCAGGGGAGAAGTCAAGCTGAATCCATGGACAGCAACGTTGAACCAGGCATCGCGTTGCAGGTTCACAATGGCCTCGTCTTCGATGTACTCTTCGGGGCCATCGGCATTAGACGAAATCAAGATTGCAAGCGGGCCCAAAAGCTGCGCAATTTCCTGGGCGGCGACTTCGGTGTCTGCCATGGGCGAGGCCTCGGGGCCATGTGCATCACCTTTGCTGACAATGTCGTCCAGCATGTATTGCAGGTAGATTTCAAATAGCGGCTGCCCGGTCTTGAACTCTCTCGAGAGATGGCACCTGCCTTTCATGACCGCATCTAGGAGCACGTGGTTGTCCTGGACAATGGCATCGCGAGCGAGCTTGGAGTACAGCTTAAGCAGAGCCCTCAGCTCTCCAGGGCCAGAGTGGGCACCGAGCAAGGAGCTCTCTGTGATGATTTTGGCATCCACAGAAACGCTTACTCTGCCAATCTTCTGAACCAGCATCGAAAGCGCAAGCTCAGATATCTTTTGATCCTTGCATCGACAAGCCACTCCAACGATAGTCTGAATGACAGTAGCATAGACGTGCGAAGGCTCGTCGACGTCCGCGGGAGACAGTGAGATAGTACTGCCTGTCTGGTGTTGTGTCTGCAAGCCGCCACTACCATTGGCCTTCGCACTTCCATTGAGCTGAGACAGGCCGCCGGTGTTTGTGCGCTCCGGCGCTTGTTTACCACTAAGGACGTTGCCAAGGCTGTACAAAGTTGTGATGACAGCATCCTGTGGAAGCAGCATCAAGACACTAGCCAAGCAATCGGCAGCAACGGCTGAAGTACCCTCTTTCAATCCACCTTGGACGATGATGCGTGGCAAAGACTTGCTGAGGTGGGACGCAGTGTCAGGAGAAGACTTGCCCAAGACCGACATGCTCTTCAGCACAACACAAGCCAGTACTTCATCAGCTGCAAGTATGTCATCGGAGAGGGTAGACTCGAGCACGTCCAAGAGTTTTTCGGAGTCGGCAATCTCCTCGTTTAGGACGGCGCAGCATAGATACGTAACAAGGGCATCAGCCAGAACAGCGTGGGCGATATGCTGCTGCCAAACCGTTCCTACGCGCTTCACATACTCCGAGTCGGCATTGATCCGCTCGAGCTCTTCCTCGGCAATGCCGGCAACACATTCGAGCAATGTCTCGGCTGCTGCATCTAGAGGCTGGCGCAGCGCATGGGCGCTTTGGAGCTTGTCCAAAATCGGCTTGTCAGATCCAAGCTCGGAGGGGCTAGCAATGGTTGCCGTGCAGGCGACAACGACTTGCATGAAGCCATGATGAATAAGGAGAGCACCAAGAGGACGACCCATAGCAGCATAGTGTTTGGCATGGCGGCGCCATTCGCGGAACGTCCTCTTGGCGTGGCTGCCATACAAAACATTCGAAACGGAAGCTTCGACTGCGATTATAAGTTTCTCGGACAAAGCGTTGCGGAGGCTTTCGATCAGCTCGAGCATTTCGGCCGGGTTCCAGACCGAGGCGCATGCTGAGGCAGCACTTAGGAAACCAAGCATGGACATAGCCAAGCATAGGACACGACCGACATCGCCATCGGCCGCAGTGTCCACTGCATCATCCCCGTTCATGTGCTCCCCAGTTAGGGACCTTGCAGAGGCTGACCATTCCGCCACGTACTGCTTCACAGCTGCGACCGCACCCTCTTTGAGCCGCTCATGATTTTTCCCAAGCGACAAGATAGCGAAGGCCAGGCTGCGTGTCAAAATCTCCCATGGTGACGGGTCAAGGTCTCGGAGAAACGGCGAGGGCGCAATGGCCTGGGCGAACGACTCGGGGAGATAGGGGGCGAGTTGGTTTAGGAGCTGCTCAGCCGTTGCAACGTCCACGACCTGAGGCGCAGCTTTGCATAGCGCGAGAAGGGTTTCGAGTTCGGGCAGGCTCTGCGACTTGTCAGATGAGCTGAAAGACGCTGAATAGGAGGCTTACCATAGGCACCCTCGCGGCACCTCCGCGGGCACCGTCCAGCTCGTCATGGCCACCATTGACCTGCGCGTGAGGCGGACACAAGCGGTACAGGCGCTTAAAGTCTGGATTGCCAGATTCGGGGGCTGGCGAAGCGGCGGAAAGCGAAGCAAGCTTCTCGAGAGCGCTGCGGCGAATGCTAAATGCGGCAGCACGGTCAACACTAAGGGAAACGGGGCGCAGCGGACGGTGTGACTCACGTTCGCATGATGACCAAGCGCCTGCAGCAACAGGCTTAGGAATGAATCAGAATGACTGGAACGCCTAGATGTAGGGGGGAGACAGGGTGAAAGTGAGCGTGGTGTTTGCTTGGTGGGAGGTGGCAGCTGGCCGCCAAGCTGGTCGATCATCTGCGCTTGGTGCGCCCCGCGTCATCTTCATCTTTTGTTCGCCGTGCCCGCACCTCCGCAACCTCGCCGCCTTACACCTTATAAACGTTCCCAGCCGCGCCAGGCCACCGGCTGTTGCGCCTTATCAGTGGTCGCTGCATCCGGAACCTGCCACAACCGTCAAATACTCAGCGATTGCCCGCAGACCCCCGCCATCCATACACCACGAAGACCGAAATTCGCGACGACAAGTACAATGGCGGACGCAACTGAGACATCGGCAGGAGATGCCACCGCTCCTGCCAACAATGCGCGCAGAGGCCGCGGCCGCGGGGGCTCTCAGGGCGGCAACAGGCAACGCAACGAGAACCCCGCGTCCACCGGAGAGAGAGGCAGGGGCAAAGGAGGACGTCGCGGAGGACGAGGCCGTGGCAATCGTGGCGGACGCAATGCGGACGCAGATGGTGATGGAGTTGGAGACAATGCGCCTACTCGGGCTAGTCGGGGCAACTTTGGCGCTCGTCTTACTGCCGGCGCCAATTCCACCACGAACGATGCGGAATCCAAGGGCAAAGAACGCATTGCTGCGGCAGAGGAAGAGGACGAAGGAGAAGTCTGCTTCATCTGCGCTTCCCCCATTGACCACCACGCTGTTTCGCCTTGTAACCACCGTACCTGTCACATTTGTTCCCTCAGGCTGAGGGCGCTGTACAAGTCCAAGGCTTGCGCGCACTGCCGAGTAGGTTTACCCGGTAGGGATAGGTATTTCCTTTTGCTAACTGTATTCTCAGACACTGTCCGACTTTGTTATTTTCACCGACGATCCCGAGAAGAGATACGAGGAGTTTTCCGATTCTGAGATTGCAAGCACCGATAGCAACTTGGGCATCAAATACGAGAAGGCGGAAATCTGCGACGACACCATTCTTTTGCTGCGCTACAACTGCCCGGATGGCTCGTGCGACGCTGCCTGCTTGGGGTGGCCTGACTTGCACAGGCACGTCAAGAGCGTCCACCACAAGGTCATGTGGTAAGTACTCTCGTCCTGCTAGCATGCTGACTGCGCTGATACCCGGCAGCGACCTTTGCACACGGAACAAAAAGGTGTTCACTCACGAGCACCAATTGTTCACCAATCAGGAGCTGCGCAAGCACGAGAGGTTCGGCGATGACAACCCTGGCGCCGAGGACCAGAGCGGCTTCAAGGGACACCCCGAATGCGGTTTCTGTATGAGGCGCTTCTACGGAGATGACGAGCTATATGTGCACTGCAGAGAAAAGCATGAACGGTGTCACATTTGTGACCGGCGTAATGGCGGGCGCCAGCCACAGTACTACGTCAACTACGAGGCGCTCGAGGTTCATTTCAAGAAGGACCATTTCGTGTGTCCGGATCAGGAGTGCTTGGAAAAGAAGTTTGTTGTCTTCGAATCTGAGATGGACCTCAAGGCGCACCAGCTGGAGGCCCATCCAAATGGCCTCTCGAAGGATGCTCGTCGTGATGCTCGCAGGGTTGACATGGCCGGGTTCAACTTGCGTGGCTCCCAAGAACCGGAGCGCAGGCAGGGCCGCGGCCGTGGTCGTGGAAGAGACCCAAACTCCGAGCCTCTTCCTGCGTCGTCTGCGCAGCCGCTGCGCAGAGACGAGATTGCCTACCAAAGACAGCTGGCCATCCAGAGCGCTCAATCCGTGACATCCAGGACGTTTGGAGGCCAGCTGACGTCCACTCCCACGGAGGCATATGCAGCACGACCTCCACCCAGCGCTCAGGAACCTCGCACCGTTACGGCTGCCAGACCTGCAGATGACTTCCCGTCCCTGTCTTCGCTGAGCGTCAGCGACACCGCCAATCAAGCACGGGCCGCATCGCCAGCAAGGGACGCACCACTCACGCCGCAGGAGCAAGCGCGCAGGTTGCGGCACAATGCCGTTACCGAGCGGGCGGCCAACATGCTCCGCAATGATCAGACCAAGGTTGCCGACTTCCGTCAGAAGGTTTCATTCTACAAGAACGGCTCTGTGACGGCCCCACAGCTGATCGAGGCGTTCTTTTCCCTGTTTGATACGTCGTCGGCTGAGCTAGGCAAGCTGATCAAGGAGCTTGCCGAGATCTTCGAGATCTCGTCGAAAAAGGACGCCCTGCTCAAGGCGTGGAACGACTGGAAGGCGATCAATGAAGACTACCCCTCTCTTCCCGGCCCCAGCGGTGTGCCGGCAAGCAGCGCAGCTGCCGCTCTTGGAGCAGGTGGCTCCAGGGTTCTCAAGCTCAAGAGCTCCACGGCCCAATCGTCGCGCTCGTCGATGGGCCAAAAGGGCAGCTGGAATTCAGTTTCCACCAGCCTATTCCCTCCCCTGCCTTCCGGCGCTTCGTCGAGTCGGGCTGCGACGGGCACGGGAAGCGCCAATTGGGCGTCGTCGTCTTCTAACCGGCCGTCGCCAGTGCCATCGCGGACGGCTTCGCAGACGAACCTGGCCAGCAAGAAGGCGGCGCCTCCCAGCGCCGACGCGTTCCCGGCACTGCCCGCAGCGAAAAAGCCGGCGTCGACAGTCTTCACGCCGGGCTACAACGGACGTGCGGTGCGCAATGTCAAGGGCAACGGTCCTGCAGTCAACGCGTGGGGTGCGGGTGGAGCCGGCAGCGGATCGTCAACACCTGCGGAAGCTATGGCCGAAGAGGAACCTGTGGGTGGAGGCAAGAAGAAGGGAAACAAGAACAAGAAGCAAACCCTGTTTCACTTTGGTTAACGAGCTGCACGGCGCAGCGTGTAGAGTTAGTGCGTGTACATAAGCGTGGCGTTGAACTGGGCTGGCCGGGGCGGGCGGAGGGGGGAAAAGTGGGTTTCGAGTATACTATTGCAGTACAGAACATAGCTACAGACGACGTCACGAGTGCGGATAGAGATCAACTAGACGCAGCGCGCATACGAGCCAACACGTGTGCAGAATCATGCGGGAGCGGGCGGCCAGCTGCTGCATGCAGGCCGGAGGTTTTGGTGGAGAGTGACAGCGGCGCCCTGCTGACTGCTGCAGCAGGACGGAAGCGCAGAGGCAGGAGGTGGAGGGCGATGACAAATGGCGCCAAGGCGTCGTGAGCGCAGGCCTGGCGTGTCGAGCCGACAGCCGCAGAGCCTCGTTGGGCGGGCGACGGCTAGCTCGTCCACCAACCTGCAAGCCATACCCACGCTCGCGGAGCTCGGGCGCCGGGGCCATGGAGCGCTGGAGCACGCTGACGTGGATCTGGAACTTCGCTTGCTAGGCGTGTGGAAGGTGTGGCTTGGCCCTGCGCAGAGCGAACTCACAGTCGCATGGGCTGGTGGTGTTGACTCGGGCTGGGGCGCACAGGCGCAAAGGTGGCCTGCTCCACTTCGGGCCGCTCCTGGCTCTCTGCAAGCGGGTGGGAGATGGTTGAGTGCCCCGGGCGCGTCCAAGCATAAAGCAGCATCCGGCGTCTACGGGAGCAGCAGCACCAGCTGAAGCTCGCCCTCCCAGCTTGCGCCACCACCAGAACGCGCCCTGTAGCATCCGCCGCCCTGGGCCGCCGCCCGCCTCGATCAGCGCGTCTTCAGCGTCCGCGAGCCAATCTGCGCGTGCCCCCCTCTCGCGCCCCAAGCCGCCGCCCCTTCCCCGCCTTGCCTGTCTCCCACTTGACTCGCTCTCCAGCGACGCGGATTCACGCTCCTCCCACCTGCATCGCAACACCCCGCTGCGCCCAAGCTCCCGCGCGACCGACTAGGCGCGCCGTTGCGACCGAAGCAGGACTCAGACCGTTGGCCAAGCCGCTGCTGGGCGCGTCGTGCAACCTGCAGCCCACGCCGCCAGACGCCTGTGTGATCGCCCGCGCTGCGAAGAGAGCCACTTGCCGCCGCGCCCCGCGGGCCCAGCGTGTAGAGTCGCCTGCAAATGCCAGAGCGCGTCTAGGGAGGGATCATGAAAGACGCTGCCTCCGCCGCCCGCACGCACTTGTAGCCTTCTGCTCTCCTCCTCCGCCTCCTCGCCTACGCCAATTGCCTGCCTGCCTGTCTGCCCCGTTTTTGCACCGCGCAGCCGCCCCTGCAGCGCGCCTGGACCCCGTGGCCGCCGACGACACTGAACCAGACATCGCGCCTTCTCTCAACCTCGCGCCGCGGTAGCGAGAGAAGCCTCTGCCGCCTCGCCCACCACGCGCAATCCGGCCACGTAGGACCATGCAGCCGCGCCGGGAGCACCCTTATCCTATCGGTCCCGGCCCGGGAGCTCCAGCTTATCCTCCTCCTCAAATCAACTCTCTGAACGACCACCAGAGCGCAGTCAGCCAGGCCTCGTCGTCCACCATGAACAGCCAGCCCATGTACGGCGGCATTCCGCCCTCCCAAACCCAGCCCGGCGCCTACGCCCCCGCGGACCCGGGCGCCCTCCAGCCCTCGTGCGGCACCCGCGAGGGCAAGACCTTCGAGCTGGTCGTCGAGCAGCAGCCCGTCAGAGCCCGCATGTGCGGCTTCGGTGACAAGGTACGTTGGATTACGAGACGCCATCCTCAACCCGCCCTCTGCTGACTCGCGCGCCAGGACCGTCGCCCCATCACGCCGCCGCCGTGCATCCGCTTGATCGTGCGGGACTCGACCACCGGCAAAGAAATCCCCTTTGAGTGCGTTGCTGTGCCCCCAGCCTTACGCGCGCCCCGCTGACTCCAGCTGCAGGGAGGTCGACTCCACTTTCTTCGTCCTGACGGTGGACCTGTGGTCATCTGATGCCCGCCAGGAGGTGAACCTCGTCCGCGCATCCTCTGGCGCCCCAACTGTGTCTATCTCGACGAGCACGCTTACTTCGTACCCTCCCCACATCGAGCGCGGCTGGCAGGATCCCGGCCCGTACGCCATGCCCATGGGTCCGAGGGCCGGCGCTTACTCGACCGGACCTCCGGGATATGCCATGAGCCCTGCGCCGCACATGCCTCCCCAGATGCAGGGCGGTTACCACCAGGGCTATCCCGGCGCATCGCCAATCACCCCTCCGATGGGCCAGTACCCGCCCCAATACGGCGGGCCTCCTCAACATCAAGGCTACCCTGTAGCAGCCCAAGCAATGCCAGTCATGCCACCCGCTGCCCCGGCAACGTCGTCTGCAACCGGAATGTTCACGCGCAACCTCATTGGCAGCTTGAGCGTGAACGCATTCCGCTTGAACGATACCAATGGCAAGACGGGCTTTTGGTTCGTCCTCCAGGACTTGTCCGTTCGCACCGAAGGAGTGTTCCGGTAGGTTTGAAATATATCCGTGGTTGGCTTTGGCTAATGCGCTCGTCTCGCAGCTTGAAAATGAACTTTGTCGACGTTGGCAAGAACATTGGCGGCGGCAACAACCTCAACACCGGAAAGGCGCCCGTCCTCGCCTCGTGCTTTAGCGACGCTTTCCAGGTGTACAGCGCGAAGAAATTCCCCGGAGTCATCGAGAGCACTCCGCTCAGCAAGTGCTTTGCCGCGCAAGGCATCAAAATCCCCATTCGTAAGGACGGCCCCAAGCCTGCTAATGCTGCAGAATATGAAAATGACGATCAATGATCGGCGTCTTCTTCCCTGCTATCTCTTTTTCGACGAGGAAAAAAGAAAAATTACGAACCGAGAACAATCTCGCCAGCAACTTCGCTCCGCCAGATTTCATTGTCTCCTCTTTTACGTTATTGTTTGCATGTAGAAAAACTTTCGACGGCGACGACTAATGTGTTTTTTTCTTTCACAAAAGGGTCGGATCGCCAGAATCAGCAGTAGAGGTCGTCGTGTACAACCCCCCTTCCACCCACCCTGCCCCCCGCCTCCCCAACAATGCCCTGCACGAACGACGATGTACCTAAACGAGGAGCGGTACGAATACGGATGTTGACGATATGATGAAGATGTTTGGGATGGCATGTAAGGAGGGAAGGAGAAAAGGAGGGAGCATATCATGTGCCGAAAGGAAGAGTGTCTCAGTGGGGGCAAATTCGCGCGGGGTATCACAAGACTCCCACGGTACCCGGTCATCGGCCAGTCATCAGACGAGGCAATCAGATAGCAGTTCGCAGGCGTTGCTTCTTTCTTTGTGAGAAAACAAAATTCCTGCCATTTGGAGGAGATGGGAGAGTGAGCAAAAAGCCGGGCTGGTGCTTGTATTTCTCTCTTTATTTTTTTCTCTTCTCTTCCAGTTGCGTTTGTAACCCGCATTGCCATTGCTTTGCTTCACTGGTCGACAAGCGGGGGACTACCATAACGAAAAAAGAAAACGCGACGTGTGTTGATTAGACCGGCGCTTGTTTCTCTTCTCTTGGTGGCTTGCTTGTCTTCTTCTGGAACTTATATTCGTTGGAGTGCTTGCGTCTCTTCTTTTTGCCCCCTTGACAAATGTCTCAACGCCTTCGTTCTGCTCACTGCCTACCGTACAGCATCCTAACCTCTCAGCTGGTCTGAGCAGCAGTCAAACAGTGCCTCCTAGGGGGCGTCTGCTGGGGTGATACCCAGCTTGGATACTGGGGCCATCGTTTGAGGATGCTAGGATGCTCTGCCGAGTCCAATCCGTGCTATGGGGGATGCGAAGGGTATCCAAGGGGGCTGGTCACATGCAAAGCGAGGGATTTCACATGCCAATGATTCCTGAACACAATTATTTTTTTCCCACTAAATGTACCTAACAAATACATACCCCTCCGATCTATGTAGTACAGCACGAAAACAGTCATTCGCTACTGACGTCTTCCGCAATTCTTTTCGCTAGTACAAAAGTAAAAAAGCCAAGTTCTCTGCAAAAAGAGTTCTCAACCAAGATGCCCCAATGATTTCTTTTGCATTTACTCCACAATTTCTAGCTCGCCCGTCCGGTCCTTGGCGAACGTATCCTTCCACTCGTCCCAAATGCGCTGCAGCTCCTGCACGTACTGGGTGTGGACCTCGTCGACGTAAGCCGGGTCGGGCTTCTGGCTCTGGACCACCTGGACGGGGCGGCCGACGACGACGTTGAGGGGGCGGCGGTAGGGCATCATGCCGACGTCGTAGTTGAAGACGCCGCGGGCGTGGAAGATGGGGATGGTGAAGCCCATGAGCTTCTTGACGAGCAGCTGGAAGCGGTGGACGCGGGGGTGCTCCTGGGGGTTGAGCTGCTCGTAGAGCTCGTTCTCGCCGAAGCACAGCACGGGGACCAGGTCGGCGCCGGTGCGCACCGCCATCTTGACGAAGCCCTTGCGGCGCGCCAGCACCAGGCGCATGCGGCCCGGCTCGGCGTCGAGCGACTCGCGCGCGCCGCCGATGACGATGGTGATGGCGCGCCCCATGCCCTCGCCGTTGGGGCCGCCCTTGCTGAGCAGGTTCTCGCACGACTCGCGCGACACGCTGCCGATGCCCAGCCGGATCGCGTAGTCGCGGTACAGCGGGATGCGGAAGTTGGAGTCGAGCGTGAGGATCGTGTTGGTGATGCCCGGGAAGAGCTGCGAGAAGCCCAGCGCTTCGGTCGCGAAGGCGGCGAAGGCCCCGTGCGAGATGATGCCGTGCGGGTGGTAGCCGAAGATATACTTGCGCGTCGACGGTAGCTCTTGGGTGCGGTGCAGGCGCGCCGGGAAGTAGGACGCGTAGAGCGACCAGATGGGCAGACGCCGCAGCCACTCTTTGCGGTGCCTGAGTGTTCCGTCTTGTCCGGCGTTGGAGAAAAGGACGAATAGTGTGTATGGGAAAAGGACAGGCCATAGGAATGGAATGGAGCAGAGGAAGAAGAAGATGGTCAGCATGCCGACGATGGAGAGCGAATGCAGGAGAACCATGAGAGTTTGGAGGCGACGGTGCAGCGGCACGTTGAGAGGAGCCCATCGTATCCTGTTGGTCTATCAGTCCGCCTGCGATGAGCCATTGACGGTGTGTATATAGAGACGTACTTGCTCCGTTCCCATCCTTTGCCAGCCTCTCTCCCGCTTGTAAGCTCGGGCTTCTCCTCTTTCTTGTTGTCCTGGCGGTGCTCCTTCTCGAACTCATCATCAGGCTTCACGCTGGTGAGACGCACGCCGTGCGGACCCTCGAGCCTCTCATATATGACCTTCTTCTCGTCTTCCGTCTTCTTTGAGTCCTTGGGTCCATCCGGTGTCTCCGATGATCTGTGTCCGTTCACGGGGCTGCTCACGCCATCTACTTGTGAATCATCTGGAGGCGCGACGGCTGCATCTGCGAAAGATTTTTCGCTGGCTGGAGGCTGCGGGACAGGCAAGTCATCTTGCGGTTGGGGCACAGAGGCGTTATTAAGACTTCCATTGGACTTGGACTTCTTTTTCTTGCTGCCCTTGGACTTCTTCTGGCCTGCGTCTGCTGGTTTTTCGGCAGCCTCGGCATGCGACTTGGGCGTCAAGTCGGCCTGCAGGCGGTCCTGCGGCTGCGAGGGCGAGGTGTTTTGCGACATGGTGACAATGGGGCTAGCGGCAGCAGCTCGCGGAGGGTTGAGGAGTGTTGGGATGCGCGGCATGGGGCCTGGGACGGGATGTCGCTTGCCGTGTAACAGGTGCAAATGACGTACGTCACGGGCCCCGACTTTGCGTACGAAAAGCTTGTGATTGCGCCGCGACTCGTGCGCTCCGCTCCATCTCTCCACGCACGCGCGGTCCGGAACGGCACATCACACAGTCCCTGCATGCCGCATCTCAGCCACCGCTCCACCAGGGAGCCTCAGGGAAGCCGGCGGTGACCAACCTGGTGCCTGTCCCTGCGGTGGCAACTGCCAGGCGCGTGCCTGGCGAGTGCCGAGCCAGCCCGTCGGTGCCTGCCTGGAGACCGCCGCTCACATTCTTTAGGCCTCCCGCAACACCTGCTTGACCTCCAGCTTGCTTCCTTCGCCCATGTCTTCCAGCTTTCAGACGACGCCCGCAAAATCCTCCCGCGTCACTAAACCCGCCCGCCGCAAGAGCAACAACCCGTTGCTACGCCGTTCGTCTTCGGCGTTCGCCCCAAGTCCGCGTCGCAAGCCGTCGACCGAGTCCACCACCAAGGTCGGCGGTGGCAGCGATGAGAGGATATTTGATGAACCGCTAGAGGACACGGGTCTCGTGGCCTCGTTAGCCACCGATCTCGAGTTGCGCGATGTGCCCCAGTTTATTCAGAACGTCAAGGCCAGGATGTTCACGCCTTTCCCTGAGCGCGCATCCGGCATGAATGCTCAGAGGACGGCAGAAGTGCTGAACTTTCGCATCAACCTACCACCGGTCGCATCTGTGGCGCATGTGCATGCTCTAAGCAAGTCTCCCACTGTTACAGAAAGAGAGATTGCAGAGTTAACGCGCGCTGGGGTCATACGGAAGGTTGTGATACCAGGACGAGGTGTCGGTAACGCTGCTGTAGGAGAAGGTTTGGTGCTCGTCTCGGAGTGGGAGAAGCTGGTCCGCTCGCATCCAGATTTGGATGATGGGATAAAAGGTAATTTCTGCCTCGCTGTTCTCCCACACTTCAGCATCTCACGGCGCATGCAGAGAAGTATATTTCACTGCTGCACTCACAACCGACTTCAGCCACCGTATCGGCTTCGCAGCTCAGCAAAGAAGAAATATCAGCATTCTGTAGCGCTGGATTTTTGACTTCAGCGAACGTTCCTGCTGGGAACGCCGAGCTCTTCTCCCGCCCCGGCGCCGCGTCCTTGGGCTCGCTCGCCAGCTCCAGCGCCAAAGCTGCGTCCGGCTCGCTAAATGCTGTTGGGGGCGCCAACGCCTTTACATCCAGCGGTGCTAGTGGAGGTGGTGTGGTATCGACCGACAGACAAAGGAAAGCGCCGGGCGGGGTCTACAGCTTTGCGCTGCCCAACATGGGGCCGTACCTTCGGTTGTTGACCACTGCACGTGCGCATCTGCTGAGCCTGCTGAGCAAGACGTCCAGATACAAGGAGGCGCCCATGAGCCTACTCAAGGAACGCTGGGACGGAGGTATCGCGGGTGAGGATATGGCAAGCAAAGCGCGCAAGGCGAGAGGCGACTTTACCGGCGTATTGCCCGGGCGGACCAAGAAGTGGAAGTCGTTCTATGGCTTGAGCTTCGACTGGGTTCTCGAAGAGTGCGCAGGCAGCGGGCTGGTTGAGCTGTTCCAGACCCACAGTGTGGGCGTCGGGGTTAGAGCGACGTGACTTGCGATCGATTGATACCGGCTTTCAACTGCCGCGCGCGCGCCCAGCATGACGAGAAATACGTTCGCCTTGTATCGCAATATAGAAAGCATATATTCAGCAGAGCGGCGAGACCAGTGTTGACGAACCGGTGGGATGCGGCTCGGCACGACGGGACTAGGTGGTATGCATGTCAGCAAGTGTTATCGCCAGGCTGCGGCCTTGGTATGCGGACTGACGTCTTGACTCAGTATTACGAGACCCAATTTAACGGCACCAACGTTCGAACAGAAATTAGCAGAGAAGGTGATCATACAGGGACCTTACTGCGAGTGAATTGAAGATTTCGAAACTCCATATATGCACCCAATCGACTTTTAAGTTAGGTGGATTGGTCCTAGGATAAGCTATACAGCAGTGCCGCACCGTGGGCGAAGTAACATGGTGACCACGATGTGGTCCTCGAGGACCCACTGTTTTAAGCATAATGGCGCGTGGGATGGAAGACCAGGCACCATCCGGCGCGAGCCTAAACTAGAGCTTCTGACTCTCAGCGCCGCCAACTCCACGCCTAGAGTAGCTCAGACCAAGCTCGAGCTCCTAGCGGCAGGGCGCCGGGTATCTCGCATTTTGGTCGGGTTGCAATCGTATGGCGAGCTGAAGAGATGTTCTTTGAACCTGCAGCTGGTCAGCTCTTGACGCCGCCCCCCTGCAGCAAGCAGGAAGCGGGGGCGTCGCTCAATGGTGGGACGACCACGCGCGGAATACTGCGCCGAGCGGGTGACATAGAGGTGCGCCCGCTCCACTGGGGCGCCCTCATTCGGTTTAAGCGTCGAACTTTGGGGGGCAAGCCATGCGTATATTTTGCCGGCCGCGGCAGCCAAGCTTCATTGCGTCCAGCACGACCGGGATTTCCTATTTAATAGCTTGAACGCTACTTACCCTAGGTGCTTCGAAGCCATCCCCTCGTCTTCACTCCTCTCTCCGTGCTCAATCGCCCATCCCACCACCTTTCACCATGCGCTTCTCTACAATCTCTACCATTATTGGCCTCAGCAGCCTTGCGCTTGCGCAGACTCAGCTGCTCCCCCAGTGCGCTGTGAGTAACCTTTCACTCCCTAGCTCCAATCCACCAATGGTCGCGCTCAAAGCTACCGTATAATCGCCGGCCGCCTTCGTCATGCGCGATTGCTGGCACACCAAACTGGCGCACGGCAAACTCTGGCTCCACCCAAACATGATCATATACTGACCTCGTCCGATCGCCAACAATAGCAATCATGCGTTGGCACCGACTTCGGCGGCTGCAGCACTCTTGATGTCGAGTGCATTTGCAACAACAAGGACCTGATCACGGGCCTGGCTTGCTGCGTCTCCACCAGCTGCGACGCCGCAGACCAGCAGAGTACGTCTTCAGCCTCACACCACGCGCAACGAGCGCCCAACGACTAACAAATCTCGCATCACAGCCGTCATCGATTTCGCGCAGAACCTCTGCAAGCCGCAAGGCGTGACCGACCTCCCGACCACGGCCACCTGCGCCTCGGGCGCCTCCTCGGCCACCGGCTCCGCGTCGAGTGGCAGCAGCTCCGCTTCGTCCACGGCGGCGAGCGCGTCTGCCAGCGCTACTGGTTCGGCTGCCAGCGCTGCGTCTTCGGTCGCGTCCAGCGCGTCGTCGGCGGCGAGCAGCGCGACTTCTGCTGCGGCCACTGGCGCCGCTGGTGTGTGCTCGGGCAACGCTGCGGGTATGGGTTTCGGTCTGGTGCTGGCTGGTCTTATGGGTGCTCTGTAAGAGGACGCGGAAAGAGCACGTTCGAACGGGTATCATTGGCTTCGAGGAGAGAAAGGAAATTGAGGATGTTTGACGAAATACCTTATGCGGATGAAATGCTTTACTTCAGTTTGAGAGGCCACTCGCGCGTTGTATCGTTTGCGATCCAGGCTTAATTGTAATACAACAAGACACTTATTTTCGCGACATATATCCTGCTTTCATCAGTGAAGAGATCAGGCCATCAGAAGCTCAGCACTCGATGCAGCCATGCGCGGCCAATGCATTGTTCCGTCGGCAGCGCGCGGGTCTGATGGTAAGATGAAAGAGCGATCGGCCGGTCTTGGCGCCTGCCAGTTCTGCCGCTCACCACCGCCCACACGCTTAGCGAACCCCACCGGCACACCGCCAAGCCAGCAAATTGGCCGGGCCATTCCCTCTGGTTTTCCACCGCTCAAGGACGACAACGCTTCCGACACAGTCCCCATCCCTCCCGAAAAGAACCACTTCTTCTCGCCGTCACCATGCCTTCCGAGGTCTCCGACATCAAGCAGTTCATTGAGATCTGCCGCCGCAAGGACGCTTCCTGTGCGTTTGCTCCTTTCCGCTTCACCTCATAATGCACACCTGGCTGCATCCGGACGGTCCAATGGCGATGGTATAGGCGGGGGCGCAGCGATCGAGTAAAAACGGAGCGGAGCGAGCGTGGTCAAATCGCCCTGTCGCGGGGGATTCTCAAGTGAAAAAGAGCGCAACAATGCCGTGGTTTTCCTGGGAAAGCACCACGTCTCGAGTCCATTTTGGAGGAAGTCAAGACAGACAAAATCGCTGCGCCGCCGTTTGACCTGACACCACTGGATCTGTCTACACCAACATGCACACAAACGTTACCATGGAGCAAGAGTGACTAACGTCGTGTGTTTCCGTGGTACAGCTGCGCGCATCAAGAAGAACAAGAAGAACAGCCAGACCAAGTTCAAGGTCCGCTGCCACCGCTACCTGTACACCCTCGTCCTCAAGGACTCCGACAAGGCCGAGAAGCTCAAGCAGTCCCTTCCCCCGGGTACGTCAACTCCTTCCACGGACGACAGCAACCGGACTGGAAATCTTGCGTGGGAAGCAAAAGGCGACGAGGACTTCCGGCTAACGTGCCATCTTTCAGGTCTTACCATCACCGACGTTCCCAAGAAGAACGCCAAGGGCAAGCGCACCGCATAAATGCGTTAAAACGGGAAAGGAGGGGGTCGTGGTAGAGTGACGATGTTGATGACAGCGGCGGGGATTCGAGAAAAAGGAAAGAAATTCCATTACCGGGAGAAGATACCTGGGGAGTTTGGCTGCAGAAATCCCTTCGCCGAACCGGGAGGGTTTCTTGCGGTTTTCTTCGTAAAATCATAGAAGCTGGAAAGAAATAGCTTCGACACCCGGCGTTCATCAATGGGATAAACTGTGTCACGGTTCAAATACTCTCACGCTTTTACGTTTAATACCGTGCCTTGTGACTTGTCTAATTTCTCATTTGAGGTACTCGTTGATAGTTTCCACAAACTCGAAGTTACTGGCTGAACTATTTTAGGCGTCGACGACTTTCACGTCAATGACATCAACGTGGAACAATCAGGCTGGCTTCTGTATATAGCAGCGTGAGTGCGACGAACACACGAAAGGCTCTTAGCAAACGGCTACATTGTACTTCGTCCTTTTTTCCGCGTTCAGTCTGCCATATTATGTTCGTACCTAAATATAAGGCTTCTGCCTCGATGGCCGGACCCAAAGTCTATTTCTACACATCCTGTTCTTGCGGCGCCTGCATCTGACTGAAATAAAGACGTCAAAGGATAGCGACTAGAGAATCAAATGAGACGACGAGATGAGGCTCAGTCTGAAGGAATTAATGGCTAGAAACTTGATATCCGCTACGGGAAGCTCTCAACCAAATAAATAGGTTAGCCGGGCAACACATACGTCTTTACCAGCGTGAGAGTCCTTCACTCAACCACAATTACTTCCTTTCTCTATTCAAATCTCCAGTAAGGTGGCCTCGATCGACAACGTCTACGTACGTCTAGACCTGTTTTTCAGCCACAGTGGCGAGCTGAATGAGTACAAAGGGCACTCTATATGGTACTCGTCTTTCTGTCAACCTATGATTGGAAATGTGAACAAAGAAGCAAAAGCAGCTGCCTCATCATATCCTCACCAGCATTGTTCATTAACAAATCACCGCAGCTACAGTACCATCTTTGAGCAGCATACCTTGTCGCCATATATAAATTACTCTCATTCACACCAGATGGCTAATTCAGACCAAGATTCACGAATCAATACCCAACCATTTCTGTAACATTTTCAAGATTTTACGACTTTGAAGGTAAATTTACGACTACATTTAGACTTTCAAAATGAAGTGGACCTGCTGCTGGTGCTTTAAGAAGCAGACTTCTGGCAGTATCTGCAAGAACTGTGGGCATGATCAGTGCCCTTACTGCTAGAATCACAAAATATAGTTCTCTAGCGGGCCTTGGGAAAGTATATATATCAATGGCATAGCTATTGCTTTCGAATTTCTACTACGAAGTGATCGCGTGACTACACTTTGCTGGCCTGGGATAAATGAAGCAAGAAGTCAACAGCACGAGCACCGTTTCGCTCGCTTGCGAAGAGACCGAGGAAAGGGCTGAGCCACGAAGGCAATCTCGCGTCCGACGTTGAGCCGGGAGCAGATCGGTTGCCTGGCGCGTTATGGTCGTGAAGCTAGGAAATTAGCCGTGGTGCATGCAAGGTGAAGTCAATTGCAAGCCAGCCCGAGACCAGGAAGTACTCCATTCCAATTGACCTGCTCATAAGGGGCATTTGACGCACGTAGAGCATGTGCTGCAGCGGATGGCGTCACAAAGTCGGGTGTGCATATCCGCAACGGCTCCACGGAGGTTGTTTGATCAACAATGGGGACGCGTGCACGCGTGGACCAAGCTCGAGCAGCAGCAGCTCTCTTGATTGCTTCCCGCAGCGGCGCTACGCCGCCGTTCCTGTAGCGCTCGCGAGCAGGTTGCCCCTGAGTTGACGGCTCTCGTTATTAAACGCAATCGTATCCGCGAGTGGGAGAGGGCGAGAGAAAGAGGAAGGAGATCACCGCCGGAAGAGTAGCTAAGAACAGCTGTCAACACCCCAGGCCAATCACGAACCTCCGCTGCCAGGAACACCCAAGGTATACGACCCAAAGGTACCCGCGCTCCACAGCAGTAAAAAAAAAGGTCGCACGCATTCCGGCCGCCAGAATAAATTCCCGGGCCCCGCCCTCAGTCGCTCCTTTTTTCCCTTTTTGCGGTTCTTCGGAACACGGCGGTCCATGAACATCAACCGCGACCCGTTCGGCCTGCGCCCCTCGATCGCTCCCAATAACGCCTTCTCCGTGCTGCAGCAGTCGGCCGCGCGCAACGCCGCCCGCTATTCGCAGAAGATCGTCGAGAGCGGGCAGCAGGCCCTGGAATCCGGCCGCCAGGCCCTCGAGGACGTCGCCGCCAGCGACCAGTGGCAGGCCGTCCAGCAGACCGCGACCGACGCCATGGCCTTCGCCGTCCCGCGCAACGTCCCCAACTTCGACGGCCCCCAGCGCCGCTTCGAGGACTCGGCCTGGGCCAGCTCCGGCCGCTCGCGCTTCCCCGCCTCGCCCGCCCCCGACACCAACAATGGCGTCATTGCGAGCAGCAGCAGTGCCGCTGGCGCTGCTGGCGCCGCCGTGACCGACCGCCTCGGTGGCATGTTTGGCGACGGCGGCAAAGAGCTCCCCATGTACAAGGACAAGCCGTACAACTACGGTAGCTCCGCCCGCCGAGGCTGGTTCCGCCGCCGACGGACCCTCATATTTTGTGTTCTCGCCTTCTTCGTTTTCCTATACTGGTTCGGGGTGTTTTCGAACTCGGAGGAGAACAAGGGAACCAGCGGCTCTGGGCTCTTTAGCGGCATGATGTCGGGCAAGACGTCGGCCGTTGTCGACTGGGACGAGCGGCGCGACCGTGTGCGGGACGCCTTCAAGCTGAGCTGGGATGCGTACGAGAAATACGCCTGGGGTACGTCGTGATAGCTGTGGTCTCTTACTTGGACCTTTAGGCTTCCACACCCCTACTGGGGCCAGATTTAGCTGACTTATCAATCGCTGGCCAGGCTACGACGAGTTTCACCCCGTCTCGAAGAAGGGCCGCCAGATGGTGCCGGGTGGAATGGGCTGGATCATCGTGGATGCGCTTGACACGCTCATTCTTATGAACCTGACGACCCAATTGACTCACGCCCGCGAGTGGGTCTCGACTTCCCTGGACTACGAAAAGGACCACGATGTCAATACTTTTGAGACGACCATCCGCATGCTGGGTGGTCTGCTCTCTGCTCACTACCTGAGCACTGAGTTCCCCCATTACGCGCCTATTGCCCTGAAGGAGGGCGAGGAGGACCTGTTCCAGGAGAAGGCCGCTGACCTTGCGGACCGTCTGCTGGGCGCATACGAGTCTAACTCGGGCATTCCGTACGCTAGCATCAATCTCAAGACGGGCGAGGGCATCCGGTCGCACGCCGACGGCGGTGCTTCTTCGACGGCTGAGGCGACGAGTCTCCAGCTTGAGATGAAGTACATCGCGAAGCTGACAGGCGAGGTGCACTACTGGGAGAGGGCGGAGAAGATCATGAAGGTTGTGGATGACTTGGAGCCTGAGGACGGCCTCGTGCCCATCTTCATCAACCCCGACCGCGGCGTCTTCCAAGGCCACAACATTCGCCTGGGCAGCCGCGGCGATTCCTACTATGAATATCTCATCAAGCAGTATCTGCAGACGTCCAAGCAGGAGCCCGTTTATAAGGAAATGTGGGAGGAGACCCTGTACGGCATGCGGAAGCACCTTATCACCTACTCGTCTTCGGCGAACTTGACTGTCCTCGGCGAGCGGCCCAACGGTCTGGGTGGCGATCTCTCGCCCAAGATTGATCACTTGGTGTGCTTCTTGCCTGGCACCATTGCGCTGGGTGCGACGGAGGGTAAGACGCTTGCAGAGGCTCGCCAGAGCCCCTCGTGGGGAAAGAAGCAGGAGGACGACATGGAGTTGG
Organism: Lasiodiplodia hormozganensis; assembly: GCA_030512325.1. NCBI lineage: Eukaryota > Fungi > Ascomycota > Dothideomycetes > Botryosphaeriales > Botryosphaeriaceae > Lasiodiplodia > Lasiodiplodia hormozganensis. Next base: position 49,899 of record JAUJDW010000123.1, read on the forward strand.
CAAGGGAGCTCATGAAGACGTGTTGGGGTATGTACAAGGTGACCGCAACCGGCTTAGCGCCCGAAATCACCTACTTCAAGGTGGACGAGCCGCCACGCATGTGGGAGAGCTGGGCCGATAAGGTGACGAGCCCGGCCGAGCTGGACGACAGCAATGAAGCCAACTGGAAGTCCGACTACGACATCAAGGTGGCGGACAGGCACAACCTGCAGCGCCCGGAGACGGTCGAGTCGCTGTTCTACATGTGGCGCATCACCGGCGAAGTCAAGTACCGGGAATGGGGCTGGGAGATGTTCCAGGCGTTTGTCAAGTACACGCTCGTCGAGGACGGTTCCGGCTTCACGTCCATCAACGACGTGACCAACCTCTCACCGCCCGCCCGCGACAACATGGAAAGCTTCTGGTTGGCCGAGACGCTCAAGTACCTCTACCTGCTCTTCGGTCCGGACGATATCCTGCCCCTCACCAACATGGTCCTCAACACCGAGGCCCACCCGCTGCCCCAATTTGAGATGGGCAAGCTGTTCAAGACGGGATGGGAAAGGAAGCCGAGGTCGAAGGGGAGTTCGTAATTGAGGAGGTTCCGTACTGTGATGGCTGGGCAGACTGGAAAGGAAGCGCACAGTTGTGTTAGGCCCACAGTGGACAGCATCCACCGGCGTTTATAAGGTCTTTGGAGCGGGGTAATCAGCATAGAGATATCATTTCAGTAACTTTTTTCCTCTGTCACATTCAGCCTTGTTTCGGTCCCTGATCTTCCCTTATCTCTTGCGTCTTTTCCCTTTTCTCTCTTCCAGCGCCAGTTGTCTGATGGCGAAAGCGACGATATCGGCGATGATTCGGGATAATGAGCAGCGAAGATTGGGGCCCTCGTTCTCCGCAAATCGGCGGGCGGGCTTGATCGACCGACGCCCCCGACTGCTGGAGACCAAAGCTTTCTCCATCAGTCCGGCACTGGTGCGTCATCACTTGCTCTCGGCAATCATGCTTAGGAAGGCTCTCGTTTTGCTATCAAATATGGGCCGAGTTGCTGCTTCTTCTCTTCCTCTCCCCCCTTTGGTCCAAAGTGGGTCTTGCGCAATTGAATCAGTTCTGGATCCCTGACTTGCGATTCCTTTAACTCCGCATCATTTGTCACCGAAGTCGGTGCTGGTTCCCCGGATCTAAGGATCGTTCGGTGGAGCTCATAACTCGTGGGCGGTCCTTCTCTCTTGGAAAAGGTCGTGCTTTTGCTCGGGACTTGCGTTCGGGGTTCGATTAGCGTCACTGCTGGTGGTTTTTCTTCAGTGTGGGTTTAAGTTACAAAAGGTAAGGTTTCTTTCCTTTTCAACCTTCCGCTTTTCTCTCTAGCTGTCTCGATTCCTTCAGGTTATGAAGCCAGCATTTCTGACCTTTTGATAGAGTGTCAGAGATTCAATTAAATTCGACTGATTACAGAACGAAGCAAGTCATCATCATGGCGCACAAGAACACGACAGAGCATGATCTCAACTGCCTCACCATCAATGAGCTCGAGGCTATAGCGAGGGATAAGATGGACAAGCAGACGAGGGACTACTACAATGAGGTACGTTTCCCCCGTTCATTCTATGCCCTTACCTTCTTCCACCTACCCTCGAACTCTTACCTTTGATTGCTACGGCCTCCTCGAAACCACGAACAAAGGAGAAGAGATGAATTACTCACACACGAGCTCATCCAGGGCTCCGACTCCAACTCCACACTCCGCGAAAACATCAGCGCCTACGCCAAATACCGCATCCGCCCACGCGTCCTGCGCGACATCTCCCGCATCGACACATCGACTCCGGTCCTCGCGCCGCGGAGAGCCACGCCCACCACCACCACGACCTTCCGCAACGCCATCCCCGTCGGCGTCGCGCCGACGGCCATGCAGCGCCTCGCGCACCCGCTCGGCGAGATCGCCACGGCCCGGGCGTGCGCGCGCGCGGGCGTCGCCATGGGCCTGTCGTCGTTCTCGACGACGTCGCTGGAGGACGTGGCGGCGGCGGCGCGCGACGAGTGCCGGCGGCTGGGCCGTACGGAAACCATCCCGCTCGTGCTGCAGCTGTACCTGTTCGAGGAGCGCGACAAGAGCGCCGCGCTGATCGAGCGCGCCAAAAACGCGGGTTTCGCCGCCGTCTTCCTGACCGTCGACACGCCCCTGCTGGGCCGCCGCAACCTCGAGATCCGCAACCGCTTCACGCTGCCGCCGCACCTGCGGATCGCGAACTTTGAGGTGCAGGAGGAGGGGCAAAAGGACATCGAAAAAGGAGAGAGTTCGCCCGGGTATTGGGACGAAGAGCGCCGCGAGAGGGTCAAGCCGGCGGGGCCGATCCGGTTCCACACGCACGCGGCCAACCCGACGCTCGAATGGGGCCGCGACATCGCGTGGCTGAAGGAGCGGTGCGGCCCGCGCATGCAGGTGTGGGTCAAGGGCGTCGCGACGGCCGAGGACGCGGCGCTGGCCGTGCAGCACGGCGTCGACGGCGTCGTCGTCAGCAACCACGGCGGCCGCCAGCTCGACGGCGCCCTCGCCACGCTCGACGCCCTGCCCGAGGTCGTGGCCGCCGTCAAGGGAAGGATCCCCGTCCACGTCGACGGCGGCATCAGGCACGGCACCGACGTCTTCAAGGCGCTGGCGCTCGGCGCGGACTTCTGCTGGATCGGCAGGCCGGTGCTGTGGGGGTTGGCGTATAAGGGGCAGGATGGGGTGGAGCTGTGCTTGAGGTTGTTGAGGGATGAGGTGAAGCTGTGTATGGGCTTGGCGGGGACGGTGAGCGTGAATGATATTACGAGGGAGTACCTGGTCAGGATGGATAGGGATGGTTTCCCGGTGAGGATGGCCAAGTTGTAGATCGGGCGTCTACGGACACGAGATGCTGTTGGGTAATTTTTTTTGCTCGGCGATATACTCTGAAGATCCAATGTAAGTCTTTTTTTGACATCCGTTTATGCATATTTTTTTCTGATAGTAACTGGCACGCTATCGGCTGCATGTGAGTGATCAGCCCTATGGAATACGGACGCAGTGTGGGCGGCCTAATCAAAGTCCTAAACGAACGACAACCGTGCTCATAACCGCCAATATTAGCAGGTCTTCAGTGATCATCCCGCTCAAGCCACTTGGCACAGGCCTGATAGAGATCATCGAACGCCTTGTCGTGAGAGACGAAACGGTCGTACAGTTCGGGCCCAAGCAATTTAACGAAATGCAGCAACGAGGCCACGATGAAGTCCGCGTACGACACTGTGCCCCAGTCAGCAATACGAGATGCCAGATGCACCAAACACAGCGTCTAGAGTGGTTGCAGAGGCTGCTCACCTTCGCTCCCCAAAAAGTAAGGGCCGTCGGCCGTCTTCGTCTGCCTCAAGAGGGCGGCGAGGTTCTCGATGGGTTGCTTCGCGGCCACCCACGCCGCGTCGCCACCTTTCTCCTTCTCGTACTCGTCGAGCGACATGCCGAAGCGCACCTTGCGCGTTTCCTGGAAGTAGGGCACGCTCTTCTCGTTTAGCAGAACGCGCGAGACGCGCGGTATCAGCACGGCGGACAGCGGCTTCTGGATGGTGGGGATGGTGGCGATGATCTGGGCGACGACAGGGTGGTCCAGCCGCAGCGGAGGCGCCGACGAGTAGCGCTTCTCGATCTCCTGCGCGATCTTGAAGCTTTCCATGACGTACGTGCCGTCAGGGAACTTGACGGTCGGGATGGTGTAGGCGGTTACTTCCGGGCCGCCCTCGTTGGGGGCCAGGCCGGCAGCCCGCAGGGTCGGCGCAACGTCTGGGTATTCGAGCCACTGTGTCTCGTACTCGATGTTCTTGTAGTTGAGGGCCATGCGTGCTGAGGGGTGGAAAAGTGAGTCCTTGCTTCCTTTCTGGGCCCACCGAGCGGGAAGCTTGGCGGTAGTGGTTGCTTACTCTTCCACGGGTTGAGCGACCAACAGGCGCAACGGCCCTTGCTGGGCAGGTCGTACAGGATCACAGGAGCCATCGTCGGTGGCTATTCAATGAGAAAGAGACAAGTGGAGGAAGAAAAAACGCGGTAGGAAACATGGGGTGTTTTTGTAGCGGAGAGTAGGTGGTGATGCTTTGTCATCCATGATCCGTAGGGCGCGATGTTGTAGGTGGGGCAGCGCAGTTCCCCGCACGACGTCACGTCTATTGTAGTGCTGATAAGTTCAGGATTCGATCTCACGCCCTCAGCACCAAATTCATCACACCAGATCGTGCTTCTACCGCTTTGTTCTGTTTGTGGAATGTTGATCGTCATTGGTCGTGTCGCCTGTGTCAGTCGTCCCGTCATCAAGGTGCTGTCCTGACTCGGACTCGCTACCAACCATGCGGCTGCCCTGACCCGCCGCTTCAAGAATCTGGCCGGACGCGTGTCTTAGATCTGTCTGCCATCAGCAGCCTGTTCAGGGTCTCTGTCATTGGACCTGATGCCATGCAAGTCACGACACGATGCAGACGACCGGGGTTTAGGGTGTTCTCAACAGCGGGCAGGCGAAGGCGATACGGACGAGGTTTTAAGGTTTGCTGGGAAAGGTAAAGAAAGGTAGCGAGCCAATTGCGTCGAAAAGGCGCATCATTCTTCACGTCTCAGGCACCTTCTATCCACGGCGGCAGCCCCTTCATCTTATCTCTCCGCATCCGCATGCGTCCGCGCGGTCTGTGTGCGCATTTTTTCGCACGCCCTGACGCGGCGCGAGTCTAAGACAGACGATAAGCTCGGGGCTTGGTACAATCACGCCACGGCTGAGCCGGATGGCAGCTCAGCGGTGGTAGTACGGTGCGACAAACAGTGGATTCCAGACAGAGCCAAGCAGCGGAGAGTTTCATGCGAAGTCTTGACGAGCTCTTGCAGGGATTCCAGCGAGCATGCGAGGCAGATCTGCAGGGACGCTCCGCTGGCCACCAGCTCGCACCGGCAAACGTGGGGAAGGGGCTCGCTGGCAAGCCGCGATAAGACCCCGGCTGTCTCGAGATGCCGTCGCGGGCACGGAGCGCTGCCCACTCAGGCGGCAGGCTGTGCTGACGGATGCCGTCGTGCTGCGGTGCTGGGCCAACCGGAGGCGCAGCTGGACTCGTATGCAACAACTTTACAGTTGAGGCCAAGCAACGCTCGTCCTACCCAAGCCATCTCACGGCGGTTCAGGCCGGCCAGATCTGCACGAGCACGCTCCAACGCGCGCTGGCTGCCGAGTCGGAATTCGGCTGTTGATGAAGCACACGTTGATTCTTCGGAAACGCGCGCTCGCGGCTCTGGACGCTGGCCGTCGCTGGCAGTGGCGGCGGACCCCTTTTTGGCGGAGCCAGCGACGCCAAGCGCTGCGCAACAGGCTGACATGCAACGCCGTTAGCCCCAGCCAGTGAGAGAGCGTCAGCCGCTGCAGCCACCGCCCTAGATACACTGCCCTGTCAGCCGCCCAACACCTCGCCCGCACCCCTGAGGTCTGCTGACGGCCGAGTGCATGTTCTCCGCGCAGCAGCAGGCGGGCGGGGTTGTGCTGGCAGTAGGGCGTGTAGCGGCGTCGCAAGCGGTGGTGCCCGTTGACGCGGCTTAGACAGCTGTTCGCGGTAAAGTGTGTAAAATATGCACCGCGACATTGGGTAGGGCCGCGCCCCAATTTCCAGAGTCCGGGCGCTCGTGTGCGGCGCGCCAGTGCTGATGTGAGGCCTTTCCCCTGCCCGCGACACAGGATAACTTATACCCACTCCCGCCCAGCCGCCACGCTTCCGATCACCGCGTCCTCTCTCTGTCCCCCATCCACACCACCGCATGATGGCCCTTCTGTCCAACCAGCGGGCCGCCGGCCTCGTTGGCCTCACGCTCTTTATCTTCTTGCTGCTCGGCTACACCACCTACAACTCGCGCGCCGCCGACACGGTCCCGTTCGATTACCAGCCCGGGAAGCAAGCTGCCGGGACTGGCGCTCCCACCCTCTCGCAGCCCGGCCCCGCCGATGGCTGGGCCTTCGACGCGAAGCGGGATGCAAAGAACTTTGGTCTCTCGCCGGAGCAGTGCGATGCTGCCTTCCCTAAGCTGTGGGCTGAAATCGACCGCGCCGTCGCCCACCGCAAGAAAGTCGGCAACATCACCCCCGACGAGGTGAAGATCGGCTGGAAGATTGATGGCATTGTCCGCGCCATGATTTATGACCGCCAGGTAAGCTCCCAATGGCTGCCCGCCGCGCGCCGACGCTCGATTGACCGTTTGTTTACAGCTCTTCATCCTTAACGCCCGTGGTGCTCGTCGTCGTGACTACCGCCAGCGCACCCTCGCTGTGCTCCAGTCCATCCAACGCGCCATCACCGCCTACCCCGGCGACATTCCCAACATTGAGTTCTCCTTCGTCGTCGACGACGGTGCCTACTTCGCCGTCTACAACAATGAAACCTCCGCAACCACATGGGCCTTGACCCGCGAGCCGCAGGACGACAACCTGTGGCTGATGCCCGACTTTGGCTTCTACAGCTGGGAGGGCCCGGCCGGTGAATACAGCGCACTTCTGAGGGCAATTGCGAAGGACGAGATGCCCTTCGAGCAGAAGGATCCCCGTGCTATTTGGAGAGGTGCCAAGGCTCCTGCTGGCCACGTCCAGGTCCGCTCCGACCTGCTCAAGGTCTCCAAGGGCAAGGACTGGGCCGACATTGAGGAGATTGTGTGGGGCGGTGAAGGCGAGCCCAAGAACCTGATTCCCATGTCGAAGCACTGCAAGTACATGTTCCCGGTCCACACCGAGGGCCACACGTACTCGGGCCGCCTCAAGTACCTGCTCAACTGCCACTCTCTGACCGTCATCCACAAGCTGCACTGGCTCGAGAACTTCCACAACGTTCTGGTTTCCTCCGGCCCGGAGCAGAACTTCATCCAGGTCGAACGTGATTTCTCCGACATGCACTGGAAGATGGAATACTATCTGCAGCACCAGGATGAGGCCAAGCGTATCGCCGACAACAACATCCGGGATTTCCGTGACCGCTACCTGACCCCGGCCGCCCAGGCTTGCTACTGGCGCAAGCTCTTCTGGGCATGGAGGGAGGTCTCGTTCGAGCCTGATTACTACATGTCTGAGGAGGAGTTGAAGCTGCAGACGGAAGCTGAGAAGAAGAAGGCAAAGGACAAGCAAAAGGTTGACGTCAAGCTCGACGAGGACAAGTCGTCGAAGGAGAAGGCTAAAGGGAAGGAGGAAACCAAGAATCCCGACGACGAAAAGAGGGCGGCTTCGGACAAGAAGCTGGTACCGCGCGGAATGCCCTACGAGACGTACCTTCTGCTCGAGTCCTACGAGGAGAGCCCGTGGTACAACAGCTAAACGAATCCGGCCTTGGCGTTATTTACTCTTCTCCACTTGCGCACGATACCATCGGCAATATTCCTAACGTCGGATTTGTCAATCTGGCCCAAAACCGGCGGCCCCAGGGGGCAATTGTGGGAGCCTAAAGGCCTCAACAAGCGCCTGGGTCGAGCAATTTTAGTAGCGCCCAGATGACGCGGCCGACTCTAGGGGGTTGAAACGCATGCGTCACGAACGCATCGGCCAGCCGACGGCAAGCTACTTAGCCGACACACAACACCCGACACGGCCGGCTTCCCTCTCCCCTGCCCGGGCGCGCTCGGTTACCACTTTCTCTTTTGCCATAGATGGATCTCTCTGGACTTGGTGTTTGGGTGGCGCATGATGGGAAAATCTTGAAGCTGAAGAACAGCTGATTTCCAGGCGGTCTGCCAGGCGTTTTGGAGTTCTTACTATTGATTGGATGGCAGACATTGCGGGGAAGCTGCTTTCCGCCGTTACGCAAGCCGCATTCCGAAGCAGACACGGGGTGATCAAAACGATTATACAACTAATTTCTTGTTCCAATATCTTGGCATTTGAGGAGTGCGTGTGTACACAGGACGATCTGTAACAGAAAAACTGGAGAGTTGCAGACGCCTGATTGGACTTATGTGGATACAATTCATACGCTTGTGCACATGGTCATGGCCTCTCTTTCCATGCAGTCTCTTTCAACTTCCGCAACCTACTTATTTCCGGGTTCGGCAAGGATTGTGGCAGGCGACGGCACCCCGCAGTTCGCCTCTGGTGTGCGATCCTTGCATGTGGTCGAAGCCACTCGGAACGTCGATCCCCTCACGAGCAACAGCCCTCTCCACGTGGAACGAGATTAGAGCTAATCCAAACCTCACGCGCTTCACAGGCTCTCCCTTCCCTGCAAAGTCGTGTGTATACGGAAGATAACAGACGGTCGCGACTACGTCAGCCTTCTCCACCTGCGAGCCTCTCCTAAGGCCACCACGCGGACGAAGCGATGCGATCCGGACCGACGTAAGGGCGAACGAGCGCACGAACGAGCCGGCTCACGAATCGCTCCCTTGCCACGCTTAGGTTCGCTGCTGACTCCATGGTTCTTTATCGGTGGATCAGCCCATCGTTCGCAACGTTTTTCGATTTTCTCGCAATCGTCCCCTATCACCACCGAACATCGTAACTTTTCGGAACACGACGTGCGTTTCCTCCCGTTTCCAGCGAAACACCAGGATCGTCCCGCGTAGATATCGTCGTTCCCCGCACCTTGCTGAGGAGCTTATCGCCTGCTGTCGGCGGAACGGCAGCATGGTGGTGGGGAAAACAGGCGTTGACGATGCTTTCATTCGACGCGCATCCCGACGCAATTTCACATGCGCGATATATGCCGGGCACCATGTCTCACGAAAAGGATTAGGAATAAAGGAACGAAGGACGGGCGAGCGACAGGTTCGAGGGAGAAAGCGACCGGGAGCCAAGGGCCCGCGGGGGATTCGTTTCTTTGGTGGGATGCGATTTCCAGGCGGCGAAGGAGGTTGGGAAGGAGTTCGTCAACCCATCCTGACGCCATGTGACGACAAGTACCTCATTTCATTACCCTATACCGTCGGCTTGGGTTTCCCAAGTTCCGCCTAGAATTCGCGATCTACCCCGCAATCTGGGCCTTTCGGTCTGGAATCGGCCAGGGGTGATGACCATTGGGGTGGATTTAATTGCTCCATTCGGGAGAGTTAGGTGTACCATGTGGGATAGTCGGGAGTTTGCGTTATGTCATTCGAGCGGCTGGTTGGCTGCGGGCGACGAAGGGGGCGCGGGCTGCAGATAAGCGGCTACATCCGGCATTGCTCGGTCGTATCCCGACTCCCGACGACATGGGAGGAAAGTGAGCGGCAGTACGAGGATCGAGCGTCGCGAAACTATGCCGCTGGTGTTTAGCCCTTAGACATAGTTTCATGGGTGCGTTGTCTGTCAAAGGGCGTGATGGGGAACGAGGGAAAAGCAGCTGTCAGCAGCGCAAAGAATATATATTGACCACTTTTCCTTCGATTTTCTCTGCTTTCTATCGCTCATCAGGTCTCTCTTCTCGACTCGAGCACTTTAAATTCTCATCAAAACATAGCGACCCTTTTCCCCACCAAAACACTGTCAGTTTGCATGCCACTGTCTCTGCCCGTCGTCCTCGCACTCACCATTCGACAAACATCAGCTTCTCCCCCAATCACTACAAAAGTCTCGTTCAAGGCTTCGGTTGCGAGTACTTCTATTACCGATTCTCCTTCGACGAAGACCAAGACCGTCTTCACCACCAACACCACAACGAGATGGGATCCATCGCCCTCACCGAGTGTGCCACGGCGCACGCCGACGCCTCTCCCCCTACCGTGTGCCTCACACCCTCAGCCAAACCTTGGAACCTCACTCCACTCATGGAGTCGACTGCGCTCTCTCGCGCCGCAGGCTGGTACGGTCGAAGAGCTTTTCCTTCTTCCCTCTCCTACACAGACCCTTTGCCTCGTCATGCAACTATAGTCTTTCCGCTATTCAAGTCATTCTATATTCGCCTCAAGACCTAGAGACCTTCCATCAAGCCCCAAACATTAATCTCATGACGATATCCAACCTACCCCTATCCCATCCTCGTCCACCATGACCCACAACCCATCCCCAACCCAGCACGAAAACAAGAAGCAACCTCAAGATACGGGTACTAAATCGCAGAAGCAGAGTCTTCCTCAAGCTCGAGCTCCTGCAGCCTAGCGGGTCCTTCAAATCACGCGGCATCGGGCACTACCTGCTCTGCCGACTCTCCGAGCACCCGGAGCCCAACAAGGTGCATTTCTACGCCTCGTCCGGAGGCAATGCAGGATTAGCGTAAGTCGTCTCCCACCACCTCTCCCTTTCCCTTCTTTCATACCCTCCTCTCCCGCTCGACCCAACCACTAGACCCCTGACTAACCTCCTGTTACAGCTGCGTCACCGCCGCCGTCACCCTCGGCCGCCCGGCCACCGTCGTCTGCCCGACGTCGACCTCCCCCGGCATGCTCGCCAAACTCCGCGCCGCCGGCGCGACCGACGTCATCGTCCGGGGCCGCGACCTCGCCGAGGCGGGCGAGTACCTCCAACGCCACATCCTGCCCACAAACCCGCGCTACGGCGTCTACGTGCCGCCGTACGACCACCCGGACATCTGGGCCGGCAACGGCTCCGTCGTGCACGAGGTCGCGGCGCAGATGGCCGAGCGCGGCGAGGGCCGCGGCGCGCCGGACGCGATTGTCTGCTCGGTTGGTGGTGGCGGGTTGCTGAATGGCGTTTGTGCGGCGATGGATGCGGTGGGGTGGGGCGAGGAGTGTAGTGTCCTCGCGATGGAGACGCGCGGTACGCATAGTCTGGCGGCGGCGCTGGAGGCGGGCGAGTTGGTGTCGTTGGAGAAGATTGGGAGTGAGGCGAAGAGCTTGGGGGCGAGGAGGGTGAGCGAGGAGACGTTCCGCCTCGCGCGCGAGAGGAAGAATGTGCGCAGCGTGGTGCTGGATGATCGCGAGGCGGCCATGGGGTGCTGGCGCCTGGCGGACGATGAGAGGTTGATGGTTGAGCTGGCGTGCGGCGTCAACGTCGCGCTGTGCTATGACGGTAGGCTGGAGAAGGCTGTGGGCAAGAAGCTGACCAAGGAGAGCAAGGTCGTCATCGTGCTGTGCGGTGGGAACGATGTTACGGTGGAGAAGCTGCACCAGTGGCGGAAGGAGTATGGGGATGTGGAGAAGGAGATTCCGCGCAACGCCGACGTGCCTAGCGAGTCGACTGCGCCGGGGCACAGGTAGATATGTGTAAGATGGTCAACGGGATAGATACAGGACAGCTCGACGCGAATTCCTAGGTTAACAGGCGTTGTATTGGATTTTATGGGAAGAACAGATTACGGTTACAAATACAGTCTTTGCGAATGGATAAATCTCAAGACATCATCAGAACTCATGGCTTCAAATTGTTATGCAATTCCTGATTTGCAGGAGGGGTATCATACAAAGAACTAATCAGCAGTAGCCATCTTACGCAACAACCTTGGGCTGGTCCAAGAGTGACTTCCTGTAGTTCCAGTAATTCTCGCGGATCGGGTCGTAGCGCTGAGCCAGCAGATCCAAGGCCTTTGCGGCGTTTTCCTTGCTGCTCTCCTCCGAGTAGATATCGGCAAGCAGGTCGAGAGCGTGGCTGGAGCTCACCTCATCAGGCTTCTCGATCGATGCGTATTGCTCCGCGAAATCCTTGAGCGTCGAGAGCGGCAGCTTGGCGTAGCGGACAATGCCGCGAAGGTAGTTCCACGGACTCGGATTCTGAGGGGCAAGCTCTACCGCAGCTTTGGCGTAACTAGAAGAAAGAATCAGCATTCCTTACAGCCCTCTTTGTTTTGCGGGAATGTTCCAAGACATACTCCATCTCCCTATCCAAGATTTTCTTCTGCGACAGGTTGTCCGCGTCGCTGCCGAAGACCAGGAACCAGCGGTGGTTCCAGGCCGAGTTGTTGCGCACGTCCTCGCGCAGCAGGGCCTCGACGGCCTCGAGCTCGCCGCTATCCTCAGCCCACAGGCCGAAGCGGCGCACCAGCCACTGGCGGTAGCTCCAGACGTGGTAGTTTTTCGCGTCCTTGGCCAGCATGCGCGCGACGAAGGCCTGCTCGCCCGTCGCGTCGCCCAGAGTGTCGACGATCGTCTGCCGGTGGTGCCAGATCTGGTAGTTTTTGAGGTTGCGCAGCGCCGCCGCGTTGAGCCACGCCAGCTCCTCGCGCAGGTCTTTTTCGAGGCTGAGGACGATCTTCGCACGGTACAGCCTATGCGTGACGACGGGTCAGCATTCGAGGTGGGTCTACTGGTGGTGTGGTTTTTTGCGGTGCGGGGAAGGGAAGGTGGGAGACGTACCAGACGGTGTAGTGGGCCGGGTTGGACGCGATGATGTCCTCGGTCAGGGCCAGGGCGCGTTCGCTCATCTCGTTCTTGGCCATGACGGCGCGGAGGTAGCTCATGGCCTCGTCATACTCGTCCGAGTACGTGATGGCGGCGAGTGCGTTGGGGCCACCCTCGTCCAGCGGGATGGGCTCGATATCGCTCCATTCCTCGGCTTCGGCGTAGTACGGCATGCTGGAAGGTGTAAGGATCGATACGGAGCGGTGGGCGGCGAGGGTGTTGGCAGTATTATTTGGGGGGTTTCTTTGTGGTGATGAGCTCCCGCAAACAGCCCCGCGCTGATCCCGACCCGCTCGTCCCGCGCGCCCCTCCGTCATTCGCTGATTGGCCGACTCCTAACAACAATGAAGACTTCCACCGTTGGAGCCTTGATCAAATTTTATGACGCTGCTACTTAGTCAGTAGAGCCTCATTCGATGTCAAATTTTGCTTGGTCCATGTGTTACAGTCTTTTTATATCTTACCAACGAGGATTATATAGTTACAAGAGGTCTGAGTAGTTGAAGCTATCGTCCGCATGCATTTGTTCACACATGGTCGTACATCCATCTCCGTATGGACGCTTCAATATACCCATCCTCTATTGAAATAGTAAGGGGAGCTACTTCGTGAGTCTGTAACGATCACTGATGGTAGGAAAAAGATCAGACATTGAAATTCTCAAGAAACATGAAGAAAATCTCAAAAAGCCGCAGCAAAAGGCCCGCCTGAATGAATCCAAAAATACTCTTCTTCAGCCCATTTCAAACCTTGTGATTCCAAAAGCTTAATGGATTCCACAATCTTGTTCTCTTTCGCTAGACTAAGTGCATGCCCAATCACTTCGCCACACATGACGTTCTTTGGATCGGTGCTGCAAGGACTTGTCAAACCACTGAAGAGATCATCCATGTCAAGGTCGAAGCCTGCAACAGAAGCCGTCTGAGCGAGGGTCAGCTGCATCCATAACTGCTCTCGGCTGATATTTCTGTTTTCTTTTCGTGCCCGTTGGAGGAATTCGCTCAGTAACTCAGCACACTTTGTGTGCTGTCCATAATCGAGGAAGAGGAGGGCCTGCGCGTGGTGGTACTGGCAATACCGCTCAAACTCCAGCTGGTTGACATAGACTCCAACAGAATCCAGAACCTCCTTGGCCTTGTCAGTCTGCATCATTTCCCTGTACAGAAAAGCTAAATTCATGGCCGTGTCGAATGTCATAGGATTGTCCACACCGAAAATCCGTTTTCGGTTGACAAGAACCTTCCGCATGTGCTCTTCAGCATCGTGAAAATTTCCGAGCTTCTTGAAGATAACAGCCATCGATATCTGAACCATCATGGAAAGAGGGCTATCCGCCGAGTGGAGTGGCGTCCAGATGTCCCAGACTTCTTGGAGAATCGCAAAACCGTCTGTCAGAAATCCTTGTGCCTCCAGGGCCCAAGCTAGAAAAAGTCGAGCTTTCGAATACTCTCTGTTGGCTTTTCCGAGGAGGCCAAGCAGCCCCTGTGAAGCCTCCTCTTGAGTTTTGGCGGCTTGCTCAAATTTAGTTCGGTGCAGCTGTACCACCCCAAGATAACTCTGGGCGTAGTACAAAGTGTACGGGTCAGCATCTGGCCTTTCTTTCTGTTTCTCAATCATTTCTTCAAGCTCATTCTCTGCTTCTCTCAGTTCCAACCGCGCGAGCCTCTCGATGCAAAACTCCGTCATTGCTTGCAAGGTGAGGGGATGCTGATCCCCCAAAAGCCGCTTGAAGCCATAGGCAGTTTCTTTTCGAGTGTCGTACATTGCGTTGAAATCGTCCACCGACATGTTGTGGTATGTTCCTAAGCGGTGCAGAACAAGGTATTGCATCAGTGGCCTGTCTTCATCCTTCCGGTAGCTTTCCAGAATCAGACTGTATGGTTGGATGAAGAAACAAGCCAACCAGTTGCTGTCTCGAAACGCGACGTTCGACTGGTAACAAGCCATGATAGAAGCTCGAGCCATAAGTAGTAGGCCAACGTCCTGCCATTCCTGGAAAAACAATACACTCTCAGCCCATGTTACGAATTGTGGGCCTGCCAGGAAATGCTTCACTGCATCCACGTATTCTTTGTCCTGGGTGTCGGGGCCGAGATAAGAGTGCCAGCATAGGCATGCATACCGATAGAAATTTGACAGCTTAGGTGGTGAGTCCGCGTTGCCGAGACCATCTTGGAGAAGCTTGAAGTTGTGTTGTATGAAGAATGAATACGATAATTCCCATGATGCCACATCCTGATTGAGGACTGTAAGACATTTTTTGAGAATGAAACTATTGCATTCGGCCCTTGAAAACCGAACAGAGTGTCGTGTCACCGCGTCTGAGGAGGATAGAAGGAAATCCTTCGCAGATGCGTGGATAAGCTGGACCAGGTTCTCGGATATGGTTATAAGTGGCCAACAGACTCGAGAGATTTCTTCTGCTGGATCCAACAAGAAGTCATTGTCATCGATGATGGGCTTGAAATCCTTGGAGGCTAGTGCTGCTGATATCTCATCCACCGTTAGAGGCCTAACCGCTCCGACAATCAACATGAAGATTTCTTTGCGGACTTCAAGCTGGTCAGGCGTCAAGTTTCTGGCGTTGGAATCCATGAAAGTCTCGTAGCTGTCCATGAGCTTTGGTGGAAATTTGGACAGGTTTTCCAGCTGGCCATTTCTGGTCGAAGCGCTGTCGACATACTCAAGCATCATGACCACCCAGAGAAACATCTCGCCTGCCTCTTCTGATATCTTGCTGAGTACCTCTTTCTCGACTCCCCTAAACTTTTCCCGACTTGCTATTCGCTGCTCTGAGAATTGTCGAATGTCGGATGAAACCAAATCGGCGGTGATTTTGAGATGAACTGCCTGATTGAGTTTCAAAGCGAACGACTCTGAGTGTCTTGAAAGCAGGATAACTCTCACTGATGGCCTGGCGCTGATTTGAATCAGCTCTTTGAGGATTGCTTCGAGGTTCTCGGAATCAGTACATTCATCGAGAGCGTCAAGAATCAGATCGAAATCTGACAAATTCTCCGTGATGGTCTGGAAGATCGAAAACAATTTGTTAAAAGGACACTCTCTGTAAGATGCAGAGCCTCCTCCAAGAGAGTCCAGAACAGAGAGGTTTCTTTCAAAACCTGGGTCCCTTTTGATGGATTGGTGGTACAGTATCTGATAGCAAAGTGATGCTATCAAGGCCGAGGATTTTGTCGACTCTGAATCCGCTGTGTTGAAAAAGTGGCTTAGAACCAACGAGCTCTTGCAATTCTCGCATAAGAAGTTGGCGAGAACAGACTTTCCACAGCCTGAATCAAATTAGGTTTATACTTTCTAGTAATAAATTTCTCGGCATTTACCTGGAATGCCATAGATCCAAAGAGGGACCATTTGTCCATCTGATGTCCATTTCGTGAATTCAGAGCTGGAGTAAATCCATTCACAAGTCCCAGGTGCCCATGATTGTCGGTTTGAATGATTACTTTCATAGATGACACGGAGCCATTTGAATGCTTTCGTTTCGATTTTGTCTTTTGTATATCCAGACAATCTTCAGCTTTCTCGTCTGCCACGATTAAACGGGCATGACTTACCTTTGTTTATTGTCCGAATCTCGAGTTTGGAGTGTTCGATCTCATCTGCAATTGCTCTTTAGGGACCAATCTCCATGGGAAGTTTTGTTGAAGCACCTTGAACTTACCCTTCACGATGTCAAGCTTTTCATCCTGCACACAATATGCCAAACTTGATTCTAAAGAAAATATTTAGCAAGTCGTTTTATGCGATAATGAATGTTCGTACCGCGACGGAAATGCTGTTGTTGCTTTCTTTCCTCATCGTTGGCGTTGGCTTGTTGTAACTGGACTGAGTCAGTTAGCATATATGATTTTGCCTACCGCGCGTGGGGTCTAACCTGTCTCAATGGACATTATCGCTGGAGATCCTCGTCAACTTGCTTGGTTACTGTGTTGAGGGTACATGACCTACTTTGTTCCATTGCAAGGACCCCCTCTTGATCCAGTTGTAAAGCCAGATTCCTCACTTTCTGCAGTACTCCACGAAACTTGATCTGCGCAGGCGTGAAACCGCTTATGGCGCACCGTGCTACAGCTCTGTTACTACCACTATGGTGACGGCTAGACTGTGTCAGGGATGACTTACAGATGGTTGGTTTGGAATAGAAGATCGTAGCACGGACACAGAGATTCAGAACACCAGCATAGTAGTCCGCAATTGCGGAACGCACCCGGGGCGATATGGAGGACCTTTCGAGATATTTTTCACATCGACCGGTCATTCTCAAGCAGTCTGCCAGCCCGTTTGTGATGTCTTCTGATATTTCTGCGTGCTTGGCCGCGATCTTGAGCCTTATCAACATTTCGAAGTCTTTTTCGACACATGGCACAGACACCTACCACAATAAGGCCACGAATGGCACCCCAAACCAGAGAGACGGTGTCAGGGTGGTGTTGAATCATGACATCGATCGGTTGGGCGTAGTAGCCCAAAGTTTGCATTATTGTTTCTGTCGCTTTCACAAGCCTGGAAGTTCTCTTCTCGCATCTTGATTGGGCATGCTCCGTGGCTTGGACTACCTCGTCCACGGACCTCAATGGCAATGGTAAGCGAGATGGTTGCGACGGATATATGATCTTCTTGTCGTCTTTCGTCAAGGTTGTATTGAAAATCTTAAACTTGTTCAGCTAAAGATGCACAGGAATGGGACGACCTCCGACCTTTATTGCGAGCTCCCAGCAATAGCGCATCTGATCAGGCACTTCTGGTGCACTGGGTGCGTTAGCTAAAGGAGCTTTCATTTTTATGTGCATACGATGACCCTCGGATACTCAGAGGAAGATGTCTTGACGAATTTTCAAAAGGCTGTAGTTCAATTCTCTAAGCGGAACAGGAAACTGGAGCCAGGCTCTTGAGTAATTATCTACTGACTTGATATGACATGTCACAAACATGAGCAAATATCCTTAATTCCCTATTTGCTCGGCCAAAGGGCTTGTGGCTTAGAGTATCACGTCATCTCAGCCTTGCTCATCTGGTGAACACCATGAGGCGTAATTGTATGTGGTGTCCAGCTCCTCTGGATCGCCTCAAGGACTCTCCTGTATTGATTAACACGTTGTGCCCCTAGTCAAGAGTATCGCTTACCTCGGGCTTAAAGTCCGTCTCTGGGGAGGAAGTTGATGTCGGCAGATGCATTCCAGGCTTTGGTGGAGCTCTGCCTGCTCGGACGTCGGCCCCAGAAACCCACACTCCCTCCATAGTGTAGTATCCATAGCCGCACGCACATGTTATGCTCTGCAGATCCACGACACTGCCTTCTTTCGGTGGTGGTGAGCCTGGCCTTGGCTCTGGGTTTGGCCTGGGGACACAGCCATGGGGACCGTTATCACCAGCACCGCTGTCGCACTATAGATGGTCAGTTTGATTTAAATACCCATCGAATAGTAAAGTGGCGCGTACCGGATCCATTTTTTAATCCAGTTACTGGTACTGGATTAGCTATGAGTGCAAGAGAACATAAGCAGACAAGGCGAGATATGGCGGGCAGGCTGCGCCCGATTTATGTGGCGATAGCCATGGGGCTCTGGGGCCTGCACGTCACATGGAAGTTTAGACGTTTGCGGAAGCCCAAGCCAAATGGCAAGTGCACCTGACCCTGCCAGCATGTTTAGCCGTAGAGTAAAATGCAGGGATTTTGCCGATGCTTATTGTCTGCCAAAAGGCACGAGTAAGCCGCCTTCTGCACAAGTCCCAAAAGGAAATTTCGAGAAATACTAGGAGCTAATTCCGTCGATCAATCAAACGTGTATATGAGGGAAACGTGATAGAATACATTTGTCATGTGCGCTCATTATCGATAACCCTCTGGATTAAATCCGAAGACTTGGCACCACATGGTTTTGGGGGTATGCAAAACCCCGCTCGGGGCGCATGGTGACGATCTGCTGAAAACAGGTTTCTTCGTACAACGGTAGCATTAGACAAGGGTGGTGAGCGAGCTTAACGCCTCAACCGTCAGCTGCAAGGATGACAAGATAATCCGAAACCCTGAGCACACGTCGTATTCCTCAAATACCCGAAACATCCCGTCTAACCAATGACAAACTACGAATTTCCCGAGAATCTATCAGTTTGATCATAGATAAACACGTGTGCGGCTCCAAGTTGTCCAAAACGCCTATTCGAACGCCGTGTCGTCCCTGTATTCACCCAATCATAAGATATGACTACGGTCTTGGCGAGAAGGGAAGTTCGTCAACTTCACATATTGACCCAGGAGATGGTAGACTACCGGTCTGAAAGTACTCGCGGATAGCCTTGGCAGTGCAATTTGACGGGGAGCTCAAAGATCCATGCTTGTGACGTCAGCTTAATGCATTTGGGTCGCGAAATATTTGACTTACTCCTACTGAGTCTTGCTGCAGGACTACAGAGTCTTGATACCCAAGCGAAAGGCGAAAAGCGCTGTAATAGCTATTAGCGAGAGCGCCGGGAGGATTGGTAGACTGGTACTACTTTTTAGCAGGAGTAATGGGGTCTAGAGTGTTTGCTATCATGAGCAATGGGTGTGAAGTGTTGGCTTCGAATGGCCCTACAGAGGAGTGTGAGCCACAACGTCCTGTCTTTCGATCCTCTCTTGGGTTGTATTTTACCAGAATACCGCCATTTCGGCCGAATGGACCACCCTACACATCTAAGATAGTATTCAGACCAAATATCGCCGACGAGCTGACTCTGGTTCTTGAGATTTCTGCGATATTCAAGAAACCTTTCTTTAGTTTCCCCAATGGAGTTGTTGCCATCTCCACATTGCACGCCAACCTCTGCTTCGTCCTGCCATTCGCCTGGTCGCATACATGCCGTTGTATAGGGGCCTTCGGCTTCACACTGTTTAGATCGAGCGAATGGCGTCGACTTGAATCTCTTGTAATCGGCAAAGGAGTGTCCATCGCGGCTGGCCACGTCGGAAACGACTCTTGCTAAGGCGGGGAAGCTTTGAATTGGGGTATACAGGGAATCCTTGAAAGCCTTCATAATGTCCGAGTATGTGATGACTTCAGGGCCCCGCCAACGGGATGCCGGAACAGGCAGTGCGTTTACTTTGATGTCGGCCAGAAGGCTGTTGAAATCAGTCCTCATAGCATCTGGACCCCTTTCATCATACATGGCGCATTTTTTCGGGCCGGCATCGAAGCAATACTGGAAAAACTTGTCTATGGCAGAGTCAGCATGAATGATACTAGAGTTCCACACGCCAGTGTAGTGCTCTTGGGGGTCTTCGACTCCATCTAGGATGAAGCGGGAGACGCGATCCGGGAACATGGCTGCAAAAGTGCTCGCAAGGACGCTTCCGTAGGAGATGCCCCAGTAGGACACTCTCTCGAAGCCTCGTTTCCACTCAGTGCGTGTTCGAATCGATTCACGGCTATTGGGATCAGAACTTCGGGCTCCCGCTGTGGAAAGACGTCCTGAGAGGCTTGACAGCCACGATTCGGCTTGCGTTTGACGCCACTCTGCGTGGCGCTCCGCAATCTCCAGTATATCGGCCGCCACCGGGGCAGTGTTCATATGGAGCGCAATATCGCTAGCGTCGTCGGTTGCAACCCTCTGCATGCAGGAGCCTACAAAGGATCCCCAGCGGGCCCATTTCCGCTCAAATGCGGCCTCGGAACTCCCTATGATACCCTCGGCCGATTCCTGAAGTTGCCAAGCCTCGCGAGCAGCGGAATCCGGGAAGCAGAGCAGTTTCGGGGTGGAATGGTTGACCCCGCGAGGATCGAAGCCGATGATGTCGAAGTACTTCGAGTTGAGATTGGGCGATGGCGTCTGCTCGTCGGGAGCGCTCAAATAGTCAGCGGCTTGTTGCATCCTTGGTCCATCTTTGAACGCCTTCGCAACGCCGGAACCTCCTGGCCCTCCTTTGAAACATCAGTTGTGTTACCGCCTCGCGCAAAGCAACGCGTACCTGGGTTGATGAAGATGGGGCCTCCATATCTAGGATCAGTCACTGGAACTCTTGCCGGGAGCCTGACGATTGCGATGGCAACTGTGTTGTTGTTGCTGGGATCATGCCAATCCAAAGGAAGGAGAAGCCTTGCACAGAACCAGGTGACAAAGCACGGCTGGTAATCTAGCCGCGTAGATGGCCGAAGCTGTGCTGGATTTTAGTTGTTTTCTCCCCGTAGCGTATATCTTGCGGCGTGCTTACTCGTGACCATGGCTCGTCGAGGGAAGCGAGGCTGTGACGCGGGCTTTGTTGAAGGTGGGGCTGAGGCCCTGGGTGAAACGCCCGACTGTAGAGAGCGATCACGAGCGCAATTAACACAGCTGCGTTGATGAGCCATGTTCTTAGCGGCTTCAGCGAGCCAACCGCGGTGACGTCATAGCGACCCGCTGGTACTGGAGTTGGGTCCTTCATTGCTCGTGCATATTTTGGAGTCGTCCTTGACAAAAGGAGGTTTCAGCCGTCGCGCAGCCTCGTTTCCGAGCCCACGTGATCATCTAGCTGTAACCAGTCCTCTATAGAATATCTGAAGGATATCATTTATCATTGGTCGGGTTCGACTGAAGGCTCAGCAGGTTTCCGTCCGAGTTGCACAATGCTTCATCGTGGAGACATATCATTTGGCTTAGGTATCAGCGTTGTCACCTGTGTCGCTGACTCAAGCATGCAGCATCCTCAAGAACGAATCTGCAGTAAAAATCATTACTCTGAATCTAACAACGAATCGGGCATAAACCCAACAGCGAGCTAGCTGCCTTAGCTTTCGTTTAACAACAGCGGCGCCTAGCCAATTGACGATATGCAAATAAATACTAGATAATTAGCCCCCATGCCTGTCCAATCATGAAGACTGCCGGCCAGTGTGTATGCACGCGCCTACGGTATTGCATGTGAGATGAGTTGTCTTTTATGGCTGTGATAGCAGGCTGAAATACGTCCAACTCTTGACATTGTGTTTCCAGCAAAGATGCCGGCTTTCGTTACCCAATAAGAGCAGAACGTACAACGCAAGATAAATACCCACTGGCTCATTCGTCTTCGTCTTAAGAGTAGCTTGAGCTGACATCATTTTGGTTTTGCAGTGGTTGTATGAGAAATAGTTATTGTCACACAAAAACAATGTGCGGTTCATTAGCTTCTACATGGCATCCAGCGATGACTTTGAGAGTCAACGACAAGAAAAGTAAGATGACTCATCTTATAGTATTGACTAGCTTTTGCATGTCTTTTAGCCGCTCACGGGAAGTTTTGTGTAATGAAATGACACCTGCTCCCAGTGAATCCCTTACCAGATGATGGTCCAAGCTCCACTTCTCCTATACAATGGGTACACGGGACAACATTACAGAGGAGTCTATAAACAAAGCGAGTTGAAGAAGGGTACCGAAGATCCTCAACGCCAATACGGAGGCTACGGTTGGATTTATAGAATTGACGGTGAAGTGGGGATGAGCTGGGGTATTCTTGCTGGGAAGACTGTGATACGATTGTCTTAATAATTAGAGATCGTCAGACGTGATGTACTCCAAAGAACCCAACGTCACTATGTATTCATGCTTCCTTTGTTACTCCAGTATAAATAGTGAGGCATCTTTACTATACATTCCATAGCTTATTGGGCTGAATTGGACTGCATCGAGGAGCGCAATTGGTACCTCTAGTCTAACGTATTCTGACACATTCCGCGCGGTAACTTTTCATTGGCTAGCCCTGTAACCCCGCACAATCCTGCAAAATTTTCACAACCTCCAGCTCAGTCCACGACTTCGTCTTCGCTTGCTTTCTCTCAACTTCAGAACATTCTTGCCCAAGCGAACCATGAGCAAAACTCCAGTGCCGGTTCCAATTTTCTTCGATCCAGATGGGGACGTAAATATACTTGTTCATAATCCCTACAATGAAAAAAAGACAAAATTTATTGCTTCCTCCAAAGCGATGAGCTTTGCTTGCGATGCTTGGAGAAAAATGCTTGCTCCCAATGGGGGTTTCAAAGAATCTCAAGAAACGGACGGCAAAAGGCACATCTCGATGGAAGACAACCCTGATGCTCTGGCTCTTCTTCTGAGAATTGCACATCTACAGTTCGACAAGGTTCCTCGTGCTCTGTCGTTGGACGCGTTCTATGAAGTGGCGGTGTTGACGGACAAATATTTTGCTACCAGCTTGGTGCGGCCGTGGATCAGGGAGTGGAGCAACCGATTACAACAGTGCGACCGATTGAGCTGGATCGACCAATCGGAAGCGATCGACCAAGAGACATACATTTGGAGCCTACGGAATTGGGAGCAGTTGCCTCTTCAATGGCTTTGGATTGCCTGGGAATTCGGAGACGAGGACCTGTTCGACAAATTGGTTCAGTGGTTTCTCAAGCAGAGTGAAAATCCCGAATTGTACCTCCAGCAAACGGACCTTGCAGCGCCTCCTGGTCTTATCGGTATGCCAATTGCTCACTACGTGAACCAATCCTAATAATGTCATGGCAGAAAGCATCATTACGGTCCGAACCGAAGCATTCAGCAGTATATTAGATGAGATCTACAAATACGTCGACATGTATCGCGCAGCATCCGCCCGAGTGCCACCAACCCAAGTTTGCCCCAGGACCGGAGGCAAAAAATGCGACGCCATGATTCTTGGCTCTCTCACTATCCTACTGCTTCAACTCGGCCTTGACATCGACCGCAGTAAGTCAGCCAGCATCACATGTAGCATGAACACCATAGCCGAGAAAATGCGGTGCATGGAGATCCATGCGTACGAACCAGGTTACCCCAGTCATAGGGATTGCACTTCATTCCAGACTTCGCTCAAGGCCAAAGTTGCAGAAATAGTCGGCAACCTCCCGTCACCTGTTCAGGAATCTCACCGCATCCATCTCACACGAAAGAAAAGTCTCTGCAGATGAGCACCTTATACTTCAGCGATTTCCAGAATTCCACACGTTCAAGGTGAGGCAAATTTGAGGAGCTTTGGTTCGACTGGGGATACAGGCCTGTTGGTAGAATTATGAAAGTTCAAACAAAAGAAGAGTCTTCAGCATGCAAAATTCCTCTATCGTTCGAAACCAAAACACACCTGATGCTACCTACACTTTCTCGATCTCTTCGGGTAATCTCACGCCATTGCCGAATGGCCCACGTTGCCGCCGCTAATGGCAGACGCCCACTTCCTCATCGTATCTTCAGTATGCGTGCCGCCCGCAAAGTGACCCATGATCCGGGCCGTCATTTCCGCGTTCGAGATGATGCCGTAGCGGATGGCATCGTGCATGAGCTCCGGCACGGTATGCTGCGCAATACCGCGGTGAATCGGCCCTGCGTAGGTGGGGCCGCGTGTTAGCTGTTTCGACGTCTTTATCAGTTCGAGAATGAAAAAGTCACCTTTCCAGTGCGGATCATTGGTCCTGCGAAGCCGGATCTCGAACTTTCTCAGCTCTGACGGCGAGTAGTCCGTGCGCAGGTCGACTTCGTGTCCGAGACTGGTGATGATGTAGTCGAGATTCCCTGGTTCGTCGATGAAGTTGAAGTACTTTTTGGCTACTATAGTGGTGGGAGAAATACAAGCGTTAGCTGGCCATGTGTTAGCGCGACTAGAAAACGAGACTTGAAATACCTCCTTTTTTGCCTTCCACCTCTTTCTTATTCACAAAATCTAGGCCTAGATCCTCGGCGCTTCTATTAGCAGCAACGAGGGTATCACGGATGACCTCGTCCTCTTCTGTTAGTCGTTAGCCTCCATGGATCCATGATGAGATGGACGACGTGTGGCAGCGATGAGCTGCATGGAACGTACTGTATATGATGATTCCGTGCTCGAAGCGGTCATTGGTCGAGTAGCAAATGAGGAAGAAGACGTCGACGAAGCCAATCAGGCGGATTTTGCCAAACCAGCGCTGGCCATTGATTAGGATTTCCCAGGAGTGAATGTCACTTTCCGGAGGGTTTCGTCAGCCTTGAACGAGTGCAAAGGGCTATTACGCACCAGTCGCATTCGACATTCTTGTCCTTGACAGTCCTGTCAAAGACCCGGAGTACTCTGTGATAGGATGCCATGTTGTGCTAGCCAAGGTTCAAAATGGCGAGAGTGGAAACTGGTACAGTCGTGGGATCCGGCTTGAGCTTGACGATCGAGCGAGGAGAAGGCTGTGTTTTCGAATGCGAAGGTCCGACAACCGGACGACTCTGTTTGAGCCGCACTAAATTAAGCACACGAAGAAGCGGTGATGAAGTTGAGACACAGCTGAAAGCAGGGTGGAGCAGTGGGGGAGAAGAGGGTGGATGTCACAAAAACGAATAATCGGTGTAGCTGCAGTAGTAAATTGCAATCTGCTGGCAGCTGCATGTACTAGAGCTGCACGTTGTCAACGTGACGAGCTACGTGATTGACGAGTGTCCAAGCGCTTGACTCGCAGCAGTTCAGCTCCGTGCGCCGATCAGAGCGAGAACGGCAATTTTTGCAGAGCGCACTGATACACGAATGCCAATCACCGCAAACCCTGCATATCAGGCAGAAAGCTGAGCCACGCGGTGAGAAAACATCAGTGCAAGCGATTGGATGGCATGTGAGCTCTCAATGGGGCTCAGGACAACGCATCGATCTCGGGTCTCCGCATGCGAGATGTTGATTTCACATCGGAGGCTCTTCGAGGCGGAGTTTGTGGGGCTTCTTCGGTGATACCCGGCTTTCAGCTCTCGGTTATAGAAAAAAGAAACCAACGCTATGGCTCACAAGGTAAGAGTAGTGCTTCGAAGCCGCGCTACGGCGGCCGTTTTGGCCCCCGGAACGCCTCCACATGCATTGGTCCCACATGCTGTTTGCCTGGTCGCTCAGGGTTGCGGCGATCAACCTACACCGATTGGATATCCTCAATCAGCCGTCATGAGGCTCAACAGACCATTCAAAATGAGGCTGTGACACGCGTTCTAATACTCTCAGCTCGCAGCTTTTGAGCTGAACAGCCTTCCTCAGTGCGTCGGTTCATCGAGCCACCATTTCTTCCATTGCCCCCTGTAATTGGTACTTGTAAGGTTACTTACCTACATTTGCTCTCGACTTCCGCTAAGAGTTCCACAGGACGTGCCTCTCGTTCATTCACAATGGATTTTGTGGACGGCCTCAAGGATGGCCTCAAGCACCGAGCCGCCGACTTGATCGACTCGAGCGAGGCCCTCATGGGTGTCGTCACCAACAATCCAGAGAGGATGCGGGCACTGCTGAACCTCATGCTCACACCCCAATTCAAACCCACCTTCATCGACAAGAAGCCCTCGGAAGAGGCCAGCTTCCAGGCGTTCGCGCCAGCCTCGGAACAAACACTGTCAATCCCTTCGCGCATGTTCGATATCGACACGGGCAACATGGTAGAGCGGCTGGAGCCTGACGACGTCGGCCAATACTGTATGCTTTCACACAGCTGGAAGGATACCGAAGTCGACTTGGCCTACGTTGAAAAGGCGAAGGAGCGCAACCGAGAAAAAATCAAAGCAAAGGAGCCGGCAGCGAAGAACGACGTCGACATGATCAAGAACCTCTGCAGAGAGGAGATCAAGGAGAAGGAAGACACCATCAAGGAGCTGCTCCAGAGTGTCGAGGGCGAGCGATCCAAATTCGACATCGGCCAAATACTCGAAGAACGCATCAAGGTCAAGTCGGCCAAGAGACAGCTCAAGTGGGCCAACAAGGCTTTCACCAAGGCACAAGCAGATTTCGATCATGCTGAGAATGAGGCGGATGCGTTTAAAAATCTTGCCAAGGAAATGGTCAAGACGGTCTCGCCCGACGAGTGCCATCAATCACGCAGCTCTAAGATGCTTTCCGAGGCAGGTGAAGGAGAGAAGAACCCTGGTGGTGAGGAAGTGGAGAAGGCCAGGAAGGCTCTTGACGCCGCGCGCGCCGACCGTGACAAGAAGGCTGAGGAAAGCAAGAAAGTCGAAGACGCAACCCAGTTCTTCGAGGACAATACTCTACTTCGAGAAGCCGTCGACGGACTAAACGAGCTAATGAACCGGTGGAAGTCAGCCGTGAAGATTGATCAATCTATTGAGCGCGCAAAAGCCATCTTTAAGGAGGGACTTTTTCCCCTCAAAGAGGGTGGAAAGCGTTATCTTTGGAACGATACATGCTGCATCAAAAAGACGGACTTTGGCGAGCTTGTCGATTCGCTCTCGCTCATGGGTGATTGGTACACCAACGCTGACTTTTGTCTTGTTCACCTCGACACAGCCCCATGCGATGATGAATGGAATGATGAGTGGAAGCGGTACCTGGAATCAACAGAGGAAAAGCTTGCGCTGCCGGACCCCAACATTGAGAAGTACAGTGAGATTCTCACAGGGAAGCCGGCCTGGTCCACTCGTGGTTGGACACTGCAGGAACTTGTCTTGAGCAAGACAACATTCTACGTAAATTCCGCATGGGAACGGCTGGAGAGACCACAAGAGAAGCTTGGTCCCTACTACTTCTTCTGCCCATTCATTGAGCTCTACACGGGTGGCAAGGCGCCAAAAGACCACGAGGGGCTGCGAGGCCTCTGGGAGAGCATAGTGAAGGAACACGAACTCAAGGTAAGACTCTAAGATCCGAGCCGATTGCGCCTCCACGATTCTGACTCTCTTATTAGGTCACCAAATTTGTTACCGTTGATGACGACGATAGTGATGAAGATGTTCAAGATAAGGAAAAGAAGGTCAATGCCATCAATGCTGCGCAACATCTGATCGCCATCCTCGACGCTCTTGAATTCAGCATTTCTGCAAGCATCAACAAGGAGACGGCAGTACCATTGATAGGCCACGCCATTTATCTCGCAGCTGGGGGGATGAGGAAGGAGGTGACGAAGGAAGACGGCAACAAATGGCGCCTGCATCACAACCTCAGCGTTCGTCTGGAGTCCTACATTTATCCCAACACGGAAAAAAGCTCCAGGCCAGAAGACGATGCGAGGCGTGTCATCACCTTGCTCCTGCAATGCCTTGTTGCGGAAACGAAGGACTGGATCATCAAAGACAGGCAGTATATTGCCAAATTTGGTAATATAGATACACTGGAAAGGTGGAAGAGCGGGACGGCGCGGACCAACTTCTCCACGCACAGGGTCATGTCGCTCGCTTGCAACCGCAGAACCACGGTCGAAACCGATCGAGCGTACTCGCTGATGGGCTTGCTCGGAGTCCGCTTCCCAACATTCAACGCCGAAGGCCTGCCCAAAGCTTTGGCTCGACTCTTTGACGAAACACTGACCTTGTCGAACGATGTCTCGGTGTTCAATTGGACGGGTAGGCAGATGGGAAGCCACATCCGCGGCCGGTCGCTGTACCCATCATCCCTTCAAGCATTCGACACAAACCGAGTCGAGGGGCAGTCGATGGCCAACAAGCGGCTGGCAAGTCTTCTGCAGACCAAGCGAACCGAGGTGATGAGGACGTTCCGGAGAATCACGTCGATGCTGCAGAACACGATCAAGTTTCTCAAGGAGCAGGACCACCACCGACATCTTCCCATGAAATGGATCATCGGGATCATCCAATTGATTTACGCTGCCGACTTTGAAGAGCTGGACCCGCAGGTGCACGACCTCGAAAGGATTCTCAAGTGGATCGAGAACAAATGCGGCAAAGTGTGGGCCAACAAGGACAAAAAGCCTGCGAATCTTCTCGGTGATGGAGTCTTGGGTCTCGGCGATTCAGTAGCGGACCTTGCGAAGAACCCCATGAAGGGTCTTCTCGGAGGTTTGCACCGGAAGAGGTCAAGATTCGGATTGGGCGACTTAAGCCCCTCTTCCAAACGAGTCAAGACGGAGGACGGAACCCCAGCTTCGCCGACACCGAGCTCTACGGATACGATTGTCGATCCTTTTGACGAGCCGTCATTGAAGGCTGCCGTTGAAAAGTTGACTGAAAAAGTGGAAAAATACCTGCAGGAAAGCCAGAATTCGCTTCGCGAGATCAGAAGCCGTAATGGGAAGGACGATGACGGTCGACCAAGGCTTGAGAGAGTCCCTACGCTTCCAAAAGAAGTCCTGGAAGAGCTCACGCAAATCGATCAGCCGGAGTGCAAGCAGGACGACCAGCAACACCTCAGGCAGCAAGAACCAGGCACCATGATCTCGCCAAACCCCATCATCGTCAACAATTCAGGTATCCGAGGCGTTTTCGACATACAGCGTGTGGTCATCACCTTTCACGAAGAAGAGAAGCTATGGGATCAAGTGGAAAGGGCTGTCAGCCCGAAGCAGAGGATCACGGGTTGGTGTAGCATCAGCACCGGCTTCGCTCGAGTCATGGTCAGTTTCTCATGCGAGAAGCACATCCTGGAGAAACAGCTCAAGATCGCCCAAGTGATCCAGAAGAAGGTGGTCGACGATCCTCTCAAAGCGGCTGATGGAAAGATCACCCGCGGCGATCGCATCATGGGCCTGGACGAGAAGCACGAGGAGCAAGAGAAGCACACCGCTCACCACACCGAAGCCGAGCGGAAGGTTAGCCGCATGATCGCCTTCATCCAGGAGGAGTCGCTCGAGGCCATCGCTGGCGAGTGGGTGCTGGCACGCTTCTCGGACGTCAAGGGCGCCAACTGGTTCCTCTGCTCGCTCGAGCTGGGCTCGACGCACAACTTCCACGGCCACCGCATCTCGACGGACCGCATCGACTTCAGCGACGCCATCCCCGAGCCGGGCCTCATCAACGTCTGGGTGGCCTACATGAACCGCAAGAAGCGCAAGTTGTGCTACATCCTCCGCGACTACCTCCAGGGCAGGGCCATGTGCTCGGCCAGGGATCTGATCTTCAGCCACGGAGACGATGCGGAAGGCGCCCATCCTGCGGCCGACGGGTCGCTGGGGCATCTTGTCGACCTGGGCGTCACGGCGGTGCAGAATGCGGCGCAGCTGACGACGCTGACCTTGCGCGAGAAATTCTACGAGTTGAGGGCCGACATCTTGGACAAACAGTTGACCGCTGCCGTCTTGAAGTACACTCCAAAGGAGCTCCAGCCGGCTGTGGAAAACTTGAATGCGGATCAGGATTTCCTCCCTGCGACATTTAAGTCTGGGAGAGAAGTGCACATGTTTTAGAAGGCAATGATATATGTAGGCTCAGCATAGCTACAGTGTAGTACCAAAAGTTAAATACCAAGTTCTTGGCAGTTCAGGACGTGTTAATGAGCGCACTGTGAGAATTAAGAAACCTGGGCGGAACACGGGAGGCCCTACAGCTCCAGGTCTCTATTCAAATCTCTTTAAGAAATTTGCTGCTTAAGATGCATGAGTATGGCGTACTTTAAATGCAGACATGAGTGGGTTAGGACGAAAACAGTTTGAAAGTAGGGCGTGGACTAGACGAATGAGGTAAATGATGAATACGCGTAGCCGGCGATGCGCGTGATTAATTAGTGGAGATCAGTACTAGAGCCTTCCCCAGATAGGGCTGATGAGCAGCTTACATACATCTGGCCTACAATGCAGGGGGTTGAGGTGTCTGTAGTCGATGTGGGGCAGGATTCAGGTAGAAAGTGGGGATGACAAGGCTGCACAGCGGACCAATCATGAGGCATGGACACTTCAATGGAGGCTGGTGTTTACTGGGTTGTGTACGGATGGCCGGCTGCCAAGGGAGCATTGCCAAGTAATCGATAAGCACCGTACCAATGAGATCTGCTGTGCCCCTGCTAAAGAGTATGAGGGATTGGCGCAGGTCAGCTCAATCCAGGCTCAGGCACAGTCGCACGTGGTGAGATGAGCTGAGGCTTCTAGTCATAAGGGATCCTTTCTGCAGGTCTTGCAGAATTACATATTTCTAGGTTTTCATCTGTCTTGTGCGTCGTCTTTCCGCTCTTTGATCGATTCCCGGCCGACCATGTCAGTAAATATAGGGCCCCTGACAACCATTTTCACCCCGGCTGCACCCGAATGTATCTCTTCTTTGTGTTTCAAAGCAGAGTCAGGTCTAACCGGGATCAATTTGGGCCTTCCCGGTACATCGCAATCCACGTGCTTACCGACAAGTTACGACTGGTCGCCTTCTAGCTACTACTCCCCCGGCATCTGCCCATCGGGACATAGTGACGCCTGCAGGGAAACCGCAACAATTGACAATGTAGCGGTGACGATAGCTACATGCTGTCCCACGTATGTAAATACCCTCATGGATATGATTGTCCTTTCATTGCATTTTTCAAAAGGAAAAACAGCGCCTATCACTCACACAATTTCCCTCCAGCTCCTGGGGTTGTCGCCAGACCCGCGCTTCAGATCAGAAGCTCGCGTGCACGTCGAGCTTTGCAGCAACCACGACGACGGAAATCAGCAGCTATGAAATCAGCTCGTCGGGCTCGTCGATCAAGACGGCCGCCATCACGACGGTCATCAGCGCCGGCGAAATTGCCTACGCCTACGGCATCATCGTGCGCCGCGCTTCCGATGACCCCACCTGGCCGACCAGGGATAACACCGCCACCTCCAGCATGTTAGGAAGTATAGGGACCGCTACTAGCACCAGCACAACACCCTCCTCTGCGGCTGCGAACGACGGAGACTCATCATCATCTGGCCTTAGTACCGGCGCTAAAGCCGGCATTGGAGTTGGAGCTTCGATTGGCGGCCTCCTCATTCTTGCTGCTTGTGCCGGAGGTTTCCTGATGCTCCGCAGAAGAAGAAGAAGACGCCGCGCTCATCCGACAACACAGCTAGGTATGGATGAAACGCCTCGGGAGCTCCATGCAGAATCGGTTCAAGAATTACCAGCAGAGAATAGGGAAGGCTGGAAAAGGGAAAGGGCCACAGAGTTGTCAAGTACATAGAGAGGGTGTTGGGGCTATAGCGGACTTCGGCTCTGACTTATACCGTTGAAATATGAGCGGAAAGAATTGATTGAGAGCCCGTCTAGTGCTGGATAGTACTATGGCTAATGTATAGTGCTATTCGTAGCTGCAGGGAAGGCCTTGATTTATCAGAAGTCTTGTATGGTGAGACATTTGCAAGGTTAGAAGCTCTTGTATGTTGTTCCACCCAGATTACCAATGGTAGGAGTTGTGCAAGAGAAGCGAAGCTCACATACCGGTTCCTGGCAATTTCCGTTCATGATAGCTTGGTGGCGAGACAAACGGGATTTCCCGTTGCTTGTAGCACCGCAAGCCATGTGTATGTTTACGCGGCAGTCACGCTGCATCGACTGCTGTCTCGGCAAGGTGAGACTGATCGAATGACATTTTTTTTCGTGCAAGCCATGGTCAGAAGTGCCAATTCTGTGAGGTCGGAAAAGTGCCAGAATTGAAACCCAAGGCCAAGGGTCATTACCCGAAGTTGTCGGATGTAGATCAGCATCTTGTACTTTCTTTTGGAACGTCAATGCGAAGGTTCGTACAGACGATAACATATAAACTAAATTCAGGCACACTGACGTTACCAAACGCGTGCCGAGGCTTGACAGATTGAGCACTTGCCGAAAAGCGGCAAAGCCACGTTGAAAGACAAATGCGGTGCTTGCAGAGGTGCAGGAATACGTCATATATGCCTCTTTGCGTGGTCCGATGAATCGAAAACGCCACGATTGCACAGCGTGGTTTGTAGCACGAGCTTGATTACTCCCGAAAAAATCCTAGGGCAGCGGATGTACGTACTTTCCCGCCGTGCATGCATGCATATGTGAAACCCCGCTCCTCCGGACTTTGAGTGGATTGCGTAAGCCACAGCCGTGCCTGCAGGCCAAGCTCATTCATACGAATCCACATCTTCTAGCTGCACGCTCCCGAAACCCGTACCGACCATTTTATACCATTCACACTCACCACGCGCTCCGACACGCACGCGCACGCTCCACCAGCCCAACGATCAACACGACGGCCAACATGACACCAGCCATCGCGCCCTCCGACTGCTCTATCCCAGCACCGATGCGGCCCGTGCCAGCGGAGCAACGTCCGTTCGTACATGGCGCCTACTACCCCAGCTGGAAGATCTACAGGAAGCAGCCACCGTCGTGCATGGACCTGGACATCATCACCCATGTGTACTACGCATTCATACGGTAAGCGACTCCAAACACCAAAAAAAAAAAAAAACACCAAACACCAAAGGAAAAAAACACCAAACATCAGAGGAAAAAAAAAACACCAAAAAGTCCCCGCATTAACAGACCACAGCGTAAGAGAAGACGGCACCATCTACGTAAGTCCCCTTCTCCACATTACATCACTTATCTTAATTTAATTCACCCAGCACCTCGACGAACACGCCGACCTCCACCACCCCATCCCCCCAGGCCCTCCCGGCTGCCTCCCCGCCCTCACCCACCTCCGCGCCACCACCCACCCGCACCTCAAACTCCTCCTCTCCCTCGGCGGCGGCAGCGGCTCCGCCCCGTTCCCCATCCTCGCTTCCTCCGCCCACGCCCGCACCACCCTCGCGTCCTCCCTCGCGCACTTCGTCGCCCGCCACGCCCTCGACGGCGTCGACCTCGACTGGGAGCACCCGTCCTCCCCCGCCGACGGCACGAACTTCCTTGCCCTCCTCCGCGCGCTGCGCGCCGCCCTCCCCGCGCCGCGGTACGTCCTCAGCGCGGCGCTGCCGGCGGGCGAGTGGTGTCTGCGGCACGTCCCGCTGGGGGCTGTCGCGGAGGTGCTGGATGCGGTCAATCTGATGGCGTATGACTTTGCGGGGCCCTGGACGGCGGGGCGCGCGGGGCACCACGCGAGACTGTACGCGGGGAGGGAGCCGTACGATGCGTATGCGAAGAGGTCGGGGGATGGGGCGGTGGAGTACGTGTTGGCGCAGGGCGTGCCGCCGCGGAAGGTGGTGTTGGGGGTGCCGGTTTATGGGCGGTCGTTTTTG
>JAUJDW010000124.1:0-82857 GCA_030512325.1 Lasiodiplodia hormozganensis
ATGGTGGGGAGGGGCATTGATGGTGTGGTTTGGTGAGCGGGGGAAGGGGGTGGGGATGAGGCCGCGGGCGGTAACTCGGGAATAGATTTTGAGGTCCAAGAGGCTTGAAGATTGGTTTTTCTTTTGTATCATACTACGATATCACTTCGCTATGTCTTCTATGACGTACTCACGTCTTCGTAATTTGTTTTTTCTTTCGTTGATAACAAGTAGACACCATTTTAAAGTGGACTGACTACCGATGGGCTTTTTTTTTCGCGTCTATAACAGCACTACAATAGAAACAGTAACAAGACACCTTCAGAACAAAATGGCCTTATTCGAGGTCGTATCTTATGCCCGGCATCTGTCCAATTTGATGCAAGTAGCTAAGGCCACACTCCAGTATCCAACGAGCATCGAGCTACCCATCCGAATTCCTCCGCAGCTCTGTGTATGTACCCATTGCCCCATACAAATTATTAAAAATCATCAATATTAAACCCAGTACCCAAGGAGCCGACTGCCGCAGCCGTCGCTTCATTCAGCAAATCTTTCACAAGCTCCAATGCTAAGCACCAAATTAACTGCCACTAATAAGTCATTTTCGTCTGCTAGACAAATATATCTCGTCCACGCCGCCGCTCCCCCCGGGAAGCTGTACATCGCGGACCACCCCCCACAAGGCCGTATACTGCAGCAGGTGGCATAGCCCAAGGAGCTGCTATTGGTGTTAGAAGGGTGAGAGGCGTCAGTATGGGCCGGATGCTATTCGACCGACGGGGGGGCATGGACAGTGTAGATGGAAGCAGGTATCTGTATAGGGTGTATCCGCTATTTGTGAAGGTGGTGGTGGTTGCCAGGGGTGGGATTGGTGAGCGGGAGTGGGGGCTGTTGTTGGTCATTCGCGCGTGGCGTAAAGGCGTACCTAATTCTAAGGTTTCGTTCTCCCGCTTCAGGTCACTTAGGCGGTGAGTACTTTGAGCAAAATTCTGTTTCGGTGACTGCGCCCTAGCTGAAGCCCCACCCGCTTTGGCCAATGATTGCGCAAGCCATGACGGCCGATCATTCCGCTCGTATAAGTGCTGCCTATCATGTCCGATGAGGGAAGGTGGATACGGCGGTTTTCTAGCCCAGCCTCCGGTGAACGTAAACGGTGCGATGAGCCTTTGACACGTAAATGATGATTGCATCAGCCGCAAGGCTGATTAGTGACAACTAGGCAACAGCAATGATTCTTCAGCCCAAGCCGTGTAGTTTGCTTTTTTCCCCTTATTTATTTGGTCCAACCTCCTTTGTTATTACTCAACAGAGGAAGAAAAAAGAACGACCGCCCTTCTTCATCTGTCTAGCTTCCAGAGTCTCTACAGCGAATATCAGTCCCACACCAACAGGATGCCTGGACCGCCCAGGAGAAGACGCAACAGGGAGTCTCTAGCAACCCTAAGAGCCGAGATCGTGGATGAAATTCCGCCATCAAGAACCACAGATCTCCCCTGCCATTGGTGCACCCGCATCAAACTTCGCTATTACAGACGACGCGAGATACCACGTGAGAAAAGAGAACGCCTTTTGCAAGGGTTTTTCCACAGCGATTGCGAATGTCGCTGTAAAGACAGTTTGCCCCCGAGCTCCACATGCGGATTCTGCCAGCATCTTAACTTCAAGCATCTCGTCAACTGTGTCCTTATTTCCGACAGATTGCACATGCCTATCATATTTTCTGACTGGTATTGCCGGAAGGACCCACAGAACAAATGCCAGCTTTGTAACTACATGGCTGGTTATGTTCGGCAAATAGGAGCCTCGGAGGAGATTGGTTTGGACCTTCACGCCAAGTTCTCGTGGCACTGTTGCGGCCTACGAAGGACCGAGGATAGAGCCCTCGACGACATCACAACTTTTCAGGTTTCACTAGAACCAGCTCGACAACTCGATGGCGAGGTCAATTGGGAGCTAATAAAAAGTTGGACTATCCGAACACATAAGGAAAAAGAGGACTTACCACACGGATTCCGGGCCATTGACGTATGGAAATACTGCATCACCACCCCCAGTTCTCCAGTTGATTATGTTGCGCTGAGCTATGTTTGGGGAAACTCGCCTGAGACACCCTTCCAGGCTAGCACTGCGAATATCAAGGACCTTCAAATAGAAGGAGCGCTCCGCAGAGTAGAACTTCCGCGCACTATTAAAGACGCCATGAAAGTATGTCGTAGACTCAACCAGCAGTACCTTTGGGTCGACCGGCTTTGTATACTCCAGGACGACGCCGAATCGAAACATGGACAGATCAATTGCATGGATACCATTTTCAGATCTTCACAGTTTGCTATCATAGCCCTTACCGGAAAGGACGCCAATGCAGGCCTACCAGGAGTTTCTACATGGCGCGAAAATCGGATGAAGATATTAGACTGGCAGGGAATTACTTTAAACAACCGGTTTCCTGCTATTCAAGAACTCGTACGACGGTCAACTTGGGGTAATAGAGGCTGGACGTTCCAGGAGGAGGTCTGCTCGACAAAAAACCTTTACTTCACCGATTACGGGGTATATCACGCTTGTTACTTGAGCCCCCACGCTGGTATCCAAAATGTTGAATGCAATTCGGAGAAATATGGCCCACCACAACAACCCGTCGAGTTTGACGAATTGATTGTAGAATACACGCGTCGTTCTTTTACCTTCCCAAGGGATATATTACGGGCGTTTACTGGAATATTGAACAAGCAATATGGCCAGGAGCACCATTTCGGAATACCAACATACAGATTCGGACGTTATATCCAATGGCAACCTCTTGAATGGACATACGAAACAATGCCTCTCCCAGAATGCATTCCCGCAGATCCTGTTTCTCAAGTCCATGCCTACGAGTGTGACATTTTCCCAAGCTGGTCATGGGTTTCAGCGCCTACAAAAATTTGGGCTGGGACAAGTAGGTTCGAAACTGTATTCCCCGTTACTCTATGGGCTTTTCCACGCCAGGATGGTGGTCTGACATGGGTGTCCGCCCAGCATGAAGAGAACCGGTTGAGAAGCATCACCGTCGATAAAGGGTTGATGAGCACAGAACAGTTTCCAATTCAGCCCAACGACAACAAAAATAGACTGGTTCCGGAAACTGACCGGCATACAGTGTGCAAAAGGCTTGGACGCATTATCGCCTTTACGCAAATCGCATTTCTACGACTGGAGAGCACTGATTACCGTTATTCCGACGGACGTCATACGTTCCTGATCATGTCATCCGCAGACGAATGTGTAGGCGGAATTTGGCTACCAACATCATCACTGGAGTTTATATACGAGGATGGTCACATCAAGGAGATGCATTTTGAGTTTATGGCTCTAAGCACCTCTGGCAGTGTTTCTTCCGAGCATAACATATTCACTGACACCGTCTACGAGAGTTCTACCCTGATGGATATCCTCACTGGCGTTGGATGTTCCGAGGGTCCGAAATCGTCTCAGGCATGGAAACAAGGCACTGGGCTTGATCGAGAATACCTGCAACGTCTAGAATCACTGAGCGTCATGCTTGTTTGGCGAGCCAGTGATCCTGCTGTGGCTCGGCGTTTGGGCATCGGTCGAGTTTTCCTGGAGAAATGGTTGGGGGCAAAACCATTGTTGAAGACGATCGTCCTTGAATAGGAGTGTTGCAATCCCCCAGACATAAGGAGTGAGAGCACGCGTGTAAGGACAAATCGCCGTACGGGGGGAGCTGTCACTGGTGCGACCAAGCTTCTAAATCGACCAAGGGCCGCACGTAGTATTTACCCAGAATAGGAGGCCTATTTGGGCTTATTCCCACTTCCGAATGTATATAGTCTTTCCTAGTTGCTTGCCCCTTGGAGGGCTAATCCATCCATTATGGTTTTGCCTATCACACATCCGTTATATTTGCTGAAAATTAATCGAAACGAGTACTGAAGCCTCTGTCGCCTCTGCAATAGCCGCCTCCTTCCGCAAGTCCTTCGTAAGCTTCGTGCTAAGCAAAATGCCGTTTCTGACAAGTGAACTTCTTTCGTCTTCAGAAGAGGCATTTCAGTTACAAATTGTCTATCAGCTACTCCACCTTTTCCAGACTATTGGCCCCCATGATCTCTCTTTGTGTCAGTGGCCTCCTGCTTGAGCCCGAAGTAGTTCCGATTATCCATCGTAAACTTCCTGACAATCTTTCTCCCTGACACTCTTTATATCGTGGTCCATTGCATCATGGTTTGCCACATCGGGAAGCGATCTATGCACAACGAGAGAGGAATGCGTGATCACAAATCAATACCCGATCCCGAGCAGCTCCAACACCTCTTTACTGACTCGTGGGTCAGCAATCGACATGTTCATCTGGAACAGCACCATGAAAGCCACAAAGGCGAGAGGGGGAACGGCGAGTCGTTTTGGGAGGTGCTTTTGCTTCGCAGTAAAAGGCCCTGGCCCCTGTAGCGCTGGCAAGTGGTACAGGAAGCATCTCCTGTGCTTCACATGATTGGCCGGATACTCGGCCATTGCGGCATACGAGAACGTTCCTTCCTTCGTCCGTCGGAGAACCACAGCTTTTCTGACATCCTCATCGGGCCACGAGTACGCGGACTCGAATAAAATGTCAAACGGCAGTATTAGCAATTCAGTAGCAGACATACTCCGTCGTGATCGAATTGGTACACCTGATCCCCAGCGCCCCTGCAGGGCGCCTAGAGTCCCGAGAACCAGCGGGACTTCAGGGCTGTGGTGATATTGATTATGCCAGGTGCGTAAGAAGGTTTGATGCCCAACCAGATCGGCTCTTCTCGACAGCTCTGCCCCTCTGGCGTCTTCAAGTAGTCGCTCAGTCTCTGAACCGTAAGACCAAGATACTCTACAAGGCATATTGCGTCTCTGAGCAGAACTTGGTCCGTCACAGTTGACTCAGACTCGGCACGAAGCACCCTGAAGAAAAGTGTCTCGAGGGATATTGAGTAATCCGCTTCAAGAGTTCCTTCTTTGAGAACTTCAAAGTCCTGGGCCAATCCGAGAAGTGCATAGACCTTGTCCAATAGTTCTGTGCACATTCCACCCCCTTGGAGGAGTTAAAGTAGCTAAATGAGCGTCGGCTTTTCGCTAATTATGCCCTTTTCCCAATGGATTCTCGCCGTTTCGGATATCTGGAGCGCTCAACCCATGTGTTTCTCGCACCAAGCTTCAAGCGCCAGACCTTTCTATCAGGGCTTCTAGCACCCAGCTCCACCGTTACGAGGCGTTGCATTGTTGTCCACGGGAAATTGTAGGTTCCGCAAAGGAGGCGTACCTTGCGTCGCCCCAGTATGACTTCCTGGACGATCCACATGCGGCCCCAGTAATCGCGTGAGAGCAAGTCGACGAGCTGGCGATTGAGAGGACGTGAGTTGTCCCC
The DNA here is from genome assembly GCA_030512325.1 of Lasiodiplodia hormozganensis. NCBI lineage: Eukaryota > Fungi > Ascomycota > Dothideomycetes > Botryosphaeriales > Botryosphaeriaceae > Lasiodiplodia > Lasiodiplodia hormozganensis. The sequence goes on from JAUJDW010000124.1 coordinate 5,375, forward strand.
GAAATGGTCCTGGAACTCCCGTCTCAGACGTAATTTAAAACCATCAGCATCTTCCAACGAATCTTCCTCAATCCTTTTCAGGTCTGCGGCAAGCTCATCATATTCCCTGTGCGGCTGTCCTAGCCAGACGAAAACAGTGGCAGCATTGCGATAGATGCCGGCAATTTGCATGACCTGATGGTTCCGTTCGAGCATGTCTTCCTGGATGATGCAAAGGGCGTCGATGAAAATGTTCTCGCATGCTGCCGGATGGGAAGCAACAGCCGCTTCGAGGAAATCCAATAAGTTTCTGCGGACACGAAAACGTTGGCCGTTGAGGCGAATCCACCCGCAAGGCTGCTCTGGGCCCTAAGTGTACGAAAGAGCGCTGCAAGAGCGATTGACATCATCATCGTAACTGTGTGTGCTGACAGTACAGTCCACCAGGCGGTCGTGCGAGAGTCCACGTACGTGAATGAGGCGGAACGAGTGCTTGGCCTGGTCAAGCGGCTCGTGATTAAAATTTTCACATTGAATTGAGTGGGTCATTTTGGATAGCAGCGACTGTCGATTTGCGCCCGTGAATATCTTGGTGGAACGTGGGCGGTGGAAAAGGTGGTCAGATAGGATCGTGGGGGTTCGTGGCTGAGTGCATTTTACAGCTCACTTGGCAGGGATTCTCGGAGCCAGGGTACAACTTAGCGCTGCGGCGGGGCAGACTCCACCTCTGCGGCGTGATGCGGAGGAGGCACAGCCTGATTGCGCACACCGGCTGGCATGGCTGATGTTCCTATCCACACCCAGAAATCTCATTTGCTTAGCTATGTACAGCCACAAAAGCCCATTCCCATGACTGCGGGTGGAAAAATGTAATTGTTTCTAGTGGGTGATTTGGTGCAAGGGTGATGGATGGCAGCCTGCAACACATCATCGCAGGTTATTGGGATGCAGTCTCGACAGGACGAGAAACATTAGATCGGCGCACAGATGACCACTATAAGCGTAATTTCTGCTTGATTCACTTAAGAACGCGATAATCTCCTATGAAAAAAAAAAATAAAGAAGCCTATTGCGAAAGGTTTGATACGAAAATTATTTTATAGCCAAGTTTCCGGCTCGCTGGCTGGTCGGACACTAGCCTATCTGGCTTACGAATATAGATGCGGCGGAGGTGCGTATATTAGGGTGCCGGAGCACAAGGACGAGTAGTCGTTGTGGCCAAAGTGTGTGATACTGGTGTTCATCTGGTAGTCAGGGCTCATGCCACAGCGCGTGGAAGCGAATGATTGGGCGATAAGCCCATCATCATCGTCCGTTGATTGGGCCAAAATTTCGTGGTGCTTATCGAGGGCTGCTTATGGTGTACAGATTGAATTATCTAGCGTCGACTGCTCTCAGCTGTCCGCGGCTCTCTGATACACAGAAAGCGAGCTCACACCAGCCACTGACCGCAGGAGTGGAAGTACAAACTGGGGTGCGCTCCACATTAGCGTCAGAAATTAGACACATGGTTTTCCCCAGCGTTGATCATCGCGGGGAGTGTGAGAGGTTCCTTTCCGCGCAGCACCCTCCTTCGTGTAGGGTTCAAAATGCCTCTTTTCTACTGTTGGAAGGTTCATAGACTAGTTTCGTCAAATTCTGATGAGCTTAACGGATACAAGCTTCGTATTCAGCCGCGTATTTGTGTCGCTAAGCAATAGGTCTGACCGAATGATTCCCTCCTCCAGCGTAGCGAAGGCTAGCTGGACTTGCTATTTGGAGAGACGCCTCCGGCGCCCCATACGCCACATAAGACATCTGCGGGGTAGCTCAGCCATCGCCTCTAAGTATAGCTAAGGAAATATCTCACAAGGCTGAGTTTTTGAAACTCAGCTCGATAAATACTCATATGACCTTACATACGAAATCAACCAGCGCATCTTCACAATTGCCCACTTCAATTTCGCCCCTCCCAGAATGAACAGACAAGCATTCCCGACCAGTTCCGATGACCGCTATGACTACGTCGAGCTGGCCACTCTCAACGACCACAACGCTCAACGTCTACGAAGCCATAGCGGACCAAATTCGGCTCTTGATGTGGAAAGAACTTCTTCAAACTTGATACAGCATACCCACACGTCTCGGAACAATCACCAAATCACTCCAGACACGACAAATGACAGTGAAGATGATGCAACCATTGCAAGCAACCGCGCAACTCTAGGACAATGCAGAACTACCCAAGGTAACGAACAAGCCTTGATTGCTCCGCTATTGGGCTTGCCATCTACCAACGAGGATGAATCTTCTATCCAACATGAACTCACTGCCTCTGCCCCAAACACTGCGACAAACACACACAACCAAGATAGAGTCTCACAGACATCATCATTGCCTGACGATCCTGGCTGGACTCCGTTTTGGTTTCGCCGAGGCTTTTTACTTACAAATGCAGTGGTATTCTCGCTTGCGATCATCGCGTTGGAGGTGCTCTACTACCTCTCCAAAAGGAACCAAGGATTGGCCACGGTCTCGCAAAACATGCATTATCTATGGACATACGGCCCGCTCTCTAGTAAGTAATGCACGACTTCCTATGCGAATAGTGCGTTTCGCTCATCCTACGATAGTCTTGACGATCATCGCTTCTTTCTGGGGACAAATTGAGTATCGAGCACGACAGCTTACGCCCTGGTATCTGATGACCAGTGCACTGACGGAACACCACTCCTGCGTGCTGCTCAATTACCTGACCTCAGACACTACAAGCGCACTCTTTCGTTCTATCAAAAGCCGTCACTTCTTTGTCAGCTTTGGAATATGCGGATCCTTACTCATGCGGCTTTTAATCATTTTCTCTACCGCTCTTCTCAGCTTGGAGTATAAGACTATAACTCGCCAAAAGGACTTCTCTATCACGGAAGCATTCGATCTTGCAAGTACCAAGAACAAAGGTTATCAGTACTACTTCATGGCACCAAACGTGACCGGAGGCGTACAATTTTGGGCCATTTCTCACTACAACCTCTCACGCCCTTACGAAATCACTTCTGGATCTGCCGTGCAGTCTTTCATGCCGTCTGATAATGGTAATTTCCAACAGTCGTCTCAATGCTCTTTAGCTCATATCTATTAGGTTCATACACTGCCATGACGGCTGATGCCCAAGTGTTCGAGGCAAGATTGACAGATTGTGAAACCTTCAACATCCCATTCGACAATTCACGTATCCAGTACAAGGACAATCTACTCAAAAACCTTCTCCCCAGTCAGTACATTGAACTGTGGAGGCCATGGTGCGTAGATTATACTCCCCAAAGTGGGAGCTATACACCCCCAAATGGTTCCATAATCGAGCAATTTCGTACTAGTTTCATAGATAATGTCCTTGCTGTTCACAAATGTTCAAAAAACACGTCTGAGAAGGAGGAAGGCGATCGACTCTTCTTCACAATGGAAAGCTTAGTGGAGGACAACAAGAGCGCAATCTCCGGCCTGTTTTGCAAACCGACGTACTCCCTAACCCGGCGAATGGTCACAAATGTCTCAGATACCTCCGAAAACGGATATCAAATTCGTATCTCCCCGGAAGTGAAAGAGAACTTGGAACTAGGAGCGCGACCAGGAGATATCACCTCTTACGTACTCAGGATCCTTGGGGTCGACTCACAGTCACTGTACGAAATTGAGGGTAATGTTTGGAACGTCCTTCTCAATGAATTGGAGCCGCAGAGCGACCTTTCAAACTTCAGAAACACTAGCCTGGTTAAGGAGCTTTCCGGAGGACTTTGGGCTCGTTTCTCGGCCTTCGCTGTGGGAAAGGGTGGTAAAATCCCGTCGAACGGGCATCAAAGTGTGACTGTACCGGGCACAGCCACTTCCACCGAAGGTCGACTCCTAATTCAGGTCCTATCCCTAAGGTTCATGGAAACGATCCTTGGACTTTTGATTCTGTTCAGCCTCGCGCTCAACTTTTTGTTCTCGAAGCCCGAATTGTATCGAGATCCTGGGCCTATAGGTGCTTTTGCCTTAATGGTGGCGAGAAATCCTTCTCTTAGGCGTGCTCTGGTTCGTGGCGGGGAATTGTCAGAAAGCACGCTGGAGACTCGACTACAGAGCCACGAATCTTTACTCAGTCGAAGCTCAAGAACACAAATTCGACCAAGTTCAACTGACAGGTCGGTCACACCTCAAGCCAGTACTGCTGAGACCACGAATATTCAACATGGCAACAGGCGTTCAGATTGGTGGCATCCAATTGGGGAGACTTGGTGGTTCCGTGTCTCTATTTTTTTTGGCATCAATTGCGCTTGTTGCTACCCTCCAAGCCCTGTTTCACACGTCCGAAAAGAACGAAGGTCTTGCAAATGTCACGGACGGATACTAGAAGTACACCTGGACCTACATTCCGACCACAGTTATGGCATTACTTGGACTCGCATATGCCGTAGCCGACTCTACAGCAAGGGTACTACATCCCTTCCAGCTTCTGAAGGGCAATGCCAGCTTAAGAGATATCATGTACGACCCCGCCAGCCAGGTTTCTTTTATCGCAGTAATCCGGGCCGCATCAAACCATCACTTTGCGCTCACAGCTATCATATTTACTGGACTGCTCGCGCCGATGTTGACCATTGCTACTAGTGGACCTTACACTCCAGTACCAATTCCGTGGAGCCGTAATGTTTCAATCAGTCTACAGGATTGGTTCAGTGTTGGCAATATGAGCATTGGAATCGACAACTCGGGTGCCTACCAAGATCAAGAGGATTTCAGCGTATTTAATCTGGTGGAATTCGCTAATATGTCATATCCAAAATGGACGCACGGTGGGTATGCCTTTGCAACAATCAAAGAAGAGGAGCTGCAGGGCTACAACGGAAACGATACCACACTCGCTCTCAGCGCGCGTATACCTGCTTTACGTGGTAATCTAAACTGCAGCCTCGCGAATTACTACACACGGCAGAATATTTCAATGTATACCCAGGATGATCGGTTTATTACGATTGAACCACCTTCGGGATGTCATACCCCTCATGACAACCTGACACAAGGACAACTGTTATGGTTGAACAGAGCTTCGGAGCCGGAGGCCGACTACGAAGTCAGGTATCTGGAAGACAAATATGATATAGCCGGCATGCAATTTTTCAACTACTCAGGAAATGAAGGGAAAACCACCCCCAGTACTGTCTGTGGCGACAATCGTCAGCACTTTTGGTACATTGCCGGTAGCTCTACCGAAGGCACCTGGGACGACATCACGCTCATCCATTGCGTCCCCTACATCGAGGCACTTCTTGTAAACGCATCATTCTCGCTCCCCACATTCAAAATCACCTCCGACCCCATCATTCCAGACGAGGCCTCTGCCACTCCGTTCTCCAACGCATCTACCGCCGAGGCCATCCAGAAGCATTCCTTCTACCAATTCACCGAGGCTCTGGAAAACGGCACCGATGGCACCCCCTTTTCGGACTTCACCGGCATCACCAACGTAGCCAAATTATTTGGGAGTATGGATCACCTATACCGCATCTGGATGGCCCAAAGCCTGCACTACTACTTCCGCCACCCCGCCGCCCTTGCCCTCCCTGCCAACACCACTAACAACCCTGCCGCCGCCCACTTTGCTACCGACCCGTACAACGCCATCCTTACGGACCGGGCCCGGCTCCGCCTCGTGCAAAACGAAGTCTCTACAAGGATACTGCAGGGTCTTCTACTAGCTATATCGCTCTGTATTGCGCTAGCATCCATTCTGGAGCCGCATACACGGCTTCTGCCAAGGGATCCGGGAAGCATAGAGTCAAGGATGGGGTTGTTTACGGATGGGGAAGTGTGGAAGTCTGTTCCTGAAGGCGCTGAGACGTGGAGTGATGAGGAAATCAAGGCGGAGGGCTTGTTTCAGGGTGTCAGGTTTCGTCTGGGTTAGTGGGGAGGGGAGGAGGAGGGGGATGGACGAAGGTGGTTCGGCGTCGACGGGGAGAAGGTCGAGGGAGATTGAGCACTCACCATAACGATGCTGTGATGGGAAAAGGAGCAATCTTTCCGTCTTTGACACTTTCCGTTTCTATGTAGGAGTTGTAGTTGGCAACGAGAGTTTTTCGCGAACCGGTGCATCAAATCCTGACTCTATGACAGGAAGAAATGCACAACAAGCCGTTAATAGACGGAATCAATGAAAATGCAATCTGGAGATCTACCGACGCCACAGCCTTTCATCAATGGGAGGGTCTACGTTTTCAGACCCCGTCCGCCCCCCTCGCCTTCTTCAAGCCATCAGTAGGCATCCTTCCGATGCTCACAGCTATTTTGAGATAACCTGCTCGTGTGTAACCATATGACTGTTGTTTAGGGCCGATCGGGCTTCCCACTTCCCTGTTCTGCACGTATTCCCGTCATTTTCCGCCCGCGTAACCGTCAAGTGCGCCTTAGTTATCTGCCTACGAGAGAGATGAGCCCGACTAGGCCGTCATGCGAGAGCCCGCGTACGTGAATGAGGCGGAATAAGTGCTTAGCCTAGTTACGCAGCTCGTGGTGAGAACTTTCGGGTGGGGTGGGAGGTGTGATGTCGCGCAGCAGCGATCGTGTATGTGATTACGTAACTCTCCGGATGGAGTACGAGCTCCGGAGGGGGCGGGAAAACTCGCAATGTGCTCTCGGTCGGTGGACGAGGCTGCGGGGCTGTGAGGCGACAACTCACTCGGCGGGGATGCTTTGCGGCACAGCCTCCCGCGCACCGGTGCAGCGGTGCAAGAAAACCGGCTTTATCATGGCGCCACACCGCTGTGTAGGTCCTTCTGAGAGATAAGAACGGGGCAGTATAATGAATCCTGCGAAGCTCATGTTAGCGTGGTCAGTTTGATGTGCCTTTTGTTTCGCAGCAGGCGGGCGCGACTTCTGCTCACCCCTGCCACCCACAAGCCTCATTTGTCTAGCCAACAAATGGCATTTGGCGGCTGCGAAACCTTATTTGTCACATTCTCATCATTGGAGCTGAAAGAAATTTTCGGAATATCGCCTTCAATGGGCAGCTGAGAGTGGAGTCCGTATATGGCAGCCTGCAGAAAAAAGTTACTGAGGTTGGCGGGGTGCGGTCTCCACCCGATAAAACTTTTTGATCGATGCGCCGATCATGACGATGTTCACGCTGTCTACTCGTCCACCAAGTGAACCGACACTTCGAGTGGGGCGTTCTTCGTCTTTGTGGTAGATTTGGTGATGATTCGCTCATTTGACGTCAGGGTTTGATTTGTTTACAGTCCTGTCCAGCGGCTGATGGACAGTGTGGACGGTGACGGAGGCTTAGAGCAATAGCTGATTATGGTGCAATATATCAAATTATCTAGCTTATGTTGTCGCGCGCGGCCGATACCTCTACGTATAACACAGAAAAGCCAATCCACGCAAGGCACTGGCCGCAAGAGAGGGTTCTTATTGGTGTCAATATAAAGGCAATACAAAACGGCAATGAATTGCGACAATAGCAATGGGTATGAATGAGGTTTGAATTATATATATGTTATGAATTTCAATCAGCATTCAGCACCTCGACATGTGACACCCGACCGAGGGCATCCATGACGATATGAGGGTTGGGATTAATGCATGTTCGCTCAAGGAATACGAAGAACTGATCCTTAGCCTCGGCCTCATCAAAAGCCCTCATCCAACCATAGACCTTTGAAAGGTGCAAGATGCAGGCTGACGTGTCCAGGGAGTTTGTGTGGGTCGAATGCGCAGCATGCACGGTCTCTGAAACGCGGCCTCGCGAGTCGCCAGGTTGTGTTCCACATTGCTGCCTAGCCGATCAGCAATGAGTTTTCGACTTCCCGAATAACTAAATATCAACGCCTTCGCGTTGATGTTCCTGAAACTCGCGCAAACCCTGATTAAGCTTTCTATCGCCACTCTTTTCGTCAACAATACACCTCTTTGAGATTGTCATGGAGAAATCGAAACAGTTGGACAGGGGGTCGCTCTACACGATTGGTTGGATTGCAGCCCTCAGTATCGAGCTCACAGCTGCTATCCAAATGTTGGACGAGCAGCATGGTCCTCCCGCAGACTATCACCCGAGATCCATGGACCCCAATGTGTACGTGTGGGGAAGAGTTAGCGGCCACAATGTCATCATCGCATTTCTCGAGGCAGGCGCATACGGTACAGTATCAGCAGCCACGACAGCCACCAACTTGTTCGGTTCATTCCCCAGCATCAGAATGTGCCTCATGGTTGGAATTGGGGCGGGGATTCGTCGCAAGGGGTTCGATGTTCGGCTTGGTGACGTTGTCATCAGTCAGCCTGATGGAAAGTCGGGCGGAGTCTACCAGTATGATCTTCAAAAGGCGAGGTCTGAAGGTCAAATTGAGAACATCGGAATACTCAATAGACCTTCAACTCTCCTGCTGAAGATATTGACTCGAGTCCAAGCACACCATGCTGCGCATCCGTCGAAGGTTCCAGAGTACGCAAAACGCATCACTCGTGAGATGGCCCCACCGTTCAACGAACCAGGATATGTGCATCAGGGACTCGAAAATGATAGACTCTTCAAGTCTACCTTCACTCATATTTCTGAGTCTGCGGCCATCGGTTTTGAGGAGTTTGATTTCGACGATTCCAGCACTGAAGAACCAAGCACGACCTGTCCTCACTGCCCATCTGAGGAAGAGATAAAACGTCGAGAGCGTCCTTCTGGTACCGATCCTCAAATTCATTACGGGACTATTGCGTCTGGAAACACTCTCGTCAAAGATGCCAACATGAGAAACAAAATTGCCGGGCAAGCGCCAGGTGACTGTATCTGTTTTGAAATGGAAGCGGCGGGTATGATGAATAACTTCCCTTGTCTGGTCATACGCGGCATATGTGACTATGCAGACACGCACAAGAACGACCGATGGCAGTCATACGCAGCATTGACCGCTGCCGCATATGCGAGGGAGTTCCTACAATTCGCTCCTAGAGGAGACGTTGAGATGGAGAAGCCCTTGGTTGAGCAGCTCGAAGACAGTCAGTGCATTCTTTCTAAATTAGCTGATTACACATTAACTTTTTCAAGTTGCGAGATCAATGCAGAATATTAAAGACACCCTAGCCAAGGCAAATGCAAGGCTCGAAGTAGAAGAAGTAGAGAAGTGGCTTTCTCCGTTCGACCCTTCGGACACCTACAACACCGCAATCGGTAAACGAAATGGAGGTCTGAGTGATTCAGGCAGATGGCTCTTGGAGAGTCAAGAGTTTCATGATTGGAAGAATACAAGGAACTCTTTCCTATGGCTCTACGGCTCTGCCGGTTGCGGTAAAACTATTTTGTGTTCCACAGCGATTGAACACCTCAAGTCAGAAGGCGATCGCATTGTTCTATATTTCTACTTCGCATTCAATGATCAGCGGACCCGTTCCAAAGGTAGTCTGCTGCGGTCACTCATCATGCAACTTGGCCGCTGTGATGAGCGCGCGATGAAGAGTCTTCTTGAACGGGAGAAAGCCGAACAACCATCAGACGAGGAACTGGGAAAAATGTTTGTGTCCATAGCCACTCTCTTCAAACATGTCACGATTGTTTTGGATGGCATTGATGAGTTGGAACGTAAAGAGCATAAGAGACGCGATGTGCTCCTGTGGATCAAAGAAGCCATCAGCATCAACACTTCAGACGTACGAATTCTTGCTTCCAGCCGCAACGAAAGGGACATAGCAACAGAATTGGAGTCGATCCATCTTGGTTTACAGCTTACTCCCGGGGCGCTCAAAGAAGATATCAAGGCCTTTGTACATAAGCAGATCCATGACCAGTCCTCTCGTTTGCACCGTTGGCACAACAGACCGGATGTACAGGCTATGATTGAGGACAAACTCACCCAAAAAGCGAATGGAATGTCAGTAACCCCCTCCTCTCCTATTTTCAAAGTCGAATAGTGAAAGAGTCACCATGCTTTCTTGAGATCACGCCATGGTATATCAAATCCGCGCTGACATTTTTCAGGTTCCGATGGGTCGCCTGCCAGATGCAGGCCATACAGAATTGTCTTAATCTCAAAAGCCTGCGCGAACAGTTGTCAGCTTTGCCAAAAACCCTGGACGAGACATATGACCGGATCATCCAGGACCTATGGGAGACGCAGCAAAGTGAAGCGATAAAGCTTCTTCAATTCCTGGCATTTGCAGAGCGACCTCTGGAACTTCTTGAGGCTATCGACTTGATCGCTGTCGATTTGACCGAGGCACCATCTTTTGATCCCATTAATCGGATGCCTGAGCCGCTAGAAATAGTGGAAGTATGTTCAAGTCTTGTGGTGTTAGATTTGCACAACCCGGAACATAAACGGCTTCAGCTTGCGCACTTTTCTGTCAAGGAGTATCTTATTTCGGGGCGTATGCGCTCTGACCTTCTTGAGCACTTCACTGCGATACCTGCGCATTCTTCCATCGGCAACATATGTCTCGGATATTTGGAAAGCGTCTTGCCATTCACCACGAGCCTTTTGGTGAATGTCCCAGACGACGTCGAGATCTCCACCCAAGGTCAGGAAAAGAAAACCTGGAAACATGACCTATCAAGATTTCCACTGATGGAATACGCAATCAATAAATGGCCTATTCACGCGCAACGTTGCAACCAACAGAAAGGAACCGCAACGCAGATCCAAAGGTTTTTCGAGCAGGAGCCGTCTATCATCAAATGGTTCATCCGCTACTACCGCTTGTCAAATAAAGTGAGTAAACCCAAAGGATTAAAGGTCTCATGTCCTGTTCTCCTCGGCATAGATCTGGGCCTTGAGGTAATGGTTCTGAAAATGATCGAAAATGGGTTCAAGCTTGAAGCAGAAGTTATATCAGAGGAGATTCTCCGGTCTTTGCCATCTGAAATGGCGTACTACACAGGCCCTGGAAAGTTTTTTATGGCTTCCCACCTCTACTTGGCCACAGAGAGGAGAATGCCTAATGTTGTCGAAGCCCTCATCAAGAAGGGTGTAGATATTCACAGGAAGGGAGGTTGGTATGGAACTGCTCTCAATGTCGCGTGCTACCGATGCTCGGAGGATATTACAGCTACACTCTTACAGCGTAGTAGGGACTGTGCCTCTCAAAAGCGCCACAAGAAGTACGTCCAAGGAGCTTTGAAAACCATTGTTAAGCATTGGGAATGCTATTGTCTGGATGATATGGTTCCGATCCGAGATCAACTTGTCGAGTCTTGCCTCAATCTGGACAATCCCGGCTCTTTACTTGATTATTGCCTCCAAACCGTGTTCCTTGATGGCAATCTGGATCTGGCTCGAAAATTACTTCAGAAAGGAGCACGTGTTGATGTGGTTTGCCGCCAAAATCCTGAACATATTTTCCTTAGTGAAGATTTTCTCCTGTCTTTCCTTGATCTCTTCTCGGGAGATGAATCCGGCAATGTCGACCCTGACGCACTCCAAAAACTGTTCACAGCAGAAGATCGTTTCAGAACGCATACTTTTCTTCAACAAACCATTGAAAAGGGCTTCAATAGAGTTTTGAGCTTAATGATTGCTCACGGCGTCGATCGCGAGTCCTATATTCCGGTGGAAGATGAAGGATTCGGCTATGGAGATTGGCAGAGCACAGTTCTATTCAGAGCTGTAAAAAGACGCAACACGGTCGCCGTTCAGATTCTGCTCAATGCCAACACAAGGCCCCAATACAAGGACAGCTTTGCGGACTACACGCCGTCACTACACTACATAAACGAAAGGAACGGGCCCGCCAAAGAGACATGCCTACATGCAGCCACCGAGGGGAACTGCATCGAAATCATAGAAGCACTGATATCGCGCAATGCTGATCTGGAGGCCAAGGACTTGTCTTCCCAAACACCGCTCCACTATGCTTGCACATATGACAGCTTCCAAGCGGTCAAGCTTCTTATGGAGCGCGGTGCAAATTTGCAGGCCCTCGACAACTGCGAGAAGACACCACTGCAGCTGGCTCGCGAGAGTCCAATTTTTGAATTTGAATCCAGAAAAGCTATAATTGAATGGCTCGAGCAACGGAACTCCCAGATGAGCAGTGATGATGGTTTCCATCCTAAACGTGAGAATGAGGCCGACATTGACGACAACAGATTCTCTACGGAACGGGACTCAAAACGTCAGAAAACAGGATAAGGGACTCTTCGTACGGCGACGTCTTAACGGTCTCCTCACTCCCACGATACCCCGCGATAATCCCCGAATACGTCACGTCCCACTCGCGACCTACGCCACACACTCCGCCCACCCACCAGCCGCCGCCACATACAGCGCCGCGCCGTCCCGATCTTTCTCTCACGTCCACATTGGCATCCTCATCGAGCAGCTCCCCACGACGTAGGCGCGGCGACTCGCGCGCGTCGAGGTCCTCAGTGTCGCAGTGGAGAAGCAGCAGCTTGACGGCGGCGAGGTCGCCGCTCTGCGCCCCGCGCAGCCCAGCGGCGTGAGGCCCCCCTCGGCGTGTCCTGCGCGGTGACGGCGGCCTGCAGCGCCTGGGCTGCGGTGTGGATGTCGATGGGGCGCGATGCCGTGGCGACGAGCTTCGCGGCGGGGTCGCCGTGCGGAGACCGGTGCAGCGCCGTGCGGCTGTTGCCGTTGGGGGATTGCGTGGTGCTGAGTTCGGGGAGGAAGGGTGTGAGGGTGGCAGTGCCTGGGCCAGCGGGCGAAGGGGTTGGAGGAGCTGGAGATGTGCTCGGCGTGGAGGTCTATTGGTATGGGGATGTGGGGGTTGAAGTGGAAGACGTGGAACGTGAGGGGCAGGTTTTGCGGCGGTTGGGAGAGATTGAAAAGGATTTGGTTGGTTGGCTCCTTGTTTTGTACTCTCGTAGCGTTTTTGGTCCTTATGCTCGCCACCTAGTGCGGCGCCTTCGTCAGCCCTTTCTTTGTCAAGGCGCTTTATGGAGTTCAAAGATGTATCACATATCGGGTTCATGGAGATGCAGCGCACATATCCTAGATAGCATGGCTTCGTGACCTTTGACTGCGCTGTATAACAGGATGGTGTTAATGATGGGGATTTGGAGGTAGAAGACTCGTGAAGAGTATGATATATAGTGCTTGCGTAGATCGAGGACGAAATATGAGGAAGTATATCCACTACGATCTCTTTGGCTTTGCGCGGCATTGGGACTGCGGAGTTAGCCTTTTAAGTATCAACGATCTGTTTAATGCTTGTACCGGCGACCAGCAGTATTCTGAAAGTGTCCCTCGCTCTAGTGGAGCAGATCGCCCCTCTTATCATGCCACGCCACCCACTCGTCTTATGCTGGAAACTTTCTACAACTTAATCGGTTCCTACTGGTTCTATCATCACATGTAGAAGTTACTACAAGGCTGTGATTTCCTTAAGATACCGGCCAGGCTCTCATGTGCCGGACGATCCATTTAAATACTTTCTCCTGCTCTATTATTGACCTTACTGTTCTTTCTTATGAATAGTAAGTTTGAGAATATGAAAGATAGGGTTTGAGTTTTTAGTAAGAGCTGGTAGATCTACATGGTCATTGCCAAGCTGATGCCTAATAAAAAAAAAGAACATTCCACGTTTATCTACCTACCGACCTTGTTTGGGCGAATGTATAAAACAATAGAGGCGCGCGCCGACTACGGCTAGCTACTTAAATAGTCTACTACTTGTAACCACTTAAGGTTTGTGACGACATGCTGCGCCTAGCTTGTTACAGCTAGAGTTTTTCTATAATTACTTCCTTGGCATGGATCTGTCTCTAGTGACACAACCTACGTCATCAACTCAAGGAGTGCTTCATCCTGGCCCCTTTGTTCACTCTGCACTGCTGCATCGGTGGGCTGATTTCCTCCACAGAATAACCGCAGCTGAAGATCCAGAAATAGATTGCAGACCTGCACCACGACTAGCGATTTTGAGCCTCGACGAGCAAGTTCAATGAAGCCGATTGCCCCTCGCATGCCTGTGTGACTATAAACTGCGGTCTGTGCATACGAATCAATACTGTTTCGATGAATGTAGTCGTTGTTTGTGTGCGGGGTGTTTCGTGATCTACGCAAGCCAAGCAAAAATACGAGCGAGGCTGTTCTCCGTCCATCTCCGGCGGCGAATGTTAACTGCGTCGACCCTGCTTGACACTGCGCATATAATAATAGTCTGTTTACCTCGTGTACCTTCTACATCTCACCCCAGAACCAAACATCCATACCATCTCCATCAACTCTCCTCCAACAACGTCTTCAACGCCAAAATGAAGGTCGCAGCCGTCATCGCCTCCGCTCTTGTCTCCGCCGGACTCGGCTCCGCCGTCCCGGTCGATCCCCGCTTCCCCGACACAGGCCCGTTCAAGATGATCGTCCTGGCGTACGAGCAGCCGATCCACTACAGCTACGTCAAGGCGTCCGGCGGTTTCTTCTACATCGGCAAGGAGACCAACTCCACATGCGGTGATGTCGAGCCGGTGCTCGACGGCCCAAACGGTGCGGGCGCACTGAACACGTACGGGGATGGAACGCAGAATACGCAGCAGAGTACGTCATCTCAAAATAACTCATTTTCTTGGAGCCTCGATTCTGACTTATGCATCAAAGCCTACATCGACATCTCCGGCGCCGCTGGAGGTATCTTCTCCTACCTCGGGCCTCTGTACAACTCCATCACATTTGACCACGTGACCGACAAGTTCACTCGTGTAGCTGGCCCGGACATTTCGCAGCTGTACTATGACGGTGGCAACTGGCTGGCTTGCCCGACGCAGACCTACGGTGAATATATTGTTTATGCCGACAAGGCGTATGGCCACGAGGTTGGTAAGGAAAACTGCATTCCGTTCGAGATTCGTACGGATAAGGTGGATGAGCCGCAGGTTTGCAAGTACCTGTAGGGGAAAGTTCAGGACTCATGTATGAATACCAGTAGTTGGTGGAAATTTTTCGAATTGCCTACTCTGATTAGCTGCCGTGAATTTCCCCTGCATCAGCGCTTGCAGCAAGCGCAAGCAGCTTAGAACGGTACAAGCACGTGTCATTTTCGGCCCGAACTTCCGTCTTGAAGGCCTTTCTAGAAGCTTCATATCAGGCTGGTAGCAATAAGGCTGGATTCACGTCGGATGTTGGTTTCAGCTGACGCGCGCAAGCTGCCGCCTAGCTGAGGGGATTGTTTAGCAAGGCTAAAAAGCGCGCCGGAAACGTCACGGGCGGCCTCTGGCTGACATGAGACACGAGAGGCAGAACTTGTGAAAGATGGTGTCCTAAGGATGACGTGCAGCTTCCGGGTCCTTGTTCAAACACAGCGCCGGGAACCAATGGTAAACCGGAATGGTCGATGACGCACTCATCCTCAACTTCGCTACTATCCACTCCCAGCACTACCAATAAACACCACTTGTACCGAGGCGAAGCTGCTAAATGGTTTAGCTAATTCCATGTAGTGAGAAGTGACGGCGTGAAACTTACGCAGCCGTAGCTCCGAATATTTCGGGTGCCCGAGTCTTGGTCAAGAGCGCTAATGTCAAGGAGAAAAGAGCCGAAAACATCGTTGCCGCGAATATACGTGCCAGTGGGTCGTGGATGAAATATAGGACAATGATGGCCAGAGAAGGAATCAGGGTTGACGTCAGAACACTCAAAACCCGCGAGAGTATTCTATAAGGCCGGTCGCACCATCTGACCAATCCTGCTTCTTCATCAGTGCCTCTAACAAATTTCTTGACAGGCCTAAAGCCCCTGTCGTAGAGCCAAGGCATCATCGTTTCTGCAATCCATTGCGTGCATTGGTCATGGTTTCGACTTGAGAGCGCAACGAGGTCTTCTATCTCGGCTACATCGTTTCGCCATGGGCGGCGTTCAATTCCGACGGGGAAAATGCCATCGCCATTACATAGTGAGAGCCAGCTTCTCAAAGTCGAGAGATCGTGCTCATTAGCCTGGTCGAGCCTGTTGACCTGTGCCTGACGAAGCAGGGCCTCTTCTGGAGTATGTTTCAGCAACTAGTTACGGTTTTCAAATCGGAATAACTAACGGTACTCTTTTAATTTTTCTCGGACCTCGACCATTATCCTCCACTGTTGACCCTGGTCTCCGCCTTTCCCTGCTGACTCGATGAAGTCAAGTGCACTTTTGTGGAAAGTGCGCCCTTGTCGACGGTCGTCGGCATCTAGCGTTTGCAGCTTTTGTCGAAGGTACAGGAGCTCAGCTTGCATGTACAAAAGATTACGCGTTGACAGTGACGAAAAGCGTGTGAATAAGGCCATTCCAGGGTGGGGACCCATGATCTCCGCAAGCTCCGCATAGCCATTTCGTATCTCGTGTGTGTCTGGAACTTTTTCTGACATGGCTTTGAGGATCCCGAAATATGCAAAAGCATTCGGGACGGCTTGTGATTGAAACCATCGTTGGGTTTATTTATTTGAAGTCATTTACTTGAAGATGAATGTTAGTGAGTCTTACACATCAATGTAACAATATGCAGGCTTACAACTCGCATATGCCGGGTCTTTATTCCTGTGGTGGCTGATGGACGCGACCCCGCTTTCCCAACGCTCAGCCAAGATGTGCAACCACACCTGCAACCTGCAATTTCATTCCGTCATTCTAGCCTGTCCAAGAGGAGTTTTATGAACTCGTTTAATGCGACGGCGCTTCCTGGGCGGCATGATCTTGCAGTGATGGAGTTGTGCATCTGGCCATTTGTTTTCCCCCACAGATAAATTCATCTGGAGCCCCAAACCGTGGTATTTAAACCCACAAGGCCTCAGCTGTAGAAATCTGCCTTGTTGCCCCGAATGTATGGTTCGATCAATAAACACATGCCAGCAGACTACGTGTCTCCAATAAGAAAAAACTACACTCCGCCTCATTCTCGTCCGGTGAGACCTTTGAGCCTAGCTGCGTGATTTTCTTCATGATGGCAGATGATGCACCAGTTGCCTGCCGGCGTATGCACTGCCTCTGTATCTGCCTGGCAATTGAGGCTCTATCTACGTCTTTGGATTTGCCCCACTAAAGTTTCTGCCTTCTCATTCGGACACGTTCACAATTTTCCTTACAGGACGAGATGCAGACTCGTAGCTTCCAACCATCAAGTGAGACGTGAGTTCAATATAGAAGTTAGACTTCCATCAGCGCCCATGTCCGAATCACGGAGAGCCAATAGCCCCCACGAGGAAACGCCGATGGTGGATTTTCCCGGCGACGCCATCATCACTTCTCAGAACGGTATGTTATCCCTTAAAGTGCTAGGATGTTCAGTGCGTCATTACTGAAAGCTGCCGGTGTCGATTTGCAACGGCATCTATTGCTGGTTGATCTGGTGGTAACTGTTCTGAGCATGCTAGGCTCGAAAGACCCTGGCGTCGATCTATATCCTCCAGGAACGGCAAGTGACATGTCTGATTCTGTTTCAAGCGAATGCTAAAGCGGCAGCTAGAAGGTAATCTCCTATACGACTGAGAACCAAGGGCACAAACACAAGCACAAGGGACGCCACAGGGCAGTTGTCGTGCAGAACTCTGGGGACGATCTGGTTTGCCTGTAAGAGCTTCTGATTGTTTGTCATGGTTTTATTGGCTAACAAACTTAGACGTGTCAGTGCATACGGAGGTAATGCGACCGCCCACCTACCCGAGTCCCAGCAACGAAGACATGCGATCGCCTACGTCAAAAAGACCTGTCCCAAACCCCTAAAAGCCGAGCGCGCTCTGGCGAAGTCCATTCGGGTGACTCTGAAGAAACAATCGACGAAATGGGACGAAAGATCACGATTGAGTTATAGCAATGAGTTCCGTTTGCAGCGTTCGGGGAAGCACGAGCGCCTTGGTCAAGTGACAGATGAGTCTTTTCAGCATATCCTTCAAGAATGGAACAAGATGAAAGAGGAAGATGAGACGGAAGCCAATCTTCAAGAGGCCGAGCCGCCCGCAGACAACGTGGCACTAGCACGACCACCAAACCGAAGGCGCAATGCATGGACAAGGCCCAGTAAAATTGCAAAGTACAAACACCGCGCGCAGGGTAGCACGCCGACACCCGTCCACGAGCATGAAGCGAACGTCTCCGACCAATCAGATCCAGCTCCCCGGCCGACTCCCACTGCAGCAGAAGTGCCACGGCGAAAAGATGCATGGACTCGGCCTTCGAGAGAACAAAAATCTAAGCGGTCCACTAGTGACAGTCGTATGACTTCCTGAATCACACAG
Source organism: Lasiodiplodia hormozganensis (assembly GCA_030512325.1). NCBI lineage: Eukaryota > Fungi > Ascomycota > Dothideomycetes > Botryosphaeriales > Botryosphaeriaceae > Lasiodiplodia > Lasiodiplodia hormozganensis. The sequence goes on from JAUJDW010000124.1 coordinate 23,508, forward strand.
TTAGCGCATTTGCTAAGTTCATATAGGTAGCCAAAGCGCCACCAGGCCAACACATGGCAGGGGAGCATCTGAATTCGAATCAACGGTATTGGAGCTCTTGCATCAACAGAATAGGTTGATCGCCGAGTCTATCAGTTCACCCACGCGAAGAGGAACACCTTCGGAGGACGCGTCGACAGCCAGGGATGCACGCAGTGAAATTAAATCTACCCCGGTCGCCCTTTCGAACATGTTCGCCCCCGTAGCACATCCACTCGACTCGACGCAACCTTTCCTCACCGGAGCCATGGATGACTCTCAAATAACGAACGTAATGTTGGAAAGGAGTGAGGTGGAGAAGCCATCACCGACGGTCGAGCACGATGTGTCCGGTCGGGAAACACCCACGCAGATGCCCAGTCGCGTGCAGATAGCACGAGAACTGCAGAGGAGTCCCACAATATCTCCTCTGGGGCGTTCGGACACTGGCCCTGGATGGATCGAACGAGATGAGTCACTGGCTGATTACCAAATTCCTGATAGGGTACCGGACAGTCCGTGGCGAGAAACGTGCTTCCAAGACCCTCGTTCCACAGCCAACCAATCCGGTAGCTCGTCACAAGGATCATCCAGCCCCGACTCGGACATTGTTCGGGAAGGTGTACAACAGTTTTGCTTCTTTGACCGGCTACTACAACGGCCGTCCTGGGTCAATGTTCGGCTAGATACAGGTGCAGACGACAACTTCATGTCTTCTCGCGCAGCGCATCGTCTTGGACACGACCGCCGTCAGTACCTGGGTCATGAGATCCGATTAGGCGATGGCAGGACAGTAAAGCCAGAGTACATGGTCTCGGCAGACTGGAGTACCCCGAAGAAAACGACAACTAGCTGGTCTGACAACTTTGTTGTCCTTGATTCGTTGCCCTACGATGCGGTCATCGGCGTCACTACGATCAATCAGAACAAGCTCTATTATCCGAATCCAGAGATGTTGGACCACCTCGTATTCAGCATCGGTACGTCGGCTGTTGAGGAGCAACACCACCCTGCCACTTCTGTGTACTGGAAAATGAGCTAGACTAACTTTCTTCTCCCATCATTCAAACAGATCGAAGGAAGAGACGAGAAGAGGAAGAACGTCGAAGAGATGAGCTCAGCCGTGAGTATGAGGCTGAGCAGGCCCGCCGAATGCGTGAAGAGATTGAGCGGCAGAGGGGGAACAGCCAGAGTGGTCAGAACTATACAGGAGGCGGATCATAGCTACGATCAGAGGTAGACACTTCCAAACGGTTTCAATTAGACATTGGAGAATATTGAGCTATTTATATTTTCACATACGAATCACTGCCGCTCAAAACCCCCCAATAGCGAACACCTTCGCGTCCCTCGTCACCACATACAGCGTATCCCTATCCCGCTCCGTCCTCCCAAACTGCGCAGACGTCGGCAGCTCGCCCTCCAACAGCACCTCCGTCTCGCCATCCCTCACCACCACCCTTACCACCAGCCCATCCACCCCGCTCGTCTCGTACGCCACGATCCCGCAATCGCCTTCCTCCCTTACCGCAAAGTCGTCCGCCGCCACGCCCCCCGCGTTCAGCACGTCGATGGGCCCGCTAGCCGTCTTATCATCCGGGTCCGCCCGCACGCGGGCCAGCAGCCGACGATCAGTGCTGGTGAAGTAGAGATAGCCGTCCTGCGGCCGGTACCGCAGGCCGTTGACGCCGAACGGCACAGCAGACGCGTTGGCCGGCGGCGGCGCCTGGGTGATGTGCGGGTCGTACAGGAAAGTCGAGACTCTTTTCGACTCGAGGTCGACGCGCAGCACGACGCCGCCGGCGCTGTCGGAGATGAGGACGACGGCGTCGTTGCAGTCGGAGTGGCGGGACGCGGGCGACAGCGTCGTCATGCCGTTGAGGAGGCAGCCCTCGCGGAAGTGCTTGATCAGCGGCGTGATTCTGGGATCATCGTCGTCGGTCAGGTCGGCTTCCCAGAGGGAGTACCGCGGGTTGTCGATGTCGGGCGCGTTGCCGGCGATGACGTCGGGGGAGGTTTCGGTTATGCCGGTCAGGCCCGGGAAGGGGTCGAAGCGGTGGATCAGGCGCGGCGTCGGAGAGTGGGATGCTGGGTTGCACAGCTCCACTAGGTCGGGTTCGGGGAGCAGGAAGGTGAGGAGGAGGTTGCCGTTGTCGCGCACGGCGATGTTTTCGATCCAGCTGCCGGGGAATTCGTAGACGGTGCGGACCCAGATTCGCGATGCCAGAGAGCCGGCACCGGCGGTGGCCAGCAGAGCTGCGGTGACAAGAAATCGCTTGGTAGCTGATGGGCTCTTGTCTGGTGAATTATGCTTGGATTGTTGAGTACCACGCGTCCAGGTACTTATATCTACGCGGAAAAGCTTATATCACACAGCATAAGTGGTTTCCCATGGTAGCTTGCATTTCCCAGTGTCTGTTCACGGCGTCATCGAGTATCTCCAAATCTGAGCAACTCAGTGCATTCTTTGCAGGCCGAAAGCGATTAAGCTTCCACATTTTCCGGTCTAGGCTAGCACCCGTTCCTCCCTTGCTTTTAGCCAAGTTTCCGCCGTTGTTACCGTCCAAAGGTCAGCGAACTTACCGCCGTCGCTAAGGTTCTCAAGCGAATCTGTTACTAATGACCAAGCTAAGTTTCCATAGGTAGACGGTCAAGTTCAAGCGTTGGAACAAGGCAAGTGGCTTATCCCTGCAGCCCCTCACAGCACCCGCAATACCACGCTATACCGATCCCCCCTACCCCGTTGTAACTCCGAACCATATAGGTATGCGGATCCCAAGGAGCTCCCCTCAAAAATTAGCATTGCACTATCCCAGACTGGCACAAGGACAAAGGGAATCATTTGTGCTGCAGAATCATAAATAATAGTATAACGATACCGTCCGTGATCTAATGTGACATATCTTGGTCTTGCAACTAAGGGGAGAGTCTAACTATAAGTACATGGTCGAGTTTAGTTCTCGCTCGAAACGTGTGAGTAGCGTTGCCATAAATTCATACCGTGAACCATTGAGCTTGCGTAGAGAAAAGTAATGCCGAAGCCTTTATCAGAAAGGCCATATCGCCTGAATCTCTTCACGCGAGACTCCCTCTCTGATACCGAATTCCATGAACTTTTCTCGCAGCTCCTTGGTCATCTTCTGCACCGCCTCAAAATCAACATCAGGGGGGAACCAGCCTTCAGAAGTAGTATGCATGAGCTTCCAAATACCGCGCTGGGTATCTATGTAGTCCTGATACTCTTCAACTTCCTTCTTGGACTTTTCAAGGTAATCCTCGCTGAACTTCAATGGGCAGTCGCCGGCCCATCCCATTTCCGTCCAATATTGCGCTGTTCGGATCAGGCAAGGACGAAGAGGCACGGCACCCCGCTGCCAAGTGCTCCCGCAGCGATTGAAGAGTGAGGGGAAAAACCAGGGAACACGTAATGCTCTCTTCATATCATAACCAGAGAACTTCTCATACACCTTAGCCAGGATTTGCATTTCGGCCTTGGATTTTGCGGCATTCTGATCGTCTTCGTCCAGCTCATGGAAGTTCTCTGGGAGTTGGGGTTTCGGTATCTCTGAGCCGTACTTGTAGTCATCATAGTCGACTTCTAGGAGTGCGGGAAAGCGGGCCTGGCAGAACAAGGGCGCAATAACGCAATATTGCCAATCGATAATCGAGGAAATCTTGGTCGGATCTTCATCGGAAACATAAATGTTTCCCATGTGCAGGTCGGGGTGCCAGAGCGTCTGGAAAGCTAAGTTTCCACTGTGGGGTTCTGGGTCACTCCTGGAATAGAGGGTCTTGGCCATTTCCAGCACATGGAGTTGCTCTTCAATCGAGCCGCGGGGTGGCCCGTAAGGCACATCTGGTTTGGGGTTCAGTTCGATACGTGCAATCTCTCGATCCGCAACTGAATTGCCGAAAGCAGGCAGAGTGAGCCCTGGTAATAGATTCTCGTTAGTCAGGATAGCAAGCAGCGTAGTGCTACTCACAGGGTCCTCGATCGAAGCGGGCCTCTATAGCTTCCGTGTCTTCCTTCTGGAACCACTCGCGCTCACAAGACGGTCCGATGCAAAAGCGGCCATCTGGGTCTATTTCTGGCGCTAGAGGCTCGTACTTTTCGCCATCGTCCAGGGACTCCTTGAGGTAGAGACTTCCATACGCAGGAAAATTCACCCCTGCTAGTTTAGCCTCAAGCTCGGCTAGGTTTGCGATGAATTTGAATTTGATTTTAAGATCCATCTCGGCCCATTTCTTAGACAGCCGGCAGCCAGCGGCCTTCTCCATTATAACGTATTCGGCGCCAACTAGATTTGAAGCGTCGGCGCTCCACGTTAGGAGTTTTGGGACCGGGACTTCGGTGTGGTCATGCACTATTGACACCAGAATGATTAGATGCAAAGCTCCTGATTGCACAAAGGGAGACATACCGTATTGCATGACGGCAGCCTCGGACGCTGTCATGTACTTGGGGGGCCCGGCGTAAGAAAACGGGAGCTTAGCAACAAGCTCGGACCCGTCTTCCTTTGTCATGAGCAATACCTTGCAATATCCGCTCTCCTCCTTCTCAATTGTGCGGACGGGCGATTTGCTGCCCGTAGAAGCGACTACAGCGCAGAGCTGGTCCAAGTCGAATTTCAGATACCTTTGGTCGCATGCTTCCTTTTCTCTAACCAAAAAGCGACCACCCGTGAATTTGAAAATGTCCTCACGACCGATTGGTTTTCCTATAGCAATTTAGTCGACAATTCGAATGGAGGTCGGATGGCGCTTACCCCGGCAGAAGATTGAAAGAGTTCTGGATGGCGAAGTCAACAGAACATGCTTACTTCTCCAGAATCTTGCGCCGGTGGATGTAACAGAGGCCAGCAATGCCATAATCTGCGCAGACGCTCAAAACGACACGCCGGTGGAGCACGCAGAGTTACAAATGAGGCAGTGGAGTTGCAGAAATTCTCATTGGAATTTTCCAGCGGGGAGAATAGGGCATCAAGATTTGGACAAGCGGAAGCACTGAGACGATGAAAAGCAAGGTCGTAGAGAGACAAGCGAGAGGTGCAGATGTAGACGGCGTAAACCTGGCTTATCAATTGCCTGGAGATGGCGGTGCAATGAGTGATGTGTTTCCAGGCAGCATTGCGGCGAAGCAAGAAGACTAAAGGTGGGGCTGTTTCACGGAAGCGCTGGGTGACATAATCAAGGCGCTTGGGCCTACATTATGTAGGTAAAGAAGCCAATGAGTCAGTGACTGCAGACTTTAAAAGTTCAAGCACTCCGGTATTTTCTACTCAAAAAAGCTGAGGATGCAGTGGGGTAGGCAGCAGTCAGTTTTTCAATTCAGGCATCACTTTTAGCCACCCACTCAACTTCTCTATCACTAACATCCCATGAAGATGATATGGCACAGCCAAGAATTGTGTATTGCGAACAATAGCGCTGAAGATTCGATCCTGTGATTTGTTGCCTTATTGATAAGAATAAATCCCCCAGAATCCTGCCGCAATCCGCATCACCATCGAAACTCTGCATGTGCTGCACAACCAGCAAAGCGGTGATGACGCCTGTGACAATCTCTCAATCCGATGACTCCGTCTCAGCGCCAGCCACCTTCCCACTCGCCATTACCACCTCCAGTGTCTCCGGCGGCGCCACCAGAACCGGATGATCCACATTCGACACGTCCACCACAGCGAGCTTGGTGCCGCCCGTTGCGGACGCAACCACAACCGGGACTTCCTTGGCGGCGCCGGTCCAAGTGCCCAGGCCGAGCTCCTCGTGAGCCAAGCGCTGCAGTTGCAGGGTGCCGTTTGTCGCCCATTCGAGGCGGTGGTAGACGTCGAGGTTGCGCTTGCGCTGGATGTAGGCGACGCAGGGCTCGAGTGTGTATGAGAGGATGATGAAGGTGCCGCCGAGCGAGAAGATGATGGCGAGGCCGAGGGTGCTGAAGGAGGTGTAGGCGGTGCTGCGGATTTTCTGGATGGGTGGCGACGGGTGGTTAGCGAGTGTTGAAGTCGATTGAAATAAGTCTTGCCTTGGTTCTGCTTCTTCCATCCACGTTTGACTTTTTTTTTTAAAAAAAAAAGGAAACGAAATTTTGAGAGCGGACACACCTGATTTTTGCACCGAAGCTTTTCTTCCTTTGTTTGCGGCTTCGAAAACAGCTGCTGTGCCTCCACCATCGATGGACCCGTCACCTGTTCTGTGACTAAGAGCTGCAGCGCGGCTAGAGTCCCCTGCCACCACAGCTCCACCTCCTTCTCCCACTGGTTGTCTGGTACAGGGTTTGAGAGAGGTCCATAAAACGCGTTGCGGGCGTCGAGTGCCGTTATTCCGAGCATCTGGATGAAGTCGACGACCTCTACATGAGCATCGATGATAAGAGACAGGATAGACTTGGCGTACGTCCGCTGGAGTTCAGACGAGAGTGTCTGGTTCAAGGCAGACCGCAAGCTGGCAGCAGCTGTCAGGGGCGTGCATCCCGTTTTTGGGGGCTTGTTGGGATCGCAGATTTGGTGCTGCATCGTACACGCCATGATACCGTCGGTGTGGTCCGAAAAGTAGGTCATGTCTCGGCTATCTGGCCACTGTGGATTCACGTTTTTCATCCCAGCCGGGCGGTGCGCTGAGAAGATTGGGTCGTTGACTTGCTCAATGAAGGTCACGCTGTGGCCTATGACCGCTATGAAGGCAACGTCGGCGTCGTCGGGACGTAGCTCTGGGATGGGCAGCCAGTCTGTCTGTTCGTTGTCGGGTATTCCTCCCCGGTAGGCCATAGCCCTGCTCGAGATGTTGCATCACATCAGCCAGAGCTTCTTAGAAGAGGACTAAGTGAAATGTTTCACTTACCATACCGTATAGTCCGAGAAATTGGAGGACAGATCTTGTCCCAAGACCGGCTCCTGCCAAGCCTTCCAGGAGAATGCCGGCGAATCCGTATCATTGCGTCCCATATTCCCGAAAAAATAAAAAGACTCGACGTTCTGTTCGTTTCCCGGAATTAGCTGTGTGCGCACGTAGCCGTCTCTCCTGAGGGGTGCGCATGTCGTGACGCTTCGATACGCAAAGCGATCGTCAGGCGCCGCATTTATCCCGAAGTCATTGTGGCTGTCCAAGTATCCCGTATCCAGCTGGAGAACTGAAGTGTTATGAAGGCATATCCCATTAGAGAAGGGGCAGGAAACATTGAGTCGTTTGGAGTACTGTAACCTATCCTTGATGTATGTGTTGCAATTCTGCTCAAGCACATTGCCATTGTAACAGTTTCGGGCGTAGTTCAGAGATGCGGCCCCTTGCTGGCTCCAGTAGGATGACGATAAAGACGTGAGGTTAAGCTGTGGTGGGACCAAATATGGTCTGCAGTTGGACCCCTTCAGGAGAACGTCGTCACCGGTCGAGGTCGATACCCGAGACACGAAGATGCTGGCGATGCTGAAAGCCGAAGCAATCAAAGCTGCGATTGCGATCATAGGAACCAGGCGGCTAAGCACTTGACGCCGGTGGGTTCTCCAGGCCCAAGCCAGCAGAAGGAAATTCCGAAGCCCGGTTGCGCTGGTGGTCGCGTTCCGTAGAACTGCCTGCGTCTGGTGATATATGCCGTCTTGCGGGGCTTCTGAGGACGAAACCCAATGCAAGGCGAAACATATGAGCCTGAAGAAACTTGTTCCTGCTATAGTCACAAACAAAGCTAAGGATGCTGTGAGGATCTGGCCCTCTTGACGGGCGAGAGTGATGGTAGCGCCACCGATTCGACCACGGCTCCAATTGATCCACGCCCCCGTGTAGACATTGTCTTCGTCAATACCTTGGTTGGCTAGTTGGTCCATGACGTCTGAAATTGCTAGATTAGAGGAGGATATACAGTATCAGATGTAAGAAGGTCGGGCCTGCGCAACAAGCTTGTGCTGTGCATTGGATGATTGATGCTGGACTTACAAGGCGACACTCGAGCCTTCATAGCTCAGTCACCCATTGGAGATGTTACCGACAGCTACACTCCCTCCTTCGCCTTCTGATACACGGCTCAGTCGGCAAATGCCCTCGGCTTTCCCAAGGCTAGCAACCCCATATGAAGATTAACATCAGTGGTCGGGACTCAGTCTAAGCCTTGGGGCTTCTGCACCCGCCAATGCACCCCATAGGTCTGCTCTATCTGCTCCGATTACACCACTTCAGCGAAAACTGCCTTTCGGTCTGCCTTTCAAGGGTATGTTTTATGCACGGTGTGATATGCAAGCCGCAGAATCGGTCGAGAGGCCAGAGATGATCTTTAGGATCACCTTGGATTTCCTCAACTGCAAGACTTGCGGTGCTATTCACTGCAACGTCTGCCTGTCAAACGTATTTATAAAGTCAACCTTCCGCATGAAGTGAAGAATAGAAAGCCCAATAATAAAAGTTATATTCTGTCTTTTAGGTGCTGTCGTCGCACAATTTGCCTGCCATGACCGTTGGGCATCAAATAAAAAGAAAGAAAATGGGCTGACGCCTCTTTCTACCAGGGTCTTGATTGGGATCCTCCCCGGCAGTTCTCCCTTGTCACTGTCCGAAATACGAAGTCATGCTCGGCTGTTATATATAGAAAGATAGCTGTCTGAAATGCAGCCAATCAAATTAGGATTCTGTATGGCTTATGGCTGAAGAACTCATGGCTGAAGACCCCCTGGTAGATGCAGGGCGGAACTTGGCTTGGCATCCGACCCTCTCTGCCTCCCCCACGCGGCCCGCCGTCAACAATGCGGGCGGTCGACCAGCCGTTTAGATAATTCAACAAAGCCATCCAATACCAATAATGCCGCAACACATCAAGTTGCCAACGGCTCCGATAGGCAAAGTTTCTAGGTGCGAACACTTTTTTTTCTTTTTCTAGAAGCGGGTGCTGCCATTTCGAAAACAAGTTATTCAACCATCCCACGCAGGTTATCGCACATTTATCTTGTAGGCTGATCTTTCAAACGAGCCATGCCAGAACTTGGAAAGTCTCAAAGGCTGTTTGCATGAGTATCTTCTACAACTTGTGCTTTTTTTTTTTTTTTCATTGAATACATCTTAGATAACTTTCTAACTTGTTCACAGGTTTGTTATTATTGCATTGTTTCAAAACATACGCTCCTATACTGAGAATGGCGTGATATCACCGCAAATTTGGCTCGTGCACCAAATGAAACTGCCCCTAGTAAGAGGCGGATCCGAAGAAGACCTTTTCAGCGTCTGCAGTGCCATTGTCATGTATAGAGGTATATTAATTTATGATTTTATATGCATTCGGGAAGAGCATTAAAAGACCCAGTTCACACGTCTGCTACTTTGAACATAGTTCAAGCTTTTGAGGGGGTGTCAGTGATTTAGTTTGGATATCAACAGACGGACGTGGTAAGGTATCAAAGAGACTCCGTGACTGACCTGAGAGGAGGTATAAACCTACTTGACCGTAAGGACAAAGCGGTGTAATTCCGAACAACTGAGTTATCGGATATAAAAGATCACCGAATTCCTTTTTCGCTTATCCCTGTTTGGCCCCCGCAAACACCACCACATCCGGGCTCCGTCTCACTCTCGTCGGAGGTTCGGCGAAGGATTCGTTGCTGACAAAACACCGCAACCCCTCACCTCACGATATGAAGGGGTGTGTGTGCGCCTCCCATCCTCCTCTCACTCCACTCACAAACAATCCACACAATCCACACAACCTGCAAAAAGAACAATGGCGCACACAATCCTGGTAACAGGCGCAACAGGCCGCCAAGGCGGCGGGACCACCCGCGCCCTCCTGGCCCTCGCATCGGAGCGCAACATCCCCGTGACCATCCACGCCCTCGTCCGGGACCCCGCCTCAGACGCCTCCAAAGCCCTCGCGGCGCTCAGCCCATCCGTCAAACTCTTCCCCGGCAACTTCGACGACCCGGCCTCCCTCAACGCCGCCGCCGCCACCTGCACGGGCGTCTTCATCAACGTGAACCCCAACTTCACTGCCCCAGAAACGGAGCTGCATCACGCGCGCAACATCCTAGCCGCCTGCAAGGCCGCGGGCACCGTCACGCGCGCCGTGTACAGCTCTGTGTCCGTTCTCAGCAGCGAGCGCGCGCTGGCGGAGCTGGACGCGTGGCCCGGCATGGCGTGGTACATGCGGTCGAAGAAGGCGATCGAGGACGAGGTGCGCGGTGCGGCCTTCCTCGCTGAAGGCTGGACGCTCCTGCGCCCCGCCATGTTTTTCAGCAACTTCCTGCCGCCCGGCGTGGCGTTCATGTACCCGCGCCTCGCCTCGCACGGCGAGATCCGCACCGCCCTGGACCCGCAGCTGAAGCTGGCGTGTCTGGATCCCGACGACATTGGCCGCTTTGCGGCGAGGGCACTGATCGAGCACGATCAGTGGAACGGGAAGATGATCACGCTTGCGGGCGCGCACTTGACTATTGGCGAGATCGCGGAGAAGCTGACGGCTGCGGTGGGTGGCAGGAAGCAGGTCAAGGTGGTGCCGTATACGGAAGAGGAGCTTGCCGCTAAGGACAACGTTCTCATGAATTCAGAGTTGTACAGGAATGAGTATCGTATCAACGTTGATTTGGACGAGTTGAGGAGCTACGGGGTGCATTTGGGGACGTGGGAGGAGTTTGCTGAGCAGCACAAAAAGGGCCTTGAGGCGGGATTGGGTTTGGCTTGATTACGAAACTGTAGCTCCATGTTTACTATTGTGCTATGCGCAAAATAGTGCGCTAGTGATATTGTGAGAGCCAACGAGGCAGGGAGGAAAAAATTTATCTGCGGACTTGTACATCTGCCTCTTCTACTTCTCTTTATCATCATTATAACACGGCCTGTATGCTTTAGCTGTTCATTGTAGCGGAATTATTCTTGGTATGCATGCATGGCTGATAAGTGCGCAGGATGTGCAAGGATTGTATAGTGCAGGTTTTTGTTTTAAATGTAAACTGCGGAAGAACTTGCATGATAGAAACAGGACAGCGTCGATACTTCTTTTAAATCAAACGAATAGTCGTATGCTGGAGTATTGATCGGGAAGTACTGGCGAATAGCCGACTGAGAAATAAATGCTCGCCGGGCGCACGAGCCATGACAACTCGACCCACATTCTTTGGGCTAAGCGTCAGGCAACAGGATCTCTCCCCCACTCTAGGTAGTCCCACCAGTGGATCAAAAGCTTTCGTCCTATTGGATGATTATGTCAACCGTTTTTCCGAGGCTTGCGGAAATTTCTCGTTCTTAAGCAAGGAACAAGTAGGTTATCAGAAGTTTACAGAATTCCCACAAATCGCTCCAAGAATCTTCAGCGGTCACTCAAATCAAATTCCTAGAATCACTGTTGGCTTTGTTGGTACTCAGAAGACTTTCCGGGTTATTCTCTTTCCCCCACAGATAATCTCAAGACAAAGACTTGTACAAGTTTAGCATAGTGTCGTGACTAGCGCAAGGCTAACACATCTCTAATCGCAGGTTCATCAACATGGAAACCAATCCGATGCCTTATCGCGAGACTCATGAAGCCGCTAGCAGCCAAAACCCTGATACCGACAAACTTAAGGTCATAGGGAATGAGAAAAATTTCTGGCTATGGTCCGCTGAAGAAGGGTTTGACCTCACACACCCGCCGACACCCAGCTCGGAACCCATTCGCCCACGGATCCGGATGGAGACAGCCAATGCTCCCATCACCATCTCTCCAACCAAAACCGCGCTCATCATAATTGACATGCAAAACCTCTTCCTCGCCCGACCCCTCGTGCCTCGGTACGAAGGCCACGATGCAGAGGAAGTCCTTCTTCGGCTCGGTATTCCGGCTGCGCGCAAAGCTGGAATACAAATCATCTGGCTCAATTGGGGGCTATCAGAAGATGATCTGAAGACTGCACCTCCAACCGTGATGAGAACATTCGGGTTTAACAACGACGGTACGTTGAGGCCGGGCAGAGAAGTTGGTGTCGACCTCGGGCAAATCAAGCTGGACAGTGGTGAAGTAGTTCAAGGCGGGAGACTTCTCATGCGGGATCAATGGAATACTGAGCTGCACGGGGGCTTGGAAGCAGCGTTCCAGGATGGCTTGAAGGCCTCGCGTCCAGACCGTCGCTTCCACAAAAACAGGATATCGGGCATGTGCGACGCAATGACGGACTGCACTGACTACCTACTTGAGAACGGTATTACAACGTTGCTGTTTACCGGTGTCAATACGGACATATGTGTGCTGGGAACACTTCAGGATGCAAACTCGAAAGGATTCGATACTGTTTTACTCAAAGACGGCTGTGGGACTCCTAACGGCGAGTCCGCCAAGATAGCTACCGAGGGGAGCTGCAGTAGACCTTGGGGTTTCCTCTCAACATGCGAACAGTTGTGGCAAGGGGTTGAAAAAATGGATCTATAATGCTGTTATGGTAGTCATATCCCTTTTAAATCTCCCATACTCTCTCCTATATATGTTGTCTTGCTGATATATTCCTATGACGAGTTTTTAGTGTATCTAAAAAAGGTTTGACATGCGTTTGATACTTCCCAGATGAAAGAACACTTTTATCCACGATTAATCACGCTTCTATTTATCATTGGAGCTGTATATTCCGGACCAGGGGTGTAAAAACTTTTGAGAGGCAATAATATCCCTCTGTAGATATCTCTTCATCCCCACCTTATCCTATAACCGCACGCGCAAAGCGTTCGACGCTAGTAAACCTTATCTATTCGGAGGGGGGGCGGAGGACGGGTGGTTTATTGTCAGATCTCAGGGTGTTGCTTTATTGACTGCCGAGTTTAATTCCCGTATTCTTTGCTTTTTCCTCAACACCAAGGCAGATACCTTGTTCGTATCACCACCCAAACGTCATCAGTTTATTATACTTTATGTCATCGCCCCAAGCAATTAGTGTATATATACAAGTAGTTTCGCCGCTGCGTTCATTCCTCAGCACTGTTCAACATTTATTAATTGGTACACCTACCTCTTGATACCTCAATACTGGGCGAATTCCCTTTTTAGGCTTAGTATGTCATCACCCAGTGTAAAGAAGTCCTTTACGCAAGAGAAGAAGAGACGATATATGACGAAGATAAGGTGTGATGATTACTAATCTGTTGACGATTCAGTACCGACCCGTCAACCGGGGCAGGATCCACCTTCGTGATCATTGCTGACTGCCAAGAAAAATGTGCGGCGAGCAAACGTGGCCCGCATCCAGCTGTCAAATTCTGCTCCACTAGTTTCCACCCTTAAGCGCTTCAAAATTCCTCTATCTATTCATCGATCCCCTTTCGCCGTAACGTCCCATGGACTACCACGATGAACAAAGTTCGGAGGTTCTTCCGACAGTTCCTTCGGCAATGACAACGAAAAGCCCCGCTCTGTCCGTAAAAGCCGCAGCTCCCCTCTGCCTGCAGCCGTCGGCCCTCTCCTGCGCACAGCAGCCGCCGAATCTCTTCTGCGCGCGATGCAGCACCATCAAGTTCAGAGAAGCCCTGTCAGCACCTAATTCCTACGTGCATTCCGATATCTCAGGAGAGCTTTCGCCTTCAGAGGATGTAGATGGGGAATCGGCCTGTCCAATTTGCCAAATGATGGCCATAGCCCACCCGGTCAAGAGGACAAGTCGCCGTTTAGTCGTTTGGCCGGTCGATTCGGAGTATTCGAGGCTCTACTTCAATCTCGCCCATATGAGGTCACTCCTTGGCCCCTTCTGTTTTGATGTCGATACCGCCAAGGATTCGCACACAAAGTGGCCTGACCGAGGTGCCATAGCTGTGCTCGCGGGCCGCAAAAGTAACAGCGACATCCTCGAGAATGCAAAGCGGATTTTCAAGAGTCCTCAAGTCGACTTTGCAATCCTACGCAAATGGATAGATTCATGCCAAGGCAACCATTTGACAAGCTGTGTTGAGGACAGCGGACTGAAAGTCACTGAACTGCGCCTTATCGACGTCGATACGCGAGAAATAGTTGAGGTCACAGGGTCAGTCAAGTATGCGGCGCTATCATACGTCTGGGGGCAAGAGCAGAATATCGCCGACGATGATACGATCACTGTGCCCAACCCGGCACCGAACACTGTCGAGGATGCGATGAAGGTTTCGAAAGAGCTTGGTCTTAAATATCTCTGGATCGATCGCTACTGCATCTCTCAACGCCATGAAGAGCACAGGCATTCCCAGATCGTACAGATGCATTTGATTTATAACAATGCTTTCGTTACGATTATTGCGGCATGCGGCAATGGTCCTCATCACGGTCTTCCTGGTGTCATGACTCGACCACGCCGGAGCCACCCATTCGCCATGATCGACGGGCGCATGCTCATAGCAACGATGCCGCATCCAAAATCGGCTATCGAGCGCTCTGTATGGGCCACCAGGGGCTGGACCTATCAGGAAGCGATATTATCCCGCCGAAGGCTCTTTTTCACCGATAATCAGGTGTATTTTGAGTGCAGTGGCCCTTCAGCGAACACGGCTTATGATGATGCTTTGCAGCGATTGCTCAACGCGAAACCTCCGGATCTACCACTTCCAGTGAGAGACCGAAAGGTAGACCGCCGCCCAACATTCCGCACGCCCGTCCGGTTGTCCGCGAGTATTTTCAAGCATATCGAGGACTACTCCAAGCGAAAGTTTTCGGTTCAGGCAGACAGGTTTTACGCGTTTCAGGGCCTCCTTCAAAGCTTCACGAAAGCCAATCGCATCAGAGGTCACGTCTGGGGAATCCCTGTCTTCAAGGATACCACCGATTTCCTTGAACATATGTGTTGGACCCTGAACGCGCCTTCGAAACGATGTGGGACATTTCCAAGCTGGTCCTGGGTTGGTTGGCAAGGGGTCGTTCAGTCCGATGAGCCCGATTCGCAGGATAGTCTGTGGTTGGATGAGCCCTTAATCGAAATTCTGTCTGGGGCAAGCTCGTATGACGATATGCCAATGTGCATTGGGCCTATCGAAGGAACGACAGTATCCTTCAAACTTCGCAAAGGGGGGAGCATAAGCTTGGATGAATTATGCAATCACTGCCAACGAGGAGAAGTCCCGAAGCTATCTCGTCTGGTACAGATTGTAGCACCAGTGCTACATCTTGAATTCGAATACGGATCTACAAAGAAGAATTGGTGGGCAGTGACGACATTGGCGGGAGTAAGGCTTTCACTGCGTGTTGTTTTTGACATACGTGTCAACGAAGGCTCGCCGCTGTTTAGGAAACTGTTAACGGAAAGGTGCCCTGGATTGATTTTGAAGCGCGACAGAAATGACGTTCTCACAGTTTTGGTGCTTGAAAGGCACCATAGATTCTCTGAAAGAATCGGCTGGCTCAAGATTACACCTGATGACTTTGGTCTCAAGACGCCTTCCGGGATTGCACGAATACAGATACCCATGCAACGGGTAACACTGAGGTAGTAGCCCTGGGGAAGAGCATTATGGAAACAGCTGATGTGGCTTCAATATTCTTATCGAATTCGACTACGATCATTTTCCTACGGTTAGTACATTACTAGAGACTTATTCAGTTTTCGCTCCCGAAAGAGCAAAAGAGGTTGGACTTCTGGGAATATGATTGTTAATTGGCAATCGAGGAAATCGAGTGAATAGCTTGCTGGTTACAGAGTAACTCACTAGAAAATTTTTGGACGCGAGGATAAGTATTGATTCCACTTCCTTAAACTCCCCATTTCTCCTCACGGCTTGTACCGAACCGTCTTTGCTACCAATCATGCGCGTACAATTTAGAAGCAACGAGGTTACATTTGCTATCCTATATATGCTGCCGTGCACCACGTTCCTCGCCTTATAAATGTATCACATTCCGACTGCGTCATCCCATCAGGTTGACCTTCACATGATTTGTAGCAGGAAAAGAACGTGCTGGCAATTTAAGAGAGTAGACAATGATATAGTGCTCCTTGGCCGCTGAATTGGACTACTATTGGGGAATTATTTTTTCGTTTGAATAGCACATTGTATTGCATAAATATGGTGGAGCTACAGGTCATCCTGCTTCTAGAGGGCACGAAGCTACCGGAATAAATTTTGCGAACGAACCTGATTGGCTGCATCTGACATAGCTTTCCATTGTCCGCTCCCAGGCAATGCGCCAACTCTACAGGCCGATAATTCACCAGGGCTGCTACGCACTTGACTTTACTTACCTAACTGATAACAGCAGCGAGTTCGACAATCTCTTCGCGTAATGCACAATACCAATAGTGAATAATCGTGCATCGTGATGGGAATTATTATTTCGCTGTTCAATGCGACTCATAGATATTCGCGGTTAGCGTTGTCTCTGCTTTCGGGACGTTTACCATCTGGGGATGACCTGCGTGCGGCTTAACGAAGTACCACTAATATGTAACTGGTTCTCAGCATATCTCAATTACTTGAAACGCAGCGTTGCTCTTCAGCTTTTAATTTTTCCATAGGAGATCGAGTATTAATTTTACTCTCTGACAACTCCTCTTTGCTATTTACGTATTTTATTCAATCATATTTACAACCAACCGTGCCAGTAGGATTCATACAAGGGCGCTCCATAGCCTACAAGTACGAGCCGACTGGGCAATGAAGCTGACAACACGGACAACATCTGTGGGACGCTCGTACACGCTATCGTCCATGTAACAATTTGCTGTTTATGTGGCTCCTACTTTTTGGCTCAGAGGGGATTGCTCACCAAGCGGGATGAATGATGGTGAAGCGCAGATCAACGGAAACGCCACTGTTGTGTTAGTGCACTGGACGCGGGGCAGGAAGATGTGCCCGCACCTATCGATCGATCATCATCTTGACCACGCCACTCATTTAATTCTTGCCGTAGACACGCTACACCATCTATAGATCTTGGTGTGTGAGAGGTGTCAGCCAATATTAGCCGAAACGTGGCTGGTCTCTGTCCACCGACTCCTCGAAGGTGACGTGTCCACGTTGTCGGCGTGGCAGTGTCGCAGTCGCTGGGACAGCACACCCACCCCTCCATGGCATTCAAGACGCCGCCGATATGACACCGATGCCGAAGTCAATTTCGCTCCGGATGATTAGGTTTTTGTTTGTTTTATTTTTTGCGACATCGCCTGCGACCGGATAAAATCGAAATCTGATTCTCGATACCATTTTTTATTATTATTCCCTTATAGAGCCTCATCCGAACACTGGCATTGGTCTCACCTTCAACATGTTCCAGTCCCGACAATGTTCTGATCGACGCCTTTTTTGTGTGCAGTTCGAAAGTGGCAGGAGAGGACCCTGAACCCCGGGGTTTCTGACGTGTACCTAAGCGATAATTTGTGGCTTGCGGTATCGTGTCGCTGCTACGCAACTGCGCACATGGAGCTCACAACAATTACGAAAACCTCTTTAATTACTCTCAGCCATGCAGTCCGACATGATGTTGAGGGAGTGGATTTCTTCGCTTCTTCATCACCGTGGTCTCCTCATCTCCACTGAAACCCCCCCCAAGCATATTCATACTTGCTGATGGCGATGTCGGTTACTCACATGAGTTCGGACTTGAGCTGGAAGGTGTTGCTTCCAAACAAGCATCGCAAAGAGTCGTCACCATCAGCGAAGAAAAAAGACAGTAAGCGGTCATCTCAGCACAAATCCAAGACAAAATCCAGGAAGACGGAAGACAATGACTCTTCTCATCCCAAGAAGTCACCCTTCTCCTGCAGTTGTGAAAACAGAGAATGGGACTTCGATGAGACCGGCCACCCGTTTTGCCGGACATGCAATCAGAAGTCCACTGCTCTGAAGATGGTTGATTCGAATGCATCGGATCCCCGCATGTCCGCCATGGCGGAAGGCAAAAAGGGTGTTTCAAGTGCACTTGAGAAGCCTCTGAGAGACTGTCCTCCTCAGTCGCCATCTCCAGACACGGCGCGGAGCAACTCCAAGCTCCAAAACCTGAACACAGTTCAGGCGCTACTGGGAGGCCTCGCCCTTGAGCAGCAGTATGCCAGTTTCAGTAGCAGTGATGCGTCTGCTAAATCGACTCTTCGGAAGAAGCGTAGGTTGACCAAAATACCAAAGGCTCGTCCCAGACATGTTCTAATAGTGATTTCCAAGGCCGGAACGAGAGCTCGGAGTCTGTAGTCGGCCAAGGCTTGAGCGGATCTATCCAGAACCCCTACCACTACAGAACCCCAGTAAAGAGCGAACCAACGCCCCGATCCGAGATCTACCCGATGGGTGAAGCCTCGATCTGCATGACTGGGGCATCGGAAGAAGTAGCGAACACCCAACCTTCCCCAAAGCCAATCATGAGGCTCCCCAGCAAGCCAGGTTCTGCCCAGATACGTACACCGTCACGCCGTGTGTCTTTCGAAGAAAGCTCCACATCCGAAGCTATCATGACGCCTACTACAGGTGGTTCTGAAACCCTCTCAGGAGATGAGAGTGACTGCGAGTCTTCATCCGACGATTCTGATGCCCCAGATTCCGATCTGAACTTTCATCATCAACATGGAGCAGACGTTTTTGTGGGTCGAGACGTGGCACAGTGTGCTGCAAGAAAGTTCGCGCTAAACTCCTCAAACCCATACAAAGCAATTCTTCAAGACAAGTACTCCAGACAGCCTTTTGCTGCAGCAGAGTTTAATCTCTGTAATGCTTCCCATGGTCATGAACACGGTATCCAGACACATGGTAACGGTGAGGGCAATGAACACAGCGGCTCAGCTGTTCGTCACCACAGCAGGTCCACAGAGAATAGATCGATCAGTACGCAGAAGCGCAGGGTCTCAATTCGCGGTCCCCCTCGTGATGACGATGATGACGAGGAGCGCAGAGGCCAGCGTCGAGGACCCAAAGCACCCAGAGATTCAAGCCCACCTCCTGAGCGGAGACTTGCTTGCCCGTTTTTTCAAAGAGATCCCGAGAGAACTCCGAAGGCAGGGTCTTGTGTTCAGCACGGGTTCAAAAGCATATCTACCTTGAAGTACGTAGTGCCAAAGACACATATCCCGCGAGCGATCAATAGATTCTATCCAACATATGTGACGCTGACTACCCTTCGACCAGGGAGCACCTTTACCGAACTCACGAGAATCCAATTCTCTGCCCGAGATGCTACCAACCTGTCATAGAGACAGATTTCGGGAACCATGTGAGAGCCTGTCATGAAGTTCTGCCAGAGGAGCAGCACCCGATTCTTGATGGATTTGACAGGGTTCAAAGAGCTAAGATCAGCGATAAGATGCGGGGTAAGACTCCGGAGGAGAAGTGGAGAACAATCTACCAGATCCTTTTCCCGGACGATCCCGATGACAAAATCCCTTTACCTTGTAAGTATTCCACCTTCTGGCGAATGCCACTAGTACTTCTGGGCACTAACACGTTTGCAGACTGGACAGACCAAGTCATCCTCCGCAAGCAAGAAGCTCAAAAATCACTTAAATCATACGAAACGTACATTCGGCAGGAGTTATCCTTACGCCTACACCGCAGAATGCAAGAGAGTGTAGCAATCGGTTCCAATACCGAATTTTTGAACGGGATCGTTGGCATGGCTACGGATGTCTTGAATGAGACCATGGCGGCATACTGGCGAGGAGAGGCCGCTTCGTTGCATACTCAGGCGACCGAGACTCGCCCTCACGCAAGAGCTACCAGAGCTACCCCTGGTCCATCCCAGCCATCGAACTCAACCAATTGGGCAGCCCACTCCAACGACCCCGCGCCACAGAACTCTGCTTGCCGGAATCCTTTCGCGCCCGAGCCGATTCCGCAAGTATTTGCTAATACAATACATCACCGCGTCTCGAGCAGTTCACTCGGTTTCCCTGAGCCAGGTCGTGCTTCTTCAGCATCGGTCTCACGTCAGCATCGGCAACACACGCATCTTCCCCGCCGACAATCTTCGACCATTCCCTCGGCGAACAGCCAGCCTTGTGGCATCCCACCCCGCTTAGGATTCTCTACGAGCAACGACACCAGCTCCTTCCAACCGCTGGATTGGCAAAGCCAGGATAGCGAACTGGCTGCACTATCAGAAGAGTTCCCGTGGTGTTATTCAACAGACGGTGGGTCAGAGATGTACTAATCTTGAGCAATGTCGCATATGAGTATTGCGGCTGCAATAGATGGCCTGTAGGATGTGCGTTTGTTGGTCTACGGTTCATCTTACGTACGAATGGGAAGCAAAATTCTGGTAATCTACACCATGACTTCAAATGGAAAAAGGAGTTTGGATCTTTCAACTGTTTTTCAAGTGCTGTTGCTTAAGTTTTTGGTTGTTAAAAATGCTCATTTACTATGTCTATCGAAAGATTGATCAGTGATTCCATAGCATCTCGCTTATTTCTTATACCATCCGCTCCCAACCGCATTATCCTTCGCCTTACCAACATACTTCTCACTCCAGCTCGACCAGTCCCCAGAAGTAACGTCCGTGCCGTTAGCATCGGGGAAGTTAACCTCACATCCAAGGGCAAGATAGCCCGGAGCAAGCGTGCTCGAAATCAAGTTCACGACATCAGCGAGCGCAGCCACGACGTTGAACAGCTCAGCTGGTAAATTGGCATAGACGGCATTGTACAAAAAGCACGACAAGCCCTGCACACTCGTAGGCAGACCAAGCGGGCCAAGCACAAAACTGTCATCCGCACCCGCCCCACCAAGCGGCGGCAGCGCATACAAGTACACATCCAAAATCCCACCAACAGCCTCGACCAGCGTCATCGGCGTGCGGCGCCTGTACCACCCAGACTCAGGAATGCGCTCAGGGACATGCGTGTACGTCAGCTCCGGATCATCCCACGCGTTGTCGCGGTCCGGCTTCGCGCCGTAGAACGCGGTGATGGACGCCTCGTTGGCGATGCCGCCGGCGCCGAGCGTGCCGTTGCTCATGAAGCCTGGGATGAAGTAGTACGCGCCCATGACGACGGCGGCGCTGGGCACGTTGAAGTAGAACTGCTTGTTGGCGGCTCTGGACGCGGCGTAGCGGCGCGCGAAGTGCTCTTTCATGGCGCCGACGCTGTAGGTGCCGTTGCCGGTGTCGAGGGCGCGCTGGTGCAGTTGTTGGAAGAGGGTCGGTTGGAAGGAGATGTTGTCGCCGGTGAGGTAGAAGTCGGCGCGGGTGGCGGAGGCGTCGCCTTCGTTGAACTTTCCTAGGAGGTGGTGTGTGTTAGAAGTGGGTGGGTGGGAGGGAGGGAGGGAGGCTGGGCTTACCGTGGCCGGAGATGCCGGATGGTGTGCCGAAGATGTCGTTCAGCGCGCCGTTCAGGAGGCCGACGCGGTCGTCGGGGCCGCCGATGCTCATCTTCTGTGAGAGGATGTCGCCGCCGTCGATGTCGCCGCCGACTGCGAGCAGCGCGGCCAGATCGGGCCCCATGTTGAACAAGGCCTGGGTGCCTTCGATGAGCTCTCCGATGGTGGCGATGCCGTTGCGTGGGATGTAGCCGTGGTTGGCGAGAGTGTTCAGGCCGGGGCAGGGACCGCGCTGGTCAGTGTCTCCAGGAGCTTGGAAAGGGTAATCGTCTATAGGTGGATGTCAATGGGTGTCCATCAGATTAACTGAAGGGAATAACATGTACCTTCAGGAAAGCGCTTGTGACCATCGACAGCGTCGTCGGTGGGGATAATGCCGAGGACGGAGTCAACCAATGCCTCGACGGTACCTCCAAGAAGAGTCGTGACACCGTTGACGAGACCGGTCCCGAGCTGGCGGGGAGTATGAAAAACAGGCTCGGGAGAGGGGCGACCGGCTGCGTGCTCCTGCAAACGCCTCTCGATCTCCTGTCGGGCAACTGGATGGTTGAGGAGGGCGTCCATGCCATCAGGCTTGAGCCATGGGAAAGCAAGAGTTGACGGCGCAAATAGCGCGGCAATGGAAAGAGAGTACAGCATTATTAACGATTGAATGCGGCTACCACACGACAGATTGCTGCAAGGAGAAGTCAAGCATCTCTCATCTCTTTATACAACAACGACCCCATTAACCTTTCATCCCGAATCTCGATCGCGATCACAGTAACCTGCAAAGGGCAGAGTTGATTGCGTACGTGGCAACGGAAGGGCGGGACCACAAAGCGCCACGATGTGGAAAAGAGGCATTTCTTGTTCAGGTCGTCCACGAATTGGGTTCTGAGTGAGGATATTGATGAATGGATGACGGTGATAGGTTAAATTCTAAGATTAGACTTCCAGTGTGGCGGACAAGAAGATCCACAACGCCCACATAGGGTAGTACTACGAGTTCGCGTAGAGACACGGCACCCGAAAGGGTAAAAACCCCGGTTGCATTACCCACTTCGGTCACGGAGCATCCGTGGGACTGGTTGACGATCTTCCCGCTCCGTATCCGATAAGCGACATGCGGATCGTCTTGAATCATCTTGGATCCCGATGTAGCTACTTCGCATTCTACCTGGTACTCTGGAGACGACTTTCGAGAAGTCAGATGACAGCGCAGAGATATACAGTGTAAGAGAAAGGATATAATAAGTGGGACAGAAATCTTTCGAAGCATGCAGCCACCGTGGTAGCTCGCGGGGATTGTACAGCCCCTCTCGCAGCCGATAGCTAGCGTGGATTTGTTTCTTGCTGATGGCATGGGCAGTTGAAGCTATCGTCTGGACGTGTATAGAATTTTTAATTCGACATTCTCGTCTGGGCGATAGCTTCAGCTACCCACACATGTTAATTTCTCTAAGACATAGTTACGCTATGTTCTAGAGCCCTGCTATTCTTCACGCTAGCCATCAGCTGCAGCACCCTCTGTAACAGAAGCGCTGATCTCCCGGCTTGACAGCTGTAGCCGCCTTAGCCAGTCTTTGTGGCGGTGGCCAGCATCCACATTTACAAATTCCCGTCATACGACTGGTACGGCCGTTCTCTTAGCGCATGTTCGGACCAACTCCGACACGGGCTCCTTTCCGTCTTCGGCCAAGCCTCAGGTGGGGACGAGTGAGGTCATGTTTGGGTCATGGTCGACATTTTGAAGGATTTGGCCACGCTTAAGCTGCAAGCCGGCCAATCCATACCTAAGTTGGTGCCCATTGGTGATTCTTGGTTTTTGTATGCGTTGCTTTTCTTTTGATTGGTGGTGAAACTTTTCGGGCCGTTCTTTCCTTTTGCGGCCTGTGCTCAGCGTTGCTGAGGACCGTCGGATGCTAAGAGTAAGACTTGAAGAACGCATGGGTCGGTAGATGTTTCAATTGAAGACTGAATACTAAGATTATATAGGATTAAGGGCTATGCATGCCCAGAGACCTGGCTCGGCCTGAATTAGAGAGATGTTCCTTTTTGAGTAGTAGACATAAGTACAATGTCATAGGAGACTATACATCATGCCACCCATGTATACCCTTACGTTCGTTGCTCCACTTTTGGTACCGCCAGAGATATTGTTGCGAGAATTTCTTCCGGTCTGCTTGACGGATCAGCCCAGTCATGATAATGTATTTGCGTGATACTGCGCTTACTTTGGCTACTCGTGAATTTGAGAGATATCTCCTTACAATATATTCTGTTCTCGTTTTCATACTTGCCAAGTGCTTCAGGGTAAAGGGGAATTGCGGCAAAGCCTGGCTTTCCTTCACTATCCCGCGAAGGATGTATGATGGTCACAGAAAACTTCTCGTCGCGAGACTTGTCTCGTGGAACAAAGCTCACGAAGGGATCACTTGACTCGCCCTCGTTTTGCGGCTCATTTTCTTTATCCCAAATGTCTTTGTCTTTGTCGATCTTGAAGTTTTGGTGAACTAGACGATGTAGCTTTTCAGTATCGAATTCGACGATGAACTTCCATAAGGTGTGCTTACACTTTATGATCGCAATGGATCTACCCTCAACCCCAGCGCCGTATATAACAATCCTACGGTCTGGAACTCCGTTCTCTAGTATTGTGCCTGAACTTAAGCTTCCACTCTATCCGCCGTTAATTAGCAATGTAGACAAGCTTTCCAGAAAGCTGAACTCAATTTACCTCCGATGACCTGGCTTGAGTTTCCTTCCATATCTGGATGGAAGCCGCATTATTCTTCCACTTCAGCGGATCAGGCTCATTGCTCTTTGTTTGAAAGTGGTTTTTGAATAGCGGCAAGGAGCTGGCCTTAGCCATCCCTTTTCTGGCCGCTCTCGTGAGCGTCTTGCCCGCGGTGAAGTGCGGGATAATGTTGACGTCTTCCAGATCGAAGCTGATGAAGTATTCAGCATTCTTTCACCATCGAGAAGCATGTGTAGGAGATGGGGGACTGACACTTCGTAGAGCTCATGTCGAGTTACCAGGGCCTGAAAAGACTGTGCATCTATTTATTACAATTTTGAGTGCCGAGTAGACCAGTGGAAGTCGTAGAGGTGCTTACTACTCCTTGATTTGAACGCATACTCCATAGTCATGTCAGCTGCGTTGGTAAGCGAGATCCACGTAGCTCTGCCGGACATGTCAAACGGCTTGAAACAGTACAGTGGGATGAGATAGTGATTCTTCCCGGCTTGAGCGAGAAATTTGTCTTAGTATAGATGCATGGCAAAGGTTACCAGGAGTGCTTCAGTGGATCGACTCACCGAAGTAAAGCCTGTCAGAAGTACCATAACGGAGACGGTTTTCAAAGTGCAGGCCCTGAGGAACCCGTTTGATCTTCACTGTGATGGCTTTCCATTCACCCTCCCAAAGCAACCACATGCTTCAGTAAAATGCTTCGGGTTAGTGAGAGTGTGATGAAGACAACGCTACACGGAGGACACTTACCCATCCTTGCTGATTTTGCGAAGCTCATGCTCATCTGCAGAGCTTGATTGGGTTGAGGCGGCGTCTGGTGGAATGTCCGCCGCCACGTACGCGTCTCTAAAATCTTTAAGGTCCCTGTAAACCTCGCGAGCAGAAGGCCTGTCTGTAGATTTTGGTTCAAGCATCCTTCTAATAAGTTCCAAGAGCCTATTCAAGAAAGTCTCGGTCCTTTCTTTGATGGCTTCTTCCACTTCAAGGAGTCTGGGAAGGGATTCCATGAAGTCATCCACCTCTGGCTTAAGGATGAACTCTCCGGTTTTCGGGTCTTTTGCATGGAAACTGACGTCCTTTCCAACGTGCGCTTCATGACTGTCGGTGACCCTTACCTTGTCTAAATCCTCAACCCCCTCACGGCCACGGACCCAGAACGTCGCGACCTCCAGGAGAATGCACCCGAATGACCAGATGTCAAAGCGACGGTTCGGCTTCTCAGACTCCTTGCGTGGTGCTGCATATACTGCTGTGCCCGGCATGAAGCGAATATCGGAGGATCTTCCACTCTCAACAGCCTTGAACACTGATTGCCCGAAGTCTGTGATAAGACACTTCCCGTCTTTGTTGACCAAGATGTTTGCTGGTTTAAGGTCAAAGTGGCAACCGATGAGTGATTTGTCCACGTGGCTCGATCCTACGTTAAGGTCTTCCAGCTTCTCGGCTTCTTCTCCAACATTGTGGACCTTTGACAGCGCCTCCGCGATGCCAATCATTTGGTCCCAAAACGAGTCGCTGTGAGACCGACTATCGCAGTGAACCTGACCATTGTACTTCGGGTCTCGCAGGAACTCTTTAAGGTTGGTCTCTGCTCGGGGAAAGATTATGTTGAAAGTCTCGCCCAACGAATATGTCTTGATCATGCGGACGATGTGAGGGTGGTCCAGTTTACGGACCATTTGGAGTGCCACCTTTTCGTGTGCGGCTTGGGTGACGAAAAGATCGCTCTCTTTGACAGATATCTCTTTCCTTGCAAACTCGTTGAAGTTGACGTCCTACACAATTGGTAAGTTTGTGCTGGTTTATATTTTGGACATGGCAGCCATAGCCAAGGGGTAGTTGATACCTTGAAGTCCTGATATCCCTCAGCGATCTTAAACGCCACGACTTTCGCACTACCTGAATCGCTCGATATATCCTCTTTTTCGATAAAGGGCAAAATCCTCTCTTTGCTCCATTTGACATAAGAGGAGTTACTCAGTGTTGGTACACAGAAGCGAGGAAGCTCTTTCAAAAACTCCCTCGCTGTGTTAATGGCAATTTGGTCGTCGTCGTTCTCCTTGTAGCC
Source organism: Lasiodiplodia hormozganensis (assembly GCA_030512325.1). Lineage (NCBI taxonomy): Eukaryota > Fungi > Ascomycota > Dothideomycetes > Botryosphaeriales > Botryosphaeriaceae > Lasiodiplodia > Lasiodiplodia hormozganensis. The sequence continues at coordinate 49,508 of JAUJDW010000124.1, forward strand.
AGGCCACACCTCATTCAGAAATTCCTCGGGTCTCTTACCAATCCAACCTTCGAGCTGGCTGTCCTTGCGTTCTTTCCATGGGAAATATTGGATGAGTTGCGCGTGACGGATTAAGACCAGCAGTGCAAGACTTGAAACATAGTCTTGCGGAATTTCGGATTTGTACTTGTCTTCAGACTCCGCAAACTCGTCAAGCTTGGCCCTCGAATCCATCTTGCATGATTCGCACTTGCATGCAAGGATATCGCTGACTACATTTTCCGTGAATAGATTCCTTAGTTTAGGCTCAGGGAAGAAGCTGTTTGAATGTGTTTCCGGACTGAGGTAGACTTGGATTTTGAGAAGCTCTTGTCTATAATGGAAACAGGTCTTCCTTGAACTTGTTGTCGGTGCGTCTACACCCGATGTGCTTTCCATCCCGCATCTCAAAGACTCATGCTGCGACAGAAAGCTTGTGGAACTGGTAGGGGCTGGGGAATGCACTTAGATCCATCCGGCAGTTGATCTGAGACAAAGGGGTCAAGTAAAGGTGCTAGGAAACACAGCCGTCTAGTCTTTGTCGGATGCGCGTTGAGAGGAGACGATTTATGCAGAGCGTCAGGCTGAACACCCCTTCGTGGCTGCGAGACGGTGAGATAACAGGCCTCCCGCCCAGCTTGATTGACAGTCTAATGCGCGCAGCCACGGGTGGCTGCAGGCAACCGCGCACAATCTGGAGCGAGTGTCGCGAGCGGGTCAGGAAAACGCCGTGATGTGATTCATGTGCAGGATGTGCAGGGATATATTGATTATCGTTACATGCTCCATAAGCAGGGCGCTTGATTGGGAATGGAAGCGCCCCGGGATCGACATCCTTATCGGGGCTGGTGGGATAGGAAAAGTGCTGCCTAGACCATATCTTTTGTTCCAGACACAGACTCAGCCTCGCCGCCCGCAACTCTCTTTTTCCGCCTCCAATCCAGGAAAAGCCACCAACCGACCGTAAGGACCAGTAGGACAATTGTGAGGCCGAGGAATATCCAAAGCTCGCTTGCAAGGTGCAATGTCACCGAATGCGCCTGTCGGTTTATTGTGATGTACCCCATGCTGAGCAGCTGCTATTCTTCGTCAGCTAGAACAAAAAGTAATGTGCAGCGTTGCATCAGCGGCTTACCGAGGCGAAAGAGGCAGGCAGGTAAATTAGCGTGAGAACTGTTATCGTCTTCAACGATCGAGAATCATGGTAGGCTTTCTTTGACAAGTCCACCATTGTGTTACTATCAACTCTGGCCAATTTCATGATCTCAGTGGAGGATGTGCTGCTGCACTGGAGAGCTGTAAGGCCACGAACTGAGACGATGGTTTGCATCTGAAGTGGTGATTAGACATGAGCCGCATTTGATCATCGGGAATACGTACCAGTTTGGCCACAGAATCAAGCCGCGCAATCATCGTCTCCACTCTCCTTCGATGTTGCACTGTCCTTGAAATGCATATTTCCACACTACCATGAGCTTCCGAGCCATGCTGAAAAAGGCCTGCAACCTCATGGGATACGTCCAGGTTGTTCGTCAGCATGTTTCGGATGCTATGTAATTCATCATGCAGTACTTCAAGCTGTTGCATGTCGGGAAACTCGATCCAAACAGCGCCGCTCTTGGAGTCTTTCCCTTTACTTGGCAGGTCCGAATTGTGAGCTCGCGTTTTCTTAAGAGATATTATTAGCAATGCCCCCCTTTTTTGAGCGGTAAATACTTACAAGATCGTGGATCTTTTCATCAACTTCGTTGAAATATGCCCCCCATTGCCTCGATGTTGATGCAAGAGCCAAAATGTGGATGCCTTCCCATTTCACTGAGCTGTTGCCATCTTTGTGGATTGCTCTTAATCTCCTCGAAAACGAATCAGATGGGTTCAGCGAGATGAAGACATCCTCATCTTTCTGAGAGTTTCTTTTATGGTAGATACCAATTTGACGAATAGACCAAGGGTTTGGACAGGAATCTCGACCATTTCTCTCAATATGCTTCACCAAATAGCAGATTTCTGTGACATTCAGCGATGGCCATTGGCAGACCTTTGGGGGCGGTTTCACCAGTGACTGCAGAACTCGGATGTGAGAGAACTTGACAGCAGCCCATAGACTCATTGACGGGGCTTGTAAATTCCCCGAAAGCACTCAACAGATCAAATATCGCGGGGAACACCCCAAATCGGGTGAGCATCTTCCGAAACACATCAAAGGATATCCAGAATTTTCCCCATGATGTCTGTTGCGCAATTGATCTGCAAAGTCAAGATTAAATTAGCTGTCGGGCTGAATGCCGGATGATGGCGCTTTACATAATCTTGATTCCTTGGGAGGATGGGTTTGCAAGGTGTTCACTCAGTCCGGTCGCATCGAGAATCGCTGGGGCTGAAACAACTCATCAGTCCCAAAACCACAGTTGGATATAATAGTCCTCACCAAGCTTGCTTCCCATCTGCATGACTTGCACAGCAGTCTTGTTATCCGGTACGAATAAACGATTGGAATTGCTTTTGAAGAACTCGCGATCCGCCTCCACATCGAAAAGGTAGGGATTGTACGCCTGGGTCGGAAGGCATGCGGGGTAGGTTTCCCAATCCATGGCAAGACTCGTACACAACAAGTAAGGGATGTTGCGAGAACGGCCGACGTTTGGAGAGGCGCAGTTGCTCTTATACCCCCTGTTCATGCAAGCAAGGCTGAACTAGCTGAGCCTTGCGGGGCAATGACGCGATGTTAAACCAATGGTTTTAGAATGAGGTTGTGATGCATATCCAGTCAAGCCCAGCCTCGCGACAGGCCGCTCTCGCAGTCGATAGCTAGCGTGGATTTGCTTTTCTCTCATGTCATGGGTAGCTGAAGCTATCGTCCAGACGAAAATGTTCAATTAAAAATTATACATATATATCCGGATGATAGCTTCGACTACCCACATATGTTATTTTTCCAAGAAAGAGTTAAGGCATAGTTACGCGTAGGGCCTTGCTATTCTTCACGCTAGCCATCGGCTACGAGAGGGGAACTATATAACATAGAGCAGATTTTGATATTCTTTCAATAGCTATGCAAATTAGACCGGCTTCCATTACTCCAATTTCCATGAAGATTGATCTTAGTTGCTCCTACAATCATACCGCCTCCGCCTCACGCTCCATAAGTCGGAGGTTTGGCGCTCTCCTCCTGCAACTTTACGATCTCATCCTGCGGAAGTCAAAGTTAGCACATTCTCACATGGAGTCCAAGGCGAATACGTACATTTGTCAGTTTTCTCTTTACAGAAATGCTCCACTGCCCCCCTTTGTCGAGTTGCTAATTCTTTCAGTGAGCGAACGTTGAGCCCTGCCGTCGTCGCAGCATGCCTACATCGATTTGATAATCGTCCCCAAATTCTGCCTTCTTGCTTTCGAGGAAGTTCAAAAGAATGTTTTTCGAGATGTAACTGCCTGTGTCAGCCTCACGCGTTCATAGTTCAGTTTAGGTAGCTAACCGTCCTTGCAGGGTCTGCTGTTGATAGCCAGCCCCACCCATAGCGAAAATGATTTGCGAAATTGTCTCAAGCTCAGCCAGCCTCGAAATCAGCCGTATATAGGCGAGGCAGACAGGAGGCAAACATAGCAGGCAGCAGCTAATTCCTGCTTGTGCGCAGTTTGTGTTCGTGGACGCAGACGTGCAATCAACCTATTGGTCGGAGATAATCGTGCCGGGGCGGACTCCCGTAGTACAAAAAGCCACGGCGCTAATAAGTTGCACATCCTTGGATTTGCACAGCCGCGTCGCGGGTCATGCCGATTCAATCTGCAGGACGCCGGGGCCTTGGCTGTTTGACCGGTCAGAGCTGGGACACAGAGCCTCGTGGGACACCATTTAACCCAATAATTTCTCACGCGGAAAGATGCAGCCCACCAATAACGCACAGTAGCTCAACACGCCCGCATGACGTTCGCAGCTGCTGCACTCACGCTGTCAGGTACTCTCGACTTTTGTTTCGTCCACGAGAACCCCCAGAAGCCAGATGGCCGAGAACCACGAAATGTCATCCCAGACTACTGGTTGCCGTAGTCGCAACAGCTTTGCAGATGAAGATAGCGTGCTACCCTCAGGGCCACATGGCCTCAGGCCACAGAATGCGACACTTGTACCATCGGATAATCTCACTGTACTGGATGTCATCGCGCTCATCTTGAACAAAATGGTGAACTGCTCGACTTGTATCATTAAATATCAGACGCTGATATGTTTCAAGGTCGGAACAGGGATTTTCACCAACCCAGCAGCCGTAATGGTGCTGACCAAGTCTAAGACCGTCAGCATGGTCCTTTGGTTCGTCGGTGGACTTTATTCTTTCATTTGGTGGGTGAAGTTCCGTTCAATGTGTATCTCCGACCGTATCATTTCACTACAGAAGGCTAATTATACATCTTAGTCTCTTGATCTATCTCGAATTTGCTTCAGCATTCCACTATAATGGTGGAGAGCTCATTTACGTGAGGCTGTAACAAACGCTGCAAACTACCAACCGCTGATGCTAAATAGCTCGACCGATCTTACAACTGCATACCTCTTCTTGCAACCGTACTCTTCTCTGGCTACTTCATTGCCCTTGCCAACACCGTCGGCAATTCAATTGCATTTGCCAAACACATTCTTATTGTCGCGACCGGAAAGTCCGACTTCAACGACAAGGCTGAGCTCGTGCGTTACATCGCAATCTCCATCCTGACAGTAGTCTGCTTTTTGCACATGATATCCAACAACCTTGTCCTGTTTCTGAACAAGACCTTTGCGTATTTCAAAGTCCTTCTCCTCTTCGTCGTTGCTTGTAGAGGATTTTACAAGCGGAATCCCGATGCCCTAAACGATTGGAGTGGGGCAAGTGATTTTAAAAGCAGCATGGCAGCTCTGGTACCCATCTTCTACGCCTTCGAAGGTTGGGAGAACGCAACTTACGTAAGCCATGTTATCCACTAAGCTAGCGGTGTGAAATTTAGCTCACAAGTCGGTTGTAGGTCACTGGAGAGTTCCAGCGTATGAGCACAGGGAATGTGGAAGACAAAAAGAAGCTCAGACAAGGATCTTTCGTAGCTGTGTTCATAGTCACAGCCCTATACATGCTAGCTACCGCCGGCTATGTAAGGATAAGAAGCACTACAATTAAGCCTGCTGCTGCTAACTTTGACAAGTTCTGCGTGTTAACATATGATGAGATTGAGAATCCAGAAGGATCTGGTGAGGATCTGTCTATAGTTACTCAATTTTCTCAAGCGGTAAGCAGTCCATACTCGTGTCTTGTACTTAGTTCCACTGACTCTCGAAAAAAGGCCTTTGGCAGCTCCGCCGGCATTGCTATATGCATCTCCCTCTCCGCAGTTGGCAATCTCATTGCCGTCATATACACTTACAGCAGAGTCAAACAGTCGATGGCCATCCAGAACTTTCTTCCTTTCTCCAATCTACTGAAACGAAACAAAAACCATCCGATTGGAGGTATAGTTGTTCACTGGATTGTCACAGTAGCTACAATAATTGCCCTTCCAAACGATGCCGATGGGTACGGCTTCGTCGTCGGAATATTTTCGTATGGACATACCATCATTGCCGGTAAGGGTCCTGACGGGATATATTCTAATACATACGTAAATCATTCTGCTAACTTCACGAAGTATTCACAGGTTTGGGGTTCATCTGGATCAGCTATACGGTTGACCGCACAGAATGGTTTAGATACGTCGATGGATGGCAAGCCGATTTTAGTTGGTGGAACCACTGGTACAACCGTGTTGCCATTGCTTTCGTCTTCATTCTACTCAACATGAATGTCGTCGTTTGCGCCCCCATGAACCTAAAGGGAGACGCTGATGGCATTCCTCGTTGGCGTTGGCCTGTCATATTCTTTGCGGTGGAAGGAGTTTCATTCATTTACTGGGCAATCTTGAGGCTCATGGATACACAGCGCTTCAAGGATATCATGAAGTTTCGACTTCATATTTATACTGCGGAGAACAATCCGGATGCAGCGGAAAAAGAAGAATCAAGGATGGATGGAAGCAGACGGAGAGTGCATGTCGAGGTAAGTTCAAGCTTGCAGTCGTGCCTCGCATGGTGTATGAAGCTGACAGCAAGAAGTATAGCCAAACAGCGTACGGGAAGCTCATCGATACGACCCGAGGGTTTGGAAAGAAATTGCAGAAACATTTTTGGTAGAGGAAGCGCTGCTGTTTGATATTAGCGCAGAATGCGTGCTACTCTACATGGCATTCGGAGCTTGTGTACATTTGTATTAATTGTTTGACTTCGTTCGAATTTCTGTTGTTGCGCATGCATTAGTAGGGGCATTGGGGGCATTGGGGGCCCTCATGAAACGGATGTTCCACGCGCTGAAATAATGTTTGTACGGCTCATTCATCATTCAAAAATAAGAAATTTCATCTTAAACCGTGTAACAAGTAGGTGAGGCTGGAGTCCAGGCTGAGCCTGTTTTGATTGGTCCTGGAATCGCTAGTCAGCTGATGGGGGCGCTTACGAGAGAATTCGTACCCCGCAGGAGAATCTCCAAACTTGAGGCTGAGAGCTCAACTTGCCTCTCCACAAGCCTCACATTGCTTTCTACGTTTTCGAACTCCACTATTTGCTACCGGTCATGCCTATCGGATTCGGGCTAAAAACTCAACCGACCTACAAGTACAGCCCCTTGGACGAGGTCAATGCAATTCGGCTCCTCCGACTGGACGACGAGCCCGACGCATCTGAAGACGATGTCCATGGAACGCTCATCCACACTACACTCGATAGCGCCCCACCTTACTTTGCCCTCAGCTACTGCTGGGGAAGGTTGAAACAGAAAGATGCCCTTTTCTGCGACGGAAAGCCCCTTCGAATCACTCCGAGCCTCGCAGAAGCGCTTCGCCGGCTCCGGTCACTCCCATCCGATCAAGCGCAACATCCTGGATGGGACCTGGAGAACAGATATTTCTGGATAGACCAGATCTGCATTAATCAGGCCGATACGGAAGAACGACAGTCCCAGGTGCAGATTATGGGTCATATCTACAGCCACGCCGTTCGGACGCTGATCTGGCTGGGACCTGATCCGAATGAGGTCGCGATTGAAGGTTTCGATCTGGCTGGAAGACTTCTGAGAATGGTAGATGACGAAACGAGGAAGATGGGAGGATCCACACGCCTTTTAGCAACGGCAGGGTTCGATCAAAGAATCGCAAATATTCTCCAGCAGCTGCATTTGGAGCACGGCAGTACAAACATCAACAGCAAACCTTGGTCAAGTTTCATTGACCTGGCCTCTCGCCCGTGGACTACCAGACTTTGGGTAATACAGGAAGTCGTCTTGTCCGCAAAGGAGCCTGTTGTACTGTGCGGGCGCTTCACGTGCGGCTGGGCTTCGTTTGCGTGTGCTGCGTCATTCGTCCTTTCAGACCCTGCGAGTGCAGACCTTGTCGTGACGCATGACAGGTATAACTCTCTTTACTGCATTAATCAGATTAAACGTATTCGAGAGAGTGGAAACAATAGACCGAGCCTTGCGACATTGGTCAACTTAACAAGCTATATGTTTTTCACTTCAAACCCTCGAGATAAGGTCTTTGGTCTTCTTGGTTTGGCATATGAAGCGAGAAATATTGGTCAGCTACCAGAGGCCCTGCAGCCTGATTACCGCTCGAAAACAGCCAGAATTTATGCCAGAGTTGCAAGGTATTTCATCATGGAGCATCCACAGACTCTGGCCCCAATCTGTTCGGATCTCTACGCACATCCCTTGCCTTGGACACGGAACTATTCATGGTCGAGGCCGTATCAGAAAGGAATTCCAACATGGACGCCAAATTGGGACCATAACCAAGCAATCTCGCTCTGGACAAACGTCATGAGCATTGAGACCAGAGAACCAAGCAGCGAGGCTAGCTACACAAATCCAGGTTATGAATGCAGCCTTGAATTTGACTCCAGATGTTCTGCCGCTGCGGACATTCCTGTTTGTAAACATCTTGATGGGAATAGCGGCCATATGAAGCTCCGAGGCATCGTAGTTGATACGGTTACGATATGCTTGCCTGTTGAAACAGCGTTTGGTCAACGGCAGCGCCTACATGGCCGGATCAAACATGTGAGGGAATACCTCAGCCAAGAGGTCAAGGGCGAAATGCAGCGACTCCACAAAACGGCAGATATTATCGACCGGGGAGTTCTGACAGCCTACGAGATGTTTTCTGTATTCCGGCGGCCATTGACCTTGCGAATTTTGGAAGCTGCTACAGCGAGACGACCAGATATAGGACCGCTTCTTATGCTTCAAATTCTCACGCAAATCCTGACTTCAACGATGACAACTCCTTCTCATGATGCGACTTTCGACCTCAACGAATATTATTTATCCGAGCTACGGAAACTTTGCACGGCTTTAGTCAGCCTCATTTCCGACGAACGCCGACGAACTTCACGACCCAAATATTTCCAAGAATATGAAGAGACGTTGAGAACTTTCGGAGGTTCTGAACAAGGGTGGGAGTATCGCATAGGGCGTATTTGTCATGGAAAGCGGTTCTTCATCACATCGGCTGGTAGAATGGGAATCGGACCACCTTGTATGACGAAAGGGGACATTGTGAGCGTACTTTATGGGAGCGGCGTTCCCTTCATTCTGAGACGAAAGAGAAGTCTCAAACGAGCGATCGGTTTTCAGAGGACAGGAAAAAGCGACCTCTTCGCCATCATTGGACCCTGTTATGTGGATGGGATCATGAAGGGGGAAGCTGTGGAAGCAGCACGCGAAGGACGACTACACGAGCAAGACTTTGAGATATTTTGAGCTCGGGCGTGGCTATTCCAGGATCGAAGAAATTTTGGGATTCTACTTCAGTCTATGGAGAGGCAACTTTCCGTGACCAAACGTTTCAAATACTCCCCGATCAGTCCGTGGCACTGCCCTCTAATCTATGCGAAGGATGCGGCTCTTCTGTACTCTTTTTTACCCTTCTACTCGCTACATCCTTCGTCATGTCATGGCCTTTTGGACTCTCCGCATTGGCTGACGTCATTGCCTACGGGGGTGTAGTGTACGAGGGAAACGGGTATCGTATCCTCTTCTGGTCCTTGAATGTTATTGCAGCATTGCTAATGCTCTATCACTTCTGGATTGCAATCATCAATATCTTTGAAAATCTCAAGGATAGAATACAGAACAAGATCAGTAGTATTTGGCATACCCAATCTCGCTGGTCACCGACATACTGGATACATTCAGCAGCACACTTCCTGAGTGGGCGAAGACACCATTCTCAACAGAAAGTACCGACGCTCTTCAAGAGGTTCATTTGGTTTCTTCTTCTCGGGTCTACCCGCACGGCGTTCTTCCAGCAGCTGTTCTTCTTCTTTGTATCCCTGGGATATGTGCTTGTCCAAAAGACGGCTAATAGCCCGTACCCAGACATCTTTTGCGATCTAACTACCAGCGGACCTTAACGCTGGTGATTCGGTCAGATTTTGCCGGTGCTCTTGCTCGCACAACCTATCCTCTCCGCTGTGACAGCATACTACGGTAAGTGCAAATGAGACAAGGGAATTCCTTTACAAAACAGTCTACTGACTTTGGTTTCTCATAAAGATGTGTTTAAACCTTCAAACACCCCTGAAACCTCAGTCTCGACCCATCAACTACTCCCGCAGCACGAGGCACAGGAGGCAGATGAAGTCGAGCTGGGGAGCACGAGGTCTGAGGAAAGGGACAGGAGTAGATGCAATAGCGAGTGATTTCATTGGAATGTCCGAGGTCTAATGTGGGATGTGTGTTTTGTTGCAGCTTTCTTGGCCCAAAGCCATCATTCCCCTGTACTAGTAGAGCTCTGGATAAGCAGCCTTAATAATGTCAGATCCCTTCTCAGCGATCATGTACACAGCGTTCTGAATGCGACAGTCTGGAATGACTGGGATCACGGATGCGTCGATCACGCGGAGGTTCTTCATGCCGTGGACCCGGAGCTTTCCATCAACAACACCCTGCTCAATGCTCTTCGAAAGACGGGTGGTACCGCAAGGATCTACAAGTTATGAGTAAGAATGCTGAGAGGAACCACGGAGAGGAACTTACGAAAGCCAGTCTGCGAGCGCTCGAGGATCATCTTGATCATAGCCTCATCCGAGGTTCTTGGCATGGGCCACGGGTAATCGCCCTCGATGATGTCCTTCATCCCCTCGCCGTTCATGACGATGTCATCAATGAAGCGAACACCTTCCCTCAAGGCAATGAGATCCAGCTTGTTGGAGAAGAAGTTGATGTTGATCTTTGCCTGATCCAGGGGGTCGGCCGAGTTCAGCGTGACCGTTCCGTTCTGAGACAAAGGCCGCAGCAGATCGACGATGACGGTGAAGTAGTCGCCTTGTGGCGGCGTGGGGAAGTGCCATTGGAAGGCGTCGCAGAACATGGGCTGGGGTCGTTAGCGCAAGTCCTGCGCCGCAGGAGTTGAGTACTCACCACAAAATCAACTTCAAAATGCGGCTGCCCTCCGGGGCCAAATGGGTCAACACCACCGTTCTGCTCGAGGTACTCAACGTATTCCTTCTGCTTCTTGAGACGCTCGTCGATCCTGGGCAGCCCAATCAGCTCGAGTAGGCCACTGCTCAGGGGCCCAGTTCGATCACGACGGTACGCAGCGACGGCACCGTCCTTTTCGGCACCCGCGCGGAGGAGGTGGTTGTCGAGGCCATAGCCATCCTTGAGCTTGAATACGTGCGAGAGGATGGGGTGGTCCAGCAAGTTCTGTCCGACGTGAGGCGAGTCCACCACGGTCTCGATACCGAACGCCGCAAGTTCTTTCGCGGGGCCAATGCCGGAAAGCATCAGAAGCTTGGGGGATTCGTAGACACCAGAAGACACGATGACTTCGTGCTTGGCATGCAGAGAAAGATCGTTGCCATCGGGCGTGATGACCTCAACACCAACAACCTTGTCGCCCTCGATGATGAGACGCTTCGAGTTGGTTTGCGACAGTACGGTGACGTTTTCTTTGCCCTCGAGGAAGACCCAGCTGGAAGACCGGACGCCCTTGTAGATGGAACTGACTGCGGTGGCCAGGCCGTGCATCTCACCGTCGTAAATCTCGTCATTCAGCTTCTCGCCCTTGCTGACCCAGGCTTTCTTCAGGGCGTCGCGGAACGGAGCGGATTCAGAGACGAGCTCAACGGGCGAAACGTGGAGTGGACCGTTGGTGCCGATGTGCTTCAGATACTCTGGGAATTGCTTGTCGTCATCATGGAAGGTGGCGGGCTGTCACTGTCATGTTAGTCTGATTGCAATGTGAAGCGTAATGGAATACAGACCTTGTCAAAATACTCCTTGCACGTGTCCCAAGTCCATTCATCACCGCCGTAGTTTGCCCACTCGTCAAAAGTAGCTTTGCTTCCCCTGATCCAAGTGTAGTAGTTCAGGCAGCTACTGCCACCAAGGACTTTGCCACGGGTGTTAGGCTTTTCGACCCGAGTGTATTCGGGGCGATCGATCATGGTCGTTTTGTAGGCCCAGTCCCACGGACTCCCGCGCAGCTCGAAGGCACGAGCAGGAGTCGTGATGGCTTCATTGTCCTTTGGATTGCTGTGCAGGTGTTGGAAATCACTTTCACGATGTGATTGGGATAAATGAGAACTTACTCAACTCCAGCTTCGATCACAAGAACCGAAACCTTCGGATTTTCAGCCAAACGACCGGCCACTACGCAACCAGCCGTACCGCCTAATCTTTAAGTCAGACCATAGACCCCAAGAATAAGAGAAATATGAGAATTGCTCGTCACGTACCACCAACGACGATGAAGTCGAACTCTTTGGGGATGTTGCGAACATGGGACATTTTGGAATGAGATGCAGATATCTGTCCGAAAGATGTAGATGAGTGATGTTGCTGCGAGTGTCTGCTGAAATTGAAGGCAGAGGCAGATACTTATAATTTTCTTTTGAGTGTACTTGATGGTATCCTCGGATGTTTGAGTCAAAAGGCTGGATCACTCAGGCTGCAGATTGCTGACAATGCCTGCGCAGTGCTTGCCGTGGCTCCAACTCTGCATTCCAACTCTCCGTCATCGCCTACTTGTTATTCATCCTTACTTCTAGGCCGTGTCGAAAGGGCGCTCCGGGAATAATGACTTAATGGTAGCTCATGCAAGTTTCCGGGGTAGCCTAACCCTTTGTAGGAATTTGCAGTAGATACTCTCCGAACACCGGAAGACGTATACTCGTATTGTCGCGCAAATCCGTGTTCTCCAAAGGCCACTCGAGTGGATTTTACGAGAGTTGAGTCTAGAAAATACAATCTTGGTAATGCACATTGCTACAGATAGCAACGCGGACATGTTTCGTGGTGCGGAAATCGTTCGGCCCCGATCTTTCGCCTTCCTAAAACAGACTGGTGTTGCTTTATACTCCTGCTTATTACTAGCCGCCCTTCCTTTTCAAAGCTGATTCAGCTAGTCTGTAGCTGCAGCTAAGGTGTAGCGTTCGGACTTTTCTCGCAACACCGCCATTGGCGCTCACTCCACGCCAACCAAAATTGAGCCCTATACGTCTTCCAGCATACTGATTGCACGGGGTCAAGACCGACACCATGTCGGCCGTTCTCTTTGAATACTCAAAGCATTTCCGCGGAGTCCTAGTTAGATCTCTCTGGACGACTCCTTAGCTTATAGCACCGCTGTTGACGCTGTCTCATCCATGTGCTCCTGCACTCAACCGCCGCACTGATAATTTCTTACGCCATACTGTTGTCGGGCCATTGATAGTCAACAACTTTGAATGCATGCTCTATGTGTCCTCTGAAAATGCCTCATCCCTTTCGCATTACCTCGGTACATGGCCGGTAGGGCAAGTGAACAGCTGGATGCCATCAATGAAGCTGTGTCTCTTGGTGCTCTTCCATACTCAATCAAGCATCGAACAGGGCCCATATACTCACTGACCTGTCTAGACAGATAGTTTGCGATAAGAGCGGAGGTGGCGATTTGCAGGTCTCTGGTGCCCCATGAGCTTGGGTAGCATCAGCAACGATGTCTGCTCTCTCTTGATCCATTTCTCCCCGTAGCCATAACTGGCTAACATCATTCACACTCATCGAGAGCAATTACGAGTATCCAATGTTGTTGATGTGGAGGATATTTGCAGGCTGCATAAGCAGATAGTCAGGCTGCGATTCGCTGCTTACGCGTATTTAGGCAACACGAAACGAGCATTGGAATGCGGAGTAGGTGCTTCCAAGCTGAAAAGAAATACTTGCTTATGACTCGATGACAGGGAGATTTTCAATGCTATCTTTTTTTTTTTTATTGGTCTGGTTTCTTGTTTTTTTGTGATGACAAGAAGTTATGATGTCACCTTGCGGCGAATCGCTAAGAAAGCAACCAGTCACCATATTAGACATCGCTTTTTCTTGCCTTCTATATTGCATTATCAGCCAGATAGAAAAATACCCCACAATCTCTTCGAGCGACTGCAACATATGCAAGTCAGCATTAGCTGCTTCGAAACGCGCTCTTTCTGTTTGCCGGCCTTGGCACATCTCTCCCATTGTCCACTCACCATCCTTTCTTAACCTTCTAGACCACCTCAGAAGATACCTTTACCTACTGACCAAGCGCTCTGTCGAATTTAAGCATATAAATGAAATAACTCACTAAAATAGGGGATTGGCAAACAAATTATGTGGGATCGTCTTCCAGAGAATGCATGGAGTATTGGAGCGGGAGCTTCTCATATTCAGGTCAACCCGGCGATTGCCGCTGCAGCAAAAGTCCAAGTTGCTAGAGTCAAGGCTGTCACGTCAAACACCGGAATGGCGCGGGCCGGGCCGCATTCATGCGACTGATTATTACGCAAGTTTGGCGCTGACGCGCGTTGTGATCTGACTATGCATGCATGAGACCCTTCGTTTTCGATGTGCTGTATGAAGCCAAGGCCGGGGCAAATGCAGAAAGCAACACCTATAGAAGCACCTGCCATCATCTTTTTCATGAATTCGGTTGAGGGCATAATTGCGAGCTGCAGCCAAGTTCGTTCAGAGTATTACTGGTGGAGTGCAGCACAATTCCAAATTATATTCACGATCTCGGCATGAGCTCTCACTTCCGCTGCCATTAAGAGTTGACCACTTGTCAAAACATGACAACGTGTTGGTAATTGATCGTGATCGACATCGAACCCCGCCCTGGATGCCTGCAATATGAGCCGACGGAGACTTAACCGCAGCCAAAGTTTCCAATTTTGAGGATACAGGCACGTGTGCAAGCTTCTTTACTTTTGTCTATATAAATGAGCATTTTGTTATGATGAATTCAATGAGTAACTTTTCCATTCATTGACTGCCCTGTGCTTGGTCACTCGCCTACAGTCATCATGGGAATTCATGAAGATGCTCGAAACGGAACCCTCATGGAGGCCGTGCTCGACGATTATGTCAAGAGGGATCCGAACCTTCTCGACGAACGTGACCCCGAAACAGGGCTGACCCCGCTCGCTGCAGCCACGATGAAGGGACATGTCAAAGAGGTCGAGCAGCTGCTCAGGAAATGTGCCAGAGCTGATGCTACATCAAAGAATGGCGAAACCCCACTCCTCACCGCTACCCGCAATCCCATCATGAATCGTCCTCGCATCATTCAGCTGCTTCTCCGAAAAACACCTCCTTGTTTCGTTGACGCGACTTGTGGAGATGCTGACAACAACACTCCGCTCATGTTTGCCATCAAGCAGAACGATCTCGAGTCGATCAGATTATTACGAAATGCCGGGGCTTCTCTCACACGGAGGAACGATGATGGCCTCAGTGCAAAAGACTTGGTCGACAGCATTGAGGACAAAGCGGTCAAGTGTGCGCTCTACCCAGACAAGGAGCAATCAGATCTGATGAAGCTGGGTAAATTGGTTCTTCATCTGCTTTTCCTCATTATTACCTGGGTGAACCAAGTCACCGGAGCCATCTGCCGGATGTACCCTGAAATGAATCAAGTCTTCAAAGAGGTAAGCACCAGGCCTTCGATCGATATCAAAAATGAAGGTCATTCTGCTAACGGAGAGTTACAGCTTGTGACGAGCGCAATTTTTGAACCGAGAAATGCCGAATCCTCCTGTGATATCCCAGATTACGATATCTGCATTGGTGAGCGTTCGTCACCCGATAGCTTCGAGGAGTTGAGGAAGGTCGGCAATGTCGGCAAAGACCCCACCTTGGAGCGCTTCTATGAGGGCAAGACGGAGTACATGAAAGGGGTGACGGAGAAGGTTAAATACCTCAAGAAGGACGAAAGCACATCTCTTAGCAGTGAGGATCTTCTCCCTAAGGTAATCCAGGTGTCTTTGCATCGGCAAGTAGTTTACTGCGGTGAGTATATCGTGCTCATAATTACCATTTTAGTCCAGCTCTAACAATGGGGGTATAGATGACAGCTCCTCCATGGGCCGGGACGCCCATGTGCCCCAAAAGTCTCTTTGGGGTTGCCAGAAAGAACTTGTCGAGCACATCACTCAGATCACTACACGGATTCTCCCTGAAGGAGAGGGCGTTGTACTGAAGTTCATCAACCAGGATATAGGAAGCTCAGACCTTACTGTCGCGGAGATCAGCGACAAACTTGGGAAGATGTCGCCGATAACTGATAGCAGACACAGCGAAATCGGCACATTCCTGAGGTCTAAAATCCTCGAGCCACTTGTGTATAGCAAGATCAAAACAAGGAGCCTTGAGAGGCCACTTCTCATCTCCGTCATCACTGACGGCAGGCCAACCAACGAGAATCAGTCTACGCTCGTTGATGCGATCCTGGAGTGCGGTCAAAAGCTTGAAAAAGCCCGATACCGTCGTGAAGGTACGCGCTCTGCCCTACCCGCCTCATCCGGCCCTCCCGATTCAGATGGTGACATATGCTGATCATATCAATTTGTAGATGTGAAGTTCATGATTGGCCAGATAGGAGCATCGCAGGGAGCGACGGGGTTTCTGGATTCCATACGCCGCAATAGGGAGATCAGCAGAGTGGTGTACTGTACTACAGGTAGGTGGGCTGTCCAGCTGGACATGCCATGCATCTCTCGCCCGTATCATCCACTAATACATTGTAGATCGGCTGGATATAAAGTTCGCAGAGTTCCACGAGAACAAGAAGGGTCTAGACCGATGGGTGAGCACCGCCTTTGTTTCTCCCCTCCTGATTGTATTTCCGGCATCGGTGTCGCTAACCTGGCTTTTGCAGCTAATCGAGACCTTGCACAAACCTATCGAGGCCTCGTCCAAACCTATCAAGGATCTTGAACAATGAGAAGTTTGGTATGTATAACCCGCTACCTACTTGTAGCACGGACCAGTTAATTGTTTCCATTTTTGCCATAACTAAGAGTTATGGCTCAGGGAGTCAGGGATATCGGATGAGAATGTTAGTAACGAATACCAGCGAAGCTGTAATGAGGTGTGTTTCTTTTATCATAGGGTTCTGACGGTAAATTGACTTGACGATTTCGGCTACCTGCTATTGGATAAATCTTTCAGCGAAGTCATTCATTTCCAACTTCTTTGGAATTCATACTCAGGCAAATGGAGTAACGTTCGTTCTTCAAATTGTAACCAGTCTGATACCACTTTGATCAAACGCGTGATTGACCATCCTTTGCTTACCCTAATTTGCCACTCCTCTTCTCACTTTCGTTGGAATATGAGTGACTCATAAGTCGGTGCTCTTTTTCTGGATGTTTTTCCCCGACAGCCGGCTCAATGCCAAGATGCATGGCACCGCTGACGCGTATGAACCCGATCATCTGCATATGAGCCACTGAATCCAAAGTGATTTGCTATTCAACTAGCCAGCAGGTATGGCTGGCGCAGTCTGCCGCTTTTGCGGCCTTGGCAGTGCGGGGCTCTGCTTGAAGTCCGTATGCCTGCCGCTGGTAGCTGATGAGTATGCGGAGCCTTTCCTCATGCGTGGCCCCTCATCTGCTACGTATCAGGAAGTGTCTCACTGTCTCTCGTAGCACGGGAAATTGAAATATTTATTTTCAAACGACCAGATATTGGGGACTGGGCTTCAATTTGGACTATAGATAGCACCTTACGACTAAACATTTATTCTCGACATTCCTATCGACATTCGAGTCCCAAATCCCTTCCCAGGTACCTCCGAGCCATCAATAGTTGTTCGCGCTCTGCGGAAGCTTGACCCCCTGCGACCAGTTGAAAAAGTTGTCCTTGTCCCAAATCTGCTTGACGCGACGCAGCTCCGTGCTGTTGTCCCCAAAATATGCCTCCTCATAACGTTCCGCCCGCATTTCTCCGTCGGGGAAGTTGACGTACGCAGCCTTCTCCTTAAGGGAAAAGGGCCTCAGCCTCGCCTTGACCGACGCCAAGAAGTCCTTCATGTCCTTCTCCATCTCCTGGTCCTCCCACACGATGGTGACGTACGTGTGGTACACAGCTTCGCGCCAGAAGAAGGCGGTGTCGGAGGGGTTCTTCTCCGCCGCCTTACCGCCAGCATGCATCCAAGTGACGGAGAACTCGACCGGCTTACCAGAGAAGCGGCTGCGGAAAGCCTTCATCTCGTCCCGGACGATGGCGGTGACGTGCTCGATGTTCTTGCTGTCGTTGTTGAGAGCGAAGGAGCTGCAGATGTTGTAGGACTTGTTCTCAGGGAGGGATCGTTCGATGTCCTCAGTCCACTGAGCATCGAGAGTCTTGCCAAGGAACTGAGTGGACTTTTCCGACACCGACCGTTCCTTGAGCTGTCCAGCCAGCTCAGGCTGCTCGATGTGCCTGTCGACCAGCCCATCGAACTCGTCCTTGCTGCCGTCAAACGACGTAAGGAACCGGACCTTATCGCCTGAAGCCTGCCTCAGATCGCACACCCAGGCGCTGTCAATCGTCATGCCATCCTCCCAGTTCGTCGCGTAGAACTCATTCATCGTCCCCACAACCCCATCCGTCAGCCCCTCGCTGGGCCTCCACTCATACCTCCCACCAACCACCTCCTCGCCCCTCAGCCGCTGCACCCTCAACTTCATCTGCACCACGACACCAAAATTCCCACCCCCGGCACCCCGCAGCGCCCAAAACAACCGCCCCTCATCCGACCCCCGATCGTCCCGCTCGCTCACCGTCACCACCTCGCCATCCGCCGTCACGACCGTCGCCTCGACCAGCGCATCACTCCCCAGCCCGAACCTCCGCGTAAACGGCCCCAGCCCGCCACCGAGCACGAAGCCGCTGACGCCGACGGACGGCGCGCGCGCGCCCGTCACGACGCAGCCGTCGGGCAGCGCGGCATAGACGTCGGCCCAGCTGCAGCCGGCGTCGACGGTGACCGTCTGCGCGGCCGCGTCGAGGGCGACGGCGTTCAGCTGCGCCAGGTCGAGCAGGATGCCGCGGGACGCAGTCGAGAAGGCGGCCCAGGAGTGGAAGCCGCAGCGGATGGTGACGGGGAGGTTGTGCGCTTTGGCTTGCTGGATGACGGTGCGGACGTGCGCGGTGGACTGCGGCTGGACGACGCAGTCGGGGTGGGAGGAAGAGCGGAAGAGGAGGTTGGCGGGTGTGGTGGCGCGAGTGTAGGCGGGGTCGCTGGGGAGGAGGACGGGGATGTTGGCGGATTTGAAGGACTGGATGGCGGTGGAGAGGTTGGGGAGGGTGGCGTCGGGGGAGGCGAGGAATAGGTTGTTGAAGAGGACGTTGGGCGCAAGGGCGGAAGGCTCGGGCTCCTTTTGGCTGAGGTGGAAGACGGGGATTTCAGGGGGGCCGAAGAAGGTGATTGTGTTGGCCATGGTGTCGAGTGTGATACGAGAAGATGTGAATATTGGTATAAAGGATATATGTGAGGTGAGGTGAGCTTCTGAAGTTGATGATATTCCATGGGAAAAAACAGCCATTTAATATTCCATTTATGCTCCTTGGAGTGGCGGGGACGCGTGGAAGAGACCAAGTGCTAGCCTCGGTCTGTGATACGTTGCGCTGCAGATCGGAAGAATCATCACCTTACCCGGTAGATTCATTGTTGCATGAGCGATTAAGTTGCAGATGCTGTACCGCGTCAATACAATTTCAGAATGCAAAGCGCGAATCCCCCGCAGGGACTGCGCGCCGTCGACGTACGTGGAGCATCCACTGGAACTTGAAACATTAGCGGCTGCCGACAGAGAGCTGAGAAGTCCAGCTTTGCCGTTTGGGGTGTGTATAGTTTCGATCCAGTGGATTGCCCCCTCAATGGGTCCATGAGAAGCATGCTATCTATGCGCCACATTGTCGTGATGTACAGGCTAATCCCATTTAGATGTCATTCAGCTGTAGTCTTTCTCCTAGATGCTGTCATCTTCAGACACGTGGCATACGGCGGGCTCTGCTCCGCCACGATTGCGTTTTCGCCCCTGATGTTTGAGCGGCTGATAAGCGTATCACGCTTTGTGGGGTAGTCTTTTTAGCGGGCCCACAGTGACGAGCCTAAGGCGGCTTTGTGATGACGAAGACAATCAACTCTACAATTGTTCAGGGCACAAACTTTACATGGTCGGCGGCGGAATAAAGGCCATACCTGGTCGTTGTATGCAAAGCATTTTCCAGGTTTAATCACACTGCTTGAGGAAAAAAACTGACCCTCGCATGCTGTGTGGAGCTCGTACGCGCGATCAGATTTGGGCTGCGATCTGCGGGTAGATCCGCAGTCGGCGCAAATCGCAGATACGAGAACACACCGCAGATCAGCTTGAAGTTCAGCTGACTCCAGTCTGAGTAGTTGCCGGATGCTGGAAAAGCCGGGTAATCAGTGGGTATCCGCTTGCCCGATTCATGGGAGCCCCAAGCCCCTAAAACGTGCACGACTCTATTCAACCTTTCCATTGGTCAACCACGGCACACGTAGGAATGTCCCCGCTCGAGTACCATGCTTGGGCATGCTCCAATTGCGCAATAGATCGAACAAAATTTAACTTCAGCTTGTTGGCCGTACTTAGTCTGTTTGACCACTTGCCAAATAGTGTCCTGAAGGCCACGTTTATCCGCCAATTGATGCGTATTTTGAATCATATAGCCCTCTTGATCCTGCAATAGTGTGGGGCAGTGCTCTAGCGTCGATAAGATACGCACACTAACGCTCACCGGTCCGTGTAAGTCGCGACCGCAGTGCAGTGACTGGCCTATCTAGGAGATGACTGCAAATAGATTGAAGGGACAATAATTCAGGCGAAATGTAAAGAAACGAAAAGGAAGTATTACTCTACGTTGTATCATTGCGTTAATGCGTCGGTTGTAGAGCCAGGACTTGTCTTAATGCTGATGCGAACGAAGTTATCAGGTAATTTAATTATCAAAAGTTAGACGCCTATAAGAATTGAGCAGTACTTCATGCTCTATGCCTTCAACCTCTCAGGAGAGAAAGACAAGCCAAGACTCTGATCTATGATACATTACTTTGCAGGTCAGTGAGTATCATCAACACCTGCCGGAATCTCTTCCTCAAAAAGCAAACCAAATTTTACACTGGCGTTTAGATGCGGAAGCCTGTGTTGCATGCGCCCTCACCCTGCGCAGCTTGCAAGCGTCAAGGTACCGAATACGTCAGTCCCAGACTGCAATGGGCGATGGCTCCGCACGGTGTGCGAGCTGCTGATGTCGGTTGGGAAACATTGCTAACTTGGGTGTCACCATTGTAATACGTCAAGTGTATTCGAATTGTTGTTTCTAATTTCTGCATTATTGTACCCTCAGCAACTATGAGGAGCCTAGCCCTTGAGCTAATTCACGCTGTGTCCGTAACTCGCTCGGCTGCCATTGTCTGGAAGGCATTGCATCTATGGACAAAAGGGAACCGTCGACCTCGAAAGGCAACCGTACAACTGTTGTTGGCGTGGGACTTGTGACCAGAACCTTGAAAGTCACAGGAAGGCGGCCATCTGTGGACATTTCCAGGATGCCGGCAAGGACCTCTGACATATCGTGCACGAACTCCTCGCGCTCGTAGTACACGGCGCCATCGATGAGACAGAACACAGTTACGTCATCAGGCAGCTGACAGAGAAGCCATTCGAACAGCGAGCAAAAGGCAGGAATGTCGTTCCATCGATCCAGCGCATCGTAGACCTCGTATGGAAGTAATCGCATGTTAAAATCCTGCTGTGACAAGAGCTGCACCACGAGGCTGACGATCATCGAAAAGCCTCCAGCACACTGGTCGTCATCGAGGTGGCTGCCACAGAAAAACACGAGTGGGATGAACCGGCGGTCTGCTCGCAAGGCTTCCGTCAGAGTGGCGCAGAACGACGACAAGGCCGAAACATTTTGGTTCCCATCGCGGAAGTTGCCCTGGATGAGTAGTATCTCAGATGCAGTGGATACCACCCAATCTTTGAACTGCCCATTCTGGACGACGTTCTCGGCCTTCGCCCGCTGTTCTGGATCCAATCGCTTCTTTCTCTCTGAGATGCGCTCCATGTCAATTTTCTCGAGGTCTGGCATATTCAGGAAGTCTAAGAATTCATCATTACCGGCGAAGTACGCGGTGATTGGTGCAGGAGATGGCGTGCGGACGCGATCAAGCTCGACTTGCAGATGATAGTTTTTTTCCTTCTCTTTCCGCAACTCTTTTATATAGAGTGGTATAAGGTTAGATCAGATGACCGTAATTAGGGTTCAAAGATGTCTTACCGTCTTGGCTGCGTGTATAATCAACGAGGAGAACACGCATGGTATTGAACACCTCGCTTTCTCTCTCCTGAGCCCGTATGAATGCCTCATTCATTTTTCGTAAAGCTCCAAGTTCTACAGTCAGGTGCGCGATTTGGTAAGCCATAATAGCGTTGGTATGAATGAATAACCTACCGCAAATGATCTTTTCCATTGCATCACGGTTGTCGGAAATATGCGAACCGAGGGCATCTTGCATCAATTGTTGACTGCAACATTTGATCTGCTGGAGAGAATCGCACAAATCCTCCTGATACGCGTCTCCGTAGAAGATTGCGTGACGTGCTCTTCTGACTGTAAGATTCCCTTTGGTTAGTTATCGGCCATTTTGCCGGGTCTATCTGCAGGCGAACGCATGCGGAGGGATTGTTAAGAATGAGATTCTTACTACTGCTCGATGTGAAAAATCCGATTGCGAGTTCTATTGCCTCAAATGTGGAAACTACGAGATCGATTGAAGTTTTTCTGATCTTGTCATCTTCAGGGAACGTTTTCAAGAAGCGCTCTATCCCGAAAAATATCTCATCAAGGTCATTCAGTCCCTGAACTACCTTTTTTCGAGTTTCGGCAGCAACTCGAACAGCCTGAATATAGGGTCAGCTCTATGTATTTGAATTTAGTTAATTTTCCAAGTGCAAATTGAAGTATGTACATACCCCAAGCATGACTTTGACAGCTCCCAGAACAGGTGCCGTATAATCAATATCCGGGACGAGTTCCGCGACAGCGATGACTGGTTGAATATTGTCAGCGGCCTTTCGACGGCCGCCTTTGAACCAATTCTTGCTTTCATCTTTTCCGAGGTAGAAGTCTCGAGCCGCATAGAGCTGGGCAGAGATTTCTCTCCAACTCCCTTTGCATCGAATATCGTAGCCTTTGTCCTTAGTCTGCTTTGGGATTTTGGTAAATCGATCCATCGCATCATCGAAGATATCGTTCCAAAAGTCCATGGCGCTTGCATTATCGGGAGGGTTGGGAACAGGACTGGCGGACCTTTTTGGGCTGTTCGATGACGATTTGACTGGTCCAGTTATTTTAATTCCCGGCGTAGACTTGGGCACATAACTGTCAGACGCTGAATCGTACCGCATGTTGTGGTTTGCGAAAGCGGAAAGCCGTTTCGGGAGGCGGTTGTCAATGAAGTCCACAGCCGGGGGCTGGATGGAAATTCTCGGGATGGTAGTGTTGAGATCTGTCATTCAGAAAGGCAGGCTGTGAGGGAGCGGTATGCGACACGAAATGGCGATAAATAGCGGACTTGGGAGAGGTAGAAGCTACATTATTTAGATTTCGTCAGTGTATGTCGGAAGCGGAGGGTTTCATATCCAGTACGTATATAGTTCCAAAAGTGCATCTATCATAGCACTCAATGTTCGGAAGAAACTTGACAGCCGTGACCATACCACCAAATACGAAGTAAGTTGGCGCGTTCTATCGTTGGTTATTAGTTTGACCACCAACTAAGATAAGTTATTATTTCATATACACGTCGCTATGGAAAGGTGGGGATGGTGAGGGAAAGTGGGCGGGGGGAGAAACAGCTATCGAAACGATAAATCGGCTGACTCCGGTGCGCCTAGGTATATCGTATGTAAGCTCTCAAGTTCGGTTCTAGACTGCAACGCGCAAAAACAAACCCCGCAGTGGCTGCATGCTGCATACGTATATTGGTCAGCCATCCCCGACAAGGCTCTACGTGTCGTGGTGCAACACGTCGGGTTTGTCCCAAAAAGAGATTCTCTGCAGAAAGCCCTTTCAGCTCGCCTCAGACTGGGTCACTTAGGGCTCGAACGATTCAGACACAAGCGCGAGGCTGCCTGACATGCGCAGGGCTCACCGACACCCAGCCTTGCACGGTGAAGTAAATGTATTTGTCATTCTACAACTTCCTGAAGACAATCATGTATTTTTCATACACTTATGCGATAGCCTTTTAGCTAGGTGCAGGGACTGAGCATTCTAGGATCAAACACTGTATTGGTTGTTGTCACGTAATTGAGGCCGATAAGGATTTTCGTGGCGTGGGGTACATATACTCAGCTGAACCGGTAGTGCGGTAGGACAGTCAATCCTATTCCCGAAATAAAAGGAGCCGCAGGTGGCGCACAACTTGCAGGCTAACGCGGACATTGTGGATGAGGCTGCCCGCTTAGCGTAGGGTCTAGCTGAGCTTGAGCTATTCAATTGTATCACAATGCATTATTAGCCGAGAGAACCCGGTTCTCTGTCAGAAGATGAGATATCTGCTTACCTAGTTGCTTGTGTGAGGCCGTCTCAGATAAGAACTATCGCCCTCTCTGGCCCCACTCCAATCATTAGTGCGACTTACCCCCTTTTCATCGTTGTCTCTACAATCATGGCGGCGGAACCCGAAGCTGCTACTACAGATGCCGCCGCGAGCGCTAATGCTCGTAATATCACATCCACCCTTTCCTCCTCGCCGACGGGCTTGAGCATCAACACGAATGAACCACGAAAAGAACCTTCTGCAAATGAACATTCATTCACATCGGGCGATAGCCAGCTCACCACTGCAGACGGTCAATGCAAATGCGGGGACGATACTCACGATAATGGAGAAGCTGAACTCCATCACAACCTTGATGATGCTACGAGCGCTGGTCGGTATCCAGGCGACAGTTCTCCCGAAAAGGATATCACAAATCAAGCACATTCCGAGGAGTTGACTGTAAACTCTTCCCAATTGATGCGGGAGCTCCAGATGTTGAAAGAGAAGGTTGCAAAAATCGAAGAACGGGGCAAGGAGAGGCTCGATTGCCCCATTCTTGAGGCTGAGTGGCGAACAGCCAGAGAGGAAGTTGGCATCGATGGCGAACAAGAATTCTGGGAGATGTTCATCAAGCGCAGGAAAGAGATTTCTAGCACTTTTGTAAAGCCGGACCTTGATCAGCCGTACACTTTGGAGTTGGATGATCTCGCTCGGGAAATGGATGCAGATCCGGTATATGAAAGTGACGTCTTGAGATGGAGGAAAAGCTGGGAACGCAGACTTCCCCCATCAAAGACGTGGCGTTATGGACGAGAACGGGTGCAAAGTTATTTTGATCATAAAGAACTACGGGCTGAATCCATAAGACAAGAGATGGAAGGTGCAAAATCTCCTGAAGACAGCGATACCGATGGGTCTTTGGATTTTGAGTTCAATCTTGACAGACTTCGTCACAGATACCTGCGAAAGGTTGACCGCCTTCACGAAGAAAGGGATGTCCGAAGGATACAGGCACTGGTGGAGGCACGTCGGCGTGAGAAAGAAAAAGAGAACCTCGCAAAGCAACTGCTGGAAGCCAAGGGTGGACATGAAATTCCAGGTGAGAATGCATCGAGATCTGCTTCTGATGGCCTCCAGCGTGCCGAAGACACAACAGATGAACCGATGAAGCCAAACTGTGCTTTCCCAAAGCTCAACCGCGTGGACTGGATCAGCTTCAATGCTCTCCGAGACATCCCTGAAGAGCAATCCTTCGTCGTTGATGTTTTGCTAGGGGAGCCGGAGATCAGCTTTGACTTTTCTCGCCGAGCAAGCAGAAGACGGAACGCAAAGCAGGACAGTAGGAATGAGGATGTCCCTCAGGAGATGAGCATCCATACAAAACAGCCTGCAGAATTGACGGAACAGTCTCCTCTTCCCGAACGCATTCGTATACATTCGACGCAGCTTATTCGAATCCTCAACAAAGTCCATGGAGAGTCTGTAGGCTCCGATGGGCCACTCATCATGATCCGGCCCTTTAGGTTCCTAATACATTACGATAAGGCGCTTCGGAAATGGTATCGGAAGTTGGAGAAGAAATTTGGAAGTGCAGACGCTTCCACGAGTGACTCAGAGGGTATGCCTAAATCAACCTAATCCTCGACTACCAATGCTAATGACCTAGACGGAACTTCTACAGCTGAAAACAGAGACGATCCTCTGAAGCAAGAATCTCTAAATGACGAACGAGTAGCTGAGGCTTATTCCGAGGATTCCGAGGAAGAGAACCCAGAGGAAACAAAGCAAGATGACGCCTCAATGTCGCAAACAGCCTTGAAGCACCTACGCTGTCTGCTTGAGTTCATGGACTCGGACCTGTCAAGGAAGCTGACGCATTTGAGCAATGGAGCATCCTACAGGGTCTCCTTCTCAGACATTTGGCACCTGTTCAAGCCCGGGGACGATGTCATCACGGGTGAAGGGAAGCAGGTGTACAGAGTCATCAGCATCACTAGTGCCCCGCACAAAGGCGTTTCATGGAGTCGGTCGTCCTGGGCGCAGTCCTCTGCCAGCGCAGATACCCCGATCACAATCAATTGTACCTACGTCGATTTTGATGGAAAAAGGCTCGGTCCGGTCCAAAAGAAATTCGTTATCGAACGGTTTGATAATGAGAAGGCTGTAACATCTCTCGAGGTCTACCCTTTCCGATTTCACGTCCTGCAAAGAGGAGACATTAGGATAGATGGCAACAAGGAGAAAGACCTCCGAGAGAGCTTCATCGCCCGTGGCAGAAAGTTTGTACAGGTGGCGGCGATAAAGCATATGTATTATGCCGGGCCGGCTCTGGAGACGAGGGAAGAAATCGAAAGTCAGGTGGTTGTCGACTTTGAGCTTGCATTGTCCACGGAAGAGAATCAGAACAAGGAATGGAGGCCGAAGATTGAAGACATGATAAGCACCGGCTCATCAGGGTCATCAGGCTCATCAGGCTCCTCGAAATTGAGTGATGGGAAAAAAGAAAAGGGATCCTGCAAGGCAGAGTGTTGCAGAAATCAGAACATTCACAATGACGATTTTGTGGAAAAGAGACGCAACGAGGACTACCTATCAAGCCTTCTCCCAGAATCCCGCGAAAGGTTGCCTTCGGTAGCCATCTTCCCCCGGTCATTACAGGCGACAAAGACACCAGAAAATAGCCTGTCCGATGAAGACCTGCTTATCATGTCCTATCGCGTTTTTGGGTTTGTGCTTCGAACTCGTAAATGGGGTACGCAATTCATTACGCTCTTTCAAAGGAGATTGTAACGAAATTGGTGCTAACAGGAAGCATTAGAAAAGCTGGATCTCACCTACCTAAGCGACATCAGAAGGGCCGGCCAAGATGGTGAAGACGTACACGAGGACAGAACCGCCTTCGGACGCCTGGTTCTCCCAGATAACCACAAGAAAATGGTACAATCATTAATTGCACAGCATTTCCGGGATAAGGAATCTCCCGAGAGCAAGGATAGTCAGTTCGACATTGTACGTGGAAAAGGTAAGATGATTGTCGCCCATGATTGAACCACGTAGGCTCAATATTGATACTCTACATAGGCAAAGGACTGATTCTTCTGCTCCACGGTGCACCTGGCGTAGGAAAGACAAGCACAGCTGGTATGTCTCTGCTAAACCCAATATCAGTATTTTTTTAACATTTGAGCCTTTTCAGAGGGTTGTGCAGAGCTGTTCAGGAAGCCTCTATTCCAGATTACGTGCGGTAAGTCTACTCGACGATGTCTGAATTCTCTGATCAGGATACAGACAGGTTAACACCAGCTATTGAACTTTTAGGAGACCTTGGTTCAACCGCAGCGGAAGTAGAGAGAGCGTTGGAGACAAACTTTGCTCTTGCTAGCAGATGGGGTTGTATTCTGCTCCTTGATGAGGCAGACGTATTCCTCTCAAGAAGGGATCCAAAAGACTTCAAAAGGAATGGATTGGTAGCAGGTCTCAGAACCCACGTATCCTTTCCTCTCATAGGATTGGTATTGACTATTCTTTTAGTATTCCTCCGTGTCTTGGAGTATTATGCTGGGATCTTGTTCCTCACCACCAATCGGATCGGTGATTTCGACGAAGCATTCGCCTCACGCATCCACATCAGCCTTTATTACCCCCCACTTGATGAGGAATCGACGGTGAAAGTCTTCAGATTGAATCTCCAACTCATCAAGGAGCGGATGGATGAGAAGGGCAGAGAGCTGACTATCGATTCAACACGGATCCTTTCGTACGCCCGTAAGTATTGGCGGGCTCATGAAAAAGCACGGTGGAACGGGCGCCAAATCCGAAACGCTTGTCACACTGCTCTGGCACTGGCAGAATTTGAATCTCAGGGTGGAAGCCATAGAGCGGTGCAGAATCCGAACGCGATAGTCGTGCTTGGGAGGGGACACATAGAGGATGTTGCTGAATCATACCTTGAGTTTACGAATTACCTTAGGGAACTCTACGGCACGGATGACAGCAATCGAGCGAAGGAGAGCGGGATCCGGGCACTCGATCGCAAGCACGAGTCCGACTATCACGGCGCCCGCCCAAATCCGCTTACGGAGTATGCCTCTCGACGTGCAGCTACCCGAAGGGAACGCTTCCCTCAGGAAGAAAGCCGCAGGGTTACCGACCACCGTGTACGCACCCGCGAACCGCAGTATTCTGGAAATCAACCACGAGCTGGCAGGCGGAGGCATGAACTGCCCGTGGATGTGATGGAATCGGAGCACAATTACTCGGATCACGAATACCAGGATGACGGTCCATCTCCGCAAGCTTCGCGTGTACTGCATGCGGGCAGATTGCGAGACCCGCTCGACGACGAAATTGATCGCGCGCCGCACCGACACCCCCGACAAGGGCGCGAATATTCCTCATCAAGACAGGACCTAGATTTTGAAGACTACGAGGAGGAGCGCCGGTCAGACGTGGCTTACGAATCTCCTTCCGAGCATTTGACCTCACCCAGCTCATCGCGAGCGGGTAGACATCAGCCTTCGGATCTACGCTCACGCAGGTCAAATGATGGAAGAGGTTGGCAATAGGTTGCTGAGTCATTGTGTGAACGGATGGTGCCTCGAGTACAGAGGTGTGTTATGGGCTCAGTCCGCCATGTGAAACGAATTTCCTTGTATCACTCAGTTTTTATCCGTTATTCCGTTACTTCAATATCCTTTTCATGATGTAGCGCATTTCGGTGTTTTTAATCCTATCCTTTCTCGAGAGCCACGGGATATCTACTCTTTTATTTCGGTATTCAAGGGCAACGGAAGCTATCAGGCGTCTTTTTTTTTCCTCAAGAAACCAAGTATTTCCCGTCGACTTCTGCGCATGATACTTGCGTGACCCATCGTGTACGGCCTGCATGCGTCACCATCTAAGCACATTATCTAAACAATTTAAAATGCCTCGTCATCCCCAACTCCTCCTCCCGTCTTCCCACCCACCCCTTCTCATACCAGGACTTCATGTTGAGAGGGATGTGGCGCAGCTGACACTTGTTTGAGATTTGCCAACCCCCATCCTCAGCTCGACATGCATGCCACGCTTGGCCACGACGCCACACTGTCAGCAGCTTCTGCATCGCCAGCCGCCCGTCTCGAGCTTCGACTTACTCACCAATCGGGTGCTACGACATCGTACGCATGGCGCCTTGGCATGGCCTGGCCGACGTGCACCTGAGACAATGGGCTCGCAATCGGGGCGTGCATGTAGGCTAGGCTCGACAGCATAGGACAGAGTTTCTAATATCCTCTTTGACTGCTCCTGCAGTATATTATTCGCTGATGAATGTTGGTGGTGGCGTGGGCGTTCACAATTCTAAGCCTCTCTGGGTCATGAGTTCGCTCTATTCCTACTGACGCGGCGTTGCTTTAACATTGACATCAGAGGAAAATGGAAACCGTTGGTATAGAACTCCTGCTGTTCTGAGCGCTACACCCATCCGGCGTGTCAAATAGTACTAGGAAATTGACATTTTAAACGCGTCGTACAGCACGATCACCGCGCGCGCGTACAGCGAGATGGCGCCCTGTAGGCTGGTCTTCATGATGATGCGGATGATACGCAAGTGTTGAGGCACTGAGGTGAAAGTATGGTTCCAAAACTCACTGGATTCGAGAGGGGTACCGTACGGTATATGCTATACATCTCCACCTCCAAATTCAGTACGCCACCACGTGTTTGGCACCAAATGAGAGTCATTTTGGACAGCCAAAAACACATCAGCTTGGGCTGTGCAAAGCCTGGTGATAGTGACTGGATGCCAGTAGTTGATGGCTTGCAGATGTCTTCCGAGTAGCTCAAAATCCCCCAATCGCCATGCTGTGCAACCCCGAGCGCGGATAAGATGAAGTTCAGCCTCGTGAAAAGGCTCGGCGTATAACATTGTCCAGGATAATTCTTGCTCAGTGCCAGCTTTTTCTGCCGCCACTAACAGCGTGCGCTGCACTGCCTGCTGCACCGCCCGCTGCGCCTGAATCCGTTAGGTACAGTTATAACGTCCAGGACCCGTCTTCCATATCCAGTTGTCAAACAACATCAAATCTTTTGCTCGAACAAAGCAGTGCACTGCAGACAGATTCTAATCACGTTAGATCATATCAGCTCAGCGAATGCTTCGAGACGATGGAACGCTCAAAACAGCAGAATAATGCCACAGAGCCATTCCTCAACAATCAAGTAAATCCACCAACAAACACCTATTGCAATCCCTGTTTCTCTGACTGTGCAAAGCTTTATCAGCGTCAGCCAAATGATACCAAAAGGGACCCAGGACTCTTCGAAAGATTGGGCCTTCGGCTGCTCGCCGCCAACGCTACTGCATTTGCTCTGATGCTAGCCTCCGTTGTCATCCTCTTCTTTCTCTGGTTCGCAGACCACGAGAACACTGCGTGGCGTCACATCATGGTTGGAGCTTGGATCGATCAAGCAGTCACCCTCTGCAGTATTGCTATCCGTCTAGCCATTGGGACCCAGGCTGGCACTGCTGTTGCCTTCCTGGCAAGCATTTCGCTGGAGTCATCCAGGAACAGCGGCGTCCTCGTGGAGCACGCACCCGCCTTGTCTCTAGCCCGCTGTGTCAACACTGGTCCCATGGCATCTTTATGCCTCTTCTGGCGGAACTTCTATCAACATAGAGATCGCTCTGTGTTGGTATTGATGACCCTCCTGGCAATAACATCGTTTGTTGCTCAATTCACGTCTACACTCTTACTTTGGGACATTGAGTCAGGGGGCGTACAACGCTTCCCAAATTCATCCAGAATCCATTTTGGTGGTCTGATAGAGGATTACCTTGAGAATGAAAACGGAATGCTTCAAGACAAGTCGAATTACTGGGCGTCTGCCACTGCGGAATATCCTATATTCGCGGAATGGTCATCGCCCCCAAGCCCTTGCCCGACCACACAAGGGACACTGGCCCAACAATCCGCGCTTTCTTACCGATAATGTCGACAGAAGAACGATCAGCTATCACTGAATACAACGGACCCGCCGCTTTGTTTGACGCTCAAGTTGTATACAACCGCCCCAAAATCACCAATTTCTCCTTTAGCGGGGCCAGCTTCTACGAACATATGTCTTTTTCTAGGAAACTCGAACCCTGGATGACGAATGATATAGTTGACGTTTTGGTCACTCCTGACTCTGGCCATCTCTTCAACTGCACCTTAGCCGAATTCACCCTCGTCTATTCGCGAACTTTATACAAAGTCTCTGGTTTGCAAACCGTTGCTGGAGGTCTCATTAGCAGCCTTGATCCCACACAAAATAGCAGTATTAACCATACACACGCTGCAGTGACTCATCCGTTTAACACATTTGGCTCCCCTGCAAGGTGGTGGGCAAATCTAAATGGTAACGGAAAGGCTTGGCCAATCGAACTAGGCCATGCGGTACTTTTCATGAGTACAAGCCTTCTATCAAACCAGTCTTCTCCTAAGTATCTATGGCATGGCTTTCATTCTAGATATTCTGAACTACCAATCATAGAGAAAAGGGGGCCGTGGCTCGACTTTGTATCGACTAGTGGCATGCGATTCAGCATCACCGTATGCTACGACGCGCTGTAAGATATCCCATATACGCTGGCATCTGGCAAGTGATACTGACAGGTTAGATATCACTCTCAGCTGGCTGGGCGAGTCAAGCACCTCCAGGACTTTCCAATAATAGCGACCCAAGGCACCAACCAATCCGAGCCAAAGCCTAGCTGGAATAATAGCAGCAAATTCTTTGACACCAGCGAACTGCGAAGTCAACTTGATGGGAAATACAACAGCATCAAAGGCCGTGCTGTAATGGAATTAAACTTGACAAATGCAAATGAAACTTTACAGGAACATGTCAGAACTTGGGGATCAAACTGCGACGGTAGAACAGACTGGAATGGATATTACTACCGTAAGGCACTTAAAGATCGATATATTGCGAGGTATATTAACTCGTGAATAAATAGGTTGGCGGGCTACGGAGAACCCCTTCAATTTGTCAACCAACCTGTCGCGTAGCTACCGCGACAGAACTATGGATTTCCTGAACATTGGCGTCTGGGCCCCTCTCGAAGCGTCGCAGAACGATAGCTACAATATTGAGTTCAGTAATCTTCTATATTTGCCTTATTCACTAGGCAATCAACCCAGCGTTGAAGCAAGCACCAGGCTTCACTACATCATCGACGATGTAGTCCAACAGATACTAGAAGAGACCAACAATCCTGCTTTAGCCTGGCAAGCACTTACCACTTTTGTCATGAGATCTGCATACTACGACCGGCTGCCAACCTTCAGCGCCGAAGAAACTGCCACGATAACAAGAGTCATTTCTTGCCTGATACCTGTCGGGCGTACAGGCTTTATCATTGCCATGATAAATATATTGGTGCATCATTCGTTGGTCATTGCTACTCTTCTTTGGTTCATCTGCTCGACAAAGTACTCCAGGATCAATTGTGCATGGCAAGTTCTAGCCCAGATCAAGGCACCAGAGACTGAGGAACTACTGGACAAGGCAACAATGGTCGACGATAAGATCGTCAAGAAGTGGGTCGAAGAGGATGAGAATCTGAGGGGGAGAAAGTTCAAGATCAGATTGGAACCCGAGAATGGGCGAGTTTGTTTGTCATAAATTTTTTCACTTGTACGACAATTCAACACCTGTGGTCTTTAATCGCCTAGTGTGCTATTTTTAGTTCTAAGTTGTCTTTACTGTACGTATTGAGTTTTAAAATCTATTTGAATAATATGAAATATAGTAGATTACGCTAAAATACGTGAAGTTGTCTTGAGAGGGTATATGTAAGTGGGCCCGGGCGAAGAGAGACGAGGTAACGAGTACCTCAATCGGCAGGATAATTACGTGGTTATCTTGCTTACAGATGACAATCGACATTCCAAGAAGAGGAGACCGAGGGCATCTAAGTCTGCGCAAGGATTAAATTGCGAATTGACCTTACAAAGCTATCTCAAAAAAAAAAACAAAAAAAAACGACAAGGCTGTCAATAACTTCGTCAAGTGTACTCGCGGAAAGCAAACCACCAACCCCAGAAATTTCCAATCCATCCAGAATGTCGTACAGGACACAGTCACTTCCTCATTCAGGTTGTGTGTGGGATATATTTTTCTTACGGCCTCATGTGTTTGTATTTGGTTTTACGTGGCACGGCTCGTTATGGCGACATTTTTTTTGCTTTCTTGACCATTGTCACAAGCTTTCAACATCTGTAGACAATCTTGGGAGTAAATAGTTTAGTAGATTCAAGTCATGTCTTTTACACTCCTATATAGCTTTTCATCGCGAAACCGATAATCTTTTGAACCCCACCATCCAGGAACCAACCATGAACCCACATCAAAACGCCTCCCCAGCCCCACCCCTCCTCCCATCCTTCCAC
>JAUJDW010000125.1:0-80732 GCA_030512325.1 Lasiodiplodia hormozganensis
CACTCTTGGGGGTGTCGTCAGTTTTGAAGTTGAAAGGTTGTGATTGACGCTCACCTCGAAGAGTCCGGTGGAACGACCCCCCGCTCACATGCAAAACCCTCGTGGACCCCGTAACCCATTAGTAGAATATGTCGTAGCCTCTTAACCTAGAATGCGCGGTAGCCCGTCGTCTGAGGCGCAATGCCGTTGGCCTGGCCATACGGCGCTGGCGAGGGCGCGCTCGGGCCCTGCGTGAGCATGAGACGAGACGCTCCGAGTATCGGCGTGTTCTCCTCGTTCTTCTGCTGCGACTGCTCCCTCGTCTTGCGCTCCTCGTTGTCCTTCTTGAGCAGTTCAATGGTCGCCGCCTGCTGTGCCAAGAAGTTGATCATGTACGGCTGCAAAATATTAGCTCGGCCCTGACACTCCCGTAACCTTATGGCACTCACCATCGTAAAGTCGTGGAGACCGTTGCGCCAGGACACCTCCAGAATGACATCAGGGCGGATCAGGTCGTAGCACGCGTAAAGCATGCCAACGTAGCACTCGCGGCTGCCGATGTCGACGAACTGCAACAGCGTCAGCCGGGATCCGGGGACGGCGAGTCACATTACTTACATAGCGCAGCAATTCTTCCACCACCTCCGCCTTGGCCGACAGGGCCGCCGTCTCGATGGCGTCCTTGAAAAGCTTGTCCTGCTTCGAAAGTGCGATCGACTTGTCCCAACGCTTGTTCTTGCGGTAGATGTTGGCAGCGATTTGCCTGAAGAAGACAAGATCGTGCTTCTCGAGGCGCTGCGCGAGCTCGACCGCATCGTAGTTGTCGTAGTTCTCGACCGAGTCGCGGAGAGTCTTGTAGTCCTCCTCCTCGATAAGCAGGTCATTGATCGCGTTGTTGACAGCTCTCTTGTTCTGCGACTGGACGTTCAGCAAGAACGGCTTGATGAGAGGAATGTTGTCCGACTTCTCAAACATGCGAACAACACGGTTAACATCGATCCTCGGCGTCAACGCCTGAAGGAGATCGGTAAGCAGCGATGGCTGCTCCTGGAGGTAGAAGTTCAACGCGCGGTAGTAAATCTCCAAATTGGCAACCTTGACGACCGTGTCCTTGAACGAGTGGTGCTCCCAGGCATCCGCCGCACGCTCCATCATGGCCAGAGCAGCGTTGTCCGGCTCGTCGTAGTGGACATACAAGAACACGAGTTCGGGCCAGAGGTGAGCCTCCTCGCAGGCGCGGATCATCTTGGGGATGTTGATACGGGACCAGAAGAGCCGGAGGTGCTCCATGACACGCTCGGGGTGGTACTTGGAGAGAGCGATACCCAGCTCGGTGAACATCCCCATGTGCGCACGTTCAAGGCCGAGGCCGGCTTCGAGGAGAGCAATGAGCTCGTCGAAGTAGCCGTTCCTTTCGTACTGCTTAACGAGATCCGAGAGCTCTTCGGCGTGGACAATAAGGTTCAGGCCGCAAATCTGGGCGAGACGGAACTCCTTCTTCGCAACGCAGGCCTCGTTGACCTGTTTCCACACTTTGGTGCTGTTGGCCTTGCGAGCACACTCGACAGCAGCCTGGTAGTCCTCCAAGTGCACAAGGGTGGTCGCAAGCTTCGCCCAATTGGAGATGCTGGTGAAGAAGATCTTGGCAGCTTCGTGGTAACCCTCCTCGTAAGCCTTGTCGCCAGAGGCTTCCACATCCGCGACGTTGGTCGCGCGCAAGAAGTCCTCGAGCTCAGCGAGCTGGTTGGTACGGGCGAAGCAGAAGGCCAAAGCGGTATCGATCGGGGGCTCACGCAGGGTCTTGCGAGCCATCCTCAGGAATTTGATCAGATCATCATCCTTGCCCGCATGCGTGGCAATCTCAATGACCTCGTTGTAGTTTGACGCGTCCTGAGCTCGGATGTACGACTCGATGGAGTCGGTTACACGCAGACCGTCCAGCTGGGCTTTGGCGACCTTGCTCCAAACCTCGGGCAGATCGACACGGTCGGCATACTCCTGGGCGCGGTCAATGCTGACGATGTGGTCAACAAGGACGTTGACAGCCTCGAGATGATTGTTGTGCTTCTTGTGGATCTCAAAGGCCTCGTCGTACATGCCCAACTCAATACACTGCGCGGCGATGTCGTCCGGAGTGTAGTTTTCAAGCTGCTGGATGTAGCCCATCAAGCGACCCTTGTCCGACTTGGCTGCAGTGAGCATAAGCAGGTTCTGCAGCGTCGGGTTATCGCTGAACGTGGATGGCTCCAGAATGATTTTCTCCAAAAGCTCGATGAGCTCGCCAGGAAGATCGTTGCCGATGAAAGCCTTGACAGCGACCGAGACCTTATCAGGCTCCTGAGACTCCGGCACGGCAGTGGCGATGACCTGATCCACCACCGACCTCTTGAAGAGGTTGTTGGCGCTCAACACGTAATCCCAGATTTCGGGATCGGACCGCTCAAGCAGGTATCTCGCCTGGGCTTTAAACATCGAGTTCTCATTGGTGATGTTGATGAGCTCAAGATCGTTCTGGCCCTTCTGGTAGGCGATGAAGGCCAAGCTGGGGTCACGGGCCTCGCAGTATTTACCGACAGTGAGTGTGTCGTACTGATCGTTCTCACGCAAGAACTTCTCCGGGTTGTTGTTGCTGTCGATGTAGATCTTGGCGAGGGCGTTGTAGACAGCCTGCTGCTGGTTGCCGCTGGCGAGAGTAGCCTCCAGGAACGGTAGCAAGAGCTTGAGACGGTTGCGGGTCTCCACTTCTGCAACGAGCTCATCGATGGGGATCGAAGCAGGGTTGACTGACTGCAGCAAGCCCTTGATGATGTTTTCATCGCAGTCTACGTCGAGAAGACCGCCAATGACAGCCGGGGTCCTGGACGGATTCACGCGCTGAACGTAGACCTCGATGGACTTGAACTGTTGCTGTTTGTACAGGTACAACACCAGGTCGTGGATGAAGTTGAAGCGGTCGCAGACAATGATGAGCGGGAGCTGCTCGGTCAACCTGGCCTCCTTGAGGAAGTTCTTGACCTTTTCCGGGTCGAAGAAGTTGTTCTCGCGGCAGATGCGCTCGACTTCGTTGAGCTGGCCCATGGCAGTCGCAGCCTCGATGTACTTGAAGACCACATCCTTGTCCTCGCTAAGGTTCACGATTCCACCGAGGTAGAAGAAGAGGCCCTCGGCGGTGCGGTACTTCTCCAGCAAGTCAATAATGCGGGTCGGGCCGAGAAGGTCGGAGTACTTCTGGGCAATGCGAATGACGGACTGCAGATTCTGGCGGATGTTCGTCTTAAGCATCTCGTCCAAGCAATCGATGGAGAGCTCGACAGTCAGGTGACCAAAGTAGTTTATCAGCCATTCCTCGGGGAGCTTATCCGTGTGGATAATGATGCGCTTGATTGCGGCCGGGTCGTCGTTGTGCTCCAGCGCTCTCGTCAGCAGGCCGGCGTTCTCGCACAACTGGGCAATGCGCGCCTTGTCGTAATGAGAAAACATCTCGTTGCCGAGAATGGCGTCTGCTACCTGGGGAGCGTTGAGCAAGTTCATCTCTAGCAGCTTCGTCTGGAGGTGGCCCTGCTCCGGGAGGTTGGGCGCGAGGACGTCGAGCAAGAAGGCGGTGCACTGCTGAACCATGCCCTGAGACTGGAAAATGTCGACGACACGGTCGATGTCGATCAAGGGGCCACTTTCCTCCTTGGCCAAGGCGGTCGCGAACTCGGCGCCCTTCTCCGGATTGACGCGCACAATGTGCTGGAGCAGGACGGTGAAGTCGGGCGTGTAGCCACTCTGCTTCGCATACGGGAGAATCTCATCGAATCGGCCGAGCTCCGCCAGCGCAGCTACAACCTTCTGAGACGAACCAGCCTGCTGGTAGATGGTTAAGGCCAGATTGAGATCATGCAGCCTGACAATGTCTCCAAGCTGCTCCGAGCACTCCAGCTTGCCCTCTCCCAGCCATTTCTCCAGAAGATGCTTGCGGCCCTGCTGAAGGACAGGCCGTACCAGCTCCAATGTCTCGAATTGGTTCAGCTTGCCCTTGTCCAATAGCATGCCGAAGTATTGCAGGATAACAGACAGCTGGCCCTGCTGGGGAGGAGCCTGCTTGAAGCGCTCGATCGTCTGGGGTGTGCGAAGGAATCCACGGGGAGAGTTGGCCGCCGTCTTTGCCGCCTCGGCGTATTGGCCGGATGCCAAAAGGTTCTCAAATTGCTG
This sequence comes from Lasiodiplodia hormozganensis, assembly GCA_030512325.1. Taxonomy (NCBI): domain Eukaryota; kingdom Fungi; phylum Ascomycota; class Dothideomycetes; order Botryosphaeriales; family Botryosphaeriaceae; genus Lasiodiplodia; species Lasiodiplodia hormozganensis. The sequence goes on from JAUJDW010000125.1 coordinate 4,177, forward strand.
CTGGTACAGGTTATCGGCACCAGGCAGACCGGCACGCGAAGCCAACCTGTAGGCCAGCTCCGCGTTGGCCGGGTTCTGCAGCAGGTAGGGTATCACAGTGTTTTCGTCGAGAGTGACGGACAAGACTTGGCCCTTGCGGTTGATGCCAATGATGCCCGCGGAGTCGGAGTCAGGTGCGGTAACGAAGATGGTGTCGCTAGAGATGCGGTTCATGAAGATGCAGGTGCCCGACTCCAAGTCGTACAGGTGGATGAAACCATACTTGGTGACAAGGTAGATGATGTTGTACTTCTCAGACACCTGCATGGCGACGGGGAAGTCGTTGGTAGCCTCGGGCGGGAAATAAACATCGACGGCCTTCTTCGCGAAAGTAGGGTTGCCAGCCTGATGATCAATCTCCACAACGTGCAGCTTCGCACCGGTTGCGGTCCTAACAGCGAAAGTGAAGACCTTGGTGTCGGCGGGCGCACCTTCCATACGAAGCGTGCCAAAAGCAGCAGCGTGTCCTTCGATGTTTTGGCTGATGCCGCGATCTCTAGAGTAGAGCTGCATGGCTCCGACCACACGGCCCTGCTGCTGGGAAATGCCCACTATGACAGACCACTTCTCTTCGTCGTTGACCCGGTAGTTGATGATTTGGCAGCCCTGTCCAATGTCAATTAAGCCCGCTTCCACAGGTATCACGGTATGATGCCCACCGAAAGGTTGGGGTTCCGGTCAAAGATCTTGACCGGCGTCGCCTGGTTCGGGTCGAAGATGTTCCAATGGTAGACGGAGTTCTCGGTGACGAGGCCGAGGCTCGATTCGCTATACCACTTCCAGAACACGACATCTTCGTTCATGGTGGTCGACTTCAGCTTCGCCTTCTGCGCCAAGTCGAAGATCTGCAGTGTCCGCTGCTGGGCCTTCAATGCGATGATCTGCTTGTTGTAGTGCATGATGGCGCTGTCGGCCTTGATGGGCCTCCGGATGATGTTGTTGCCATTTTTGAGGTCGATTATGATGACTTCGGGCGAGGCGCTCTGGTCGGCCTGCTGCCTGACGCAAATGTACGAGTCGGACTCAAGGGTCTGGCGAGCGAGTCAATTCCAGCCCACGCGACGCGGCGCGGCTCCGAAGCGCGGGACTTACACATGAGTTGAATCCTATCGAGGTGGGCTGCTGTGCGGTCAGCGCGGCGCTCCGGCCAGACGTGTTTGCGCGAACGGGTGACGTACGAGGATGTCGACTTGCGACAGCTGCAGGTGGTCAGCAATCAGCAATGGCTCGGGAGCGGCGCGCGAATAGCAGGTACCTGTAGCAGCTCGGAGAACTTAATGGGAAGCGGTGCCATGGCTGCGAGTTTGTGCGGGTTCGTTCGTTACGCCAGCTCATCAACAAGAACCAACGCCACTCGTTATTAAGGAGAGGGTAATCGGAAAGGAAGGGGAAATCCAGCAAGCCGGGGCGCCGAGCTTGCGGGTGCGCGATCCAGAAGGAAAATGTAGGGTGGAAGTGAGGTGGTGACAGTTGCGAGGTCAACTCTTGTCAGGAGTTATGATCAAGCTGGCCGTGAGCTGCGGCCAGATGTCGCTGCCGCTAAGCCCAACGCGGCGCTAGGGCTGGCCAGGTCGTCATGGCACCCGCGCAAGGCTGCGCCCAGCCTTCACCACCACGTCGTCTTCTTCAGCTTTACGGGCTCGCGCGCGTGGCGCAGATCTGCCTTTGCCGTGTGCGACCAGCGCTTGATCACGGCATCTCCGTGCAGTGCGAACCCAGCAAAGAGACCCCCGCAACTTTACGTTCCTGCCCTCGCCCAGCAGTGTGAGGTCCATACTGCCTCATCTCTGCTGGCCCAGGCCCTGTAGCAAAGACGAATCTCAGGGCGGAATTGATGGACCTCCGAATTCACATGCCAGTAGAGATTGCTGTACGCCGCACCTACAGGCCGCTTTATGTGGAGAACAGCGAGGATCGGGCTGCGTCAGAGTCTTCCCCAGACGTGACAAAGATGCCTTTGCGCCAGACAGTTACTAGACAAGGCCGTTTTGAACGAACGTCCGGCAGTTCTCCCCCAGCTTCTCTGTTCAAGACTGCAGTTGGACTCGGCGATGGTCACAAACATTCATTGCTTTGGTAGGGCTTTGTCACATGCTCCGTCTATGTGGGCGACAAAGGCCGAGATATGCAGAACCATGAGGAATGACGGTGACGGCATTATTCTTCGAGCTAATACTTCTCCGGGAGCGCTTGTGCTGCACAAGTCTTCGCCGGCTCCAAGACCAGGGAGTGTCGTAGACTATATCTAGTCAGCTGCTGAATCTTGAGGCATGCACGCTCGCCCGACGGCGGAGCGCGTTAGCTGCTCTTATTTTGGACGCGGCGTCAGCGAGAGACCGACTTCGGCGCGACGTGCTGAGATCGGCTTCCGCAGAACGAGCGAGCGACGTGGAGTGTTTCAGTGGACGCAGGCAACAGGCACACGGTGGCCGTCTGCACAAAGCTGCACGAAACGACAAGATGATTCGGCGCGACGCAGCGCGGATGCACGAGAAGGCGCACAAAGTGTTGGCGTGTATAGGCGAAGCTGGGGGTGAGAGCGCAGGACGCAGCCACGCAGCGCAGTGCAGCCCGAGCCGGAAAATTAGCGAGGGGGAGGGCACCGGCCGTCAGAGCCTGAACAAAGTCGCCCTCAAGCAACCCACCTTCAATTTCCGCATCCACCTCTCCCAACTGCCGACCGCACGCGCCCAAGAGACCGCGTCTGACGGCTCATCCTCGCCACCCTCGCCTGCACTCCGTGACACGATCTACACGCGTCCGCAACGCCCAACACCATGCCGCCATCGAAGTGGGGTACGTCATGAATCACGAACCACAAAAACTCCTGTTCGCCGAGGATCGCCTCGCGCCACAGGTGCCGGCCCGTGGACAAGGCTGACCGCTGCTGCTTACCTTCAGACGACGAGAGCGAGGGCGAGGGCAACTCGCCTGCGGCACCCGTCGTGCGCCGGGGCAAGTTTGACGACGAGGAGGACGAGAACGATGTAGGCCTGCACTCGTGCCTGCGTCCGCTTTCCCTGTGTAGCATGTACTAACCAGCCGCAGGTCCTTGACTCCTGGGATGCAGCCGAAGACTCCGAAGTCGAGCGCGAGAAGGAGAAGAAGGCCGCCGAAGCCAAGGCAAAGGCCCAGGCTGATGCCAAAGCGAACCACAAGACCAAGAGCCAGAGAATAGAGGATCGCATCAAGGAAAACAAGCTGAAGAAGCAGGCAGCCGCGGATGACAGCGAAGAGGAAGAGGACGAGGCAACACGCCGCGCACGGCTGCGCAAGTCCGAGATGGACTCCGACCTAGCGGCAGCCGAAGACCTCTTCGGCGAGCTGGCTATCGGCGGCGGCAGCAAGCGCTCTGCCGCGAAGCCCACCCTCCTGGCCGACCCGAACGATGCGAACAACACCATCGACCTGTCGACGCTCAAGATTTTCAACCCGAGCACCAAGGATGACTTCCACAAGCTCCGTGACACGCTGGCGCCACTTATCGCCGCCAACAGCAAGAAGCCGCAATATGCTCTTTTCCTGCAGGAGTTCTGCAAGCAGATTGCCAAGGAGCTCCCCAGCGATCAGATCAAGAAGATCTCCAGCGGTCTCACTACGTTGTCCAACGAGAAGATGAAGGAGGAGAAGGCGGCGGAGAAGGGCGGCAAGAAAACCAAGGCGGCGAAGACGAAGACGAGCTTGAACGCTTCACGCGACGTGGCGTACAAAGCTGATACTGCAACCTACGACGACGACTTCGGCGAGTAAGTTTTCGCGGCAGCATCGAAGCTTGGCTCAAACTGACGGTGCATCAGCGACGATTTCATGTGAAACCAATTGCGGCTCGCCCTTTTACACCCCACCTCCCCCACCTACTCGAAGCGACGTACATCAATTCAAGATGCCGCTGCCGACGCAGCGCGAGTGCGAGTCTGCCTCGCGGCGGAGCTCGTCTTGCGCTCATGAAACGGCCCGCAAAGCTCTCACGCCAATCCGGCAGACTAGTGACAAAACTCGGCAAGGCTGCCTCGTGTGCAAGAGGCGTGCGAAGCGGCGGGATCGGAAACCACAGCCTCGTAGGGTACACGCGGTTGGGGATGTTGGAGACGTCTCTGTCGCATTTGCTCCCGGCGTTTGGATGTCGGTTATACCTGCACAAACTCAGACCACGTCCTTCGATGAACAGCCACAACTCTTTTCCTCATTCACTAGCTCTAGGGTTCTTTGGGCACACATGGGTCTGTCTGGTCGGCACGACTTTCGGTTTTCATGTATCTTACTTGGGTAGTTTCAAGGAGGAGCAATGAGAACAGCATACACTTCTTCCTCTGCATTTCCATCCAGACTTCTACACGGCGGTGCGTCAGAGCTCTTCGCCTCGGCCTTCCCTCCGGGCTCGTAGATCGCGGTCGGTACTCGAGGCACGGCTTCGTTTGGTACAGATGTGCAGCTTGCGGCCCCGCCGCGCCGTTCAATGCAGACACTACGGCCGTGATCCACGCGAGGCTGTAGGATGAGACCTGGCAGACGACCGCGCCGCGCCGGGTGGTCCACCACTTAGAAACAGCTGCTATGCTTTTTCAACTCATTTTCCACCAATGATGCCGGCTACACTTCCTCATGAAGGCACTTGCCGGAGTGTTTGGAGAAGGTTGACGCGTTCGCGGTTGGGCTGTGGCTGTGGGCTGGAAGACAGCGACGGACCAGAGCTTGGTGCCCGCTGAGCAAAGCAGCCTAGCCCCCGACATGTTTGTATGAGATAAGTTATGCAGGAAAAGTGTGTGTCGAATGCTTCCTAGCAAGTTTCTCCCTATAAGAAGCGCGAAGCACTCAGGCCAAGCTATGCCTCGATGCACCGCTTTTCGCCTCCTCTACATACCACTCACTCAGATATAAGAAGAGCCTGCACCAATGGTCGCCCTCATCGAAAACCACGCTCTCGAGACGAAGCCGTTCATGTCCCTTTCGCCCAAAGCAGGGGCTGCGCAAGAGGCAATCAAGGTGCAGGGCCGGCGATATGCGAAGCTCAGAGATGAGGCCGGCGACATTGACGTCCTTCGAGACATTTTGAAAAATATGATTGCTGATTCAGAGAAGTAAGTACTCACCACGCATCCTGTCAAGTCGCCCGCACACAGATCTAGACCTGTCTTTCGTCGGCCGATACCCTTCTCGACCACCCCCGTTTCCTATCACGGCCGTCGGTTCTTCAAGCGGAGATGTATACCTGTTCTCTTTGCCCGCTTTACATTATTTACGTTTCCTTTTTTTTCCATAATTAACTTTAGGCTCGCCATCTGGCGAGAGATCATCTCGGATCCGGGTTTCACATTTCATGACCTTTCGCCTACTCTCTCACAAGCGAGCTTCTATTTTGATCGCCTACGGACGCATCATTTGGTGCTTGCCCCCCCCATCCTCACACTAGCGGGCCGTTGCTTACCCTTTGCGAAATTTCGGCCTTCTCCACATCAATGCAATGCGCCCTTCATGCATTATGCACGTTGCAAATACACAGTTCCGCTTTCATTTTCACAATCACATGTCGATCCACGTCGCTCTTTTCCCATACTGTCCATCTTTCCCCACGGCTTCTCTTTAACCCAGCGCGCCATGTCTCACATGGAAAACGGCCTGGCTAACTGCGACAGACTCATGCACACTCTGGTCCAGCAGCAAAGCACGGCTTCAGCCGAGCCCTTCGAGGTCCATGAACGCCGCATCGAGACGCTGCAAGCCAACGTCGCTCAGTACAGACTACAGTCGCTACATCTGGAGCTCGACGATGGCGCTCTGGGCAACGAAGGCTGGGACGAGCAGGAGAGAAGCTCGTGGCTGAAGCTTTGCGAATGATGATAAAAGGAGGCCGGGGACCTCTTTCCTTCTCCCTAGATTCCTTTGCTTTGTATATCTTCTTTCTCGTTTTCTCTCCTTTTTGCCATGCTTCCGCCCATTCTTTCTTGCCATTTTGCGGGGCTGGCGATTCACGAGGCGGCTGCCTCACCCGTTCTTTGCACGACTTTCGGTGGCAGTACCATGTGAGGGGGTTGTGGGGGACATCCTGGTCAGGTATAGTGACGAAGACTACGTTCCTTGCGAAGGATTTAAAGAGACGAGAATGCGGCGTCTTTTGCTATCACTCGCTCGAGGCCACGGCGCAAGGACAGGCTGTTGGCACCAACAAATCAAAGAAATCCTTCTGAGAACTGATTTTGTGTGCTCCACTACTGAGATGGCAGCTGGTATCCGAGAAAATGATGGGGGGACAGCGGATTGGTCCCGGTTTTTTTCGATGTTCCTCAGCCTACCTCCCCAACGCCGTGCCCATGCATGAGCGATAGCGGATACCCGATATCTGACCCGAAGCTCTTTTCTTGACGATCCAAACCAAAACGCCTTACCACCAGGTCTCCGACCACACGCGGGCCTGGTACCGGTACCTTTAAAATATGAGCGAAATTTCGCGCAAGGAAGGCCTACTTCTCCGGCGCATCTGGCAATCTCTCGATCACGTACTTTCCCCGGGCTACGGACATGATGGGAATACCGGGTACTTTGCGTATCCTCCGCTTGAGGTCGCGGTCATTCGTGGCCACAATGTATACCTTGTGCTTCTGGACCCTGTCGACGATGCCTGACGCTCGATCAGCGCCGAGCTCTGGCGTGAGCTGAGGATGCGACTTACAGTCATCTGCGTATACGCCCTTGTGGTCGCATTCAAGGCGCTCCCACCGCTCATCGCGAGCTATCCTGAGCGCAATGCGATATTTCGGACCCAGCTTCTCCAATTCCTGATCCTGAATCAGCGCGCAGAGCTCCGGCGCAAGTTTCTGGGGAGGCGACTTACAGCCATCACGCAGGAGGTGATCACCGGGGTACATTTCGCGAATAATGTATCCATCATCGATGGAAGCAGCTCGAGCTTCCGCTGGACGGTGTGGGAGAGGAAGTTCTGGGGATATGGTTAGCGGGCAGGGCCTGGTGCAGCTGGGCGCGGCGCTTACGGTATCCACGAGGACTGAGCTATACGCTTCGCGTCAGAGAGAAATTCCACCCGATGGTTCACGCGATGCACTCACTAGGGAGGGACCAGTGCCGTATTGTACTGGAAAAAAAGCGAAGACGAGACCTGGGGCACCTCGCGCACGACATCGTCAGGTTTGGCCTTCTTCTTCGCCTGCTCGGCGTCGGCGGCCAGCTGGTTTTTCTTGAGACGGGCGTCGCGCTGACCGATGATGCGCTTGACCTGGGCGAACTTCCTGGTGCGCTTCTGGACACCCATGGCGACAGGGGAGGGCGGGGGCAAGACAGCAGCGGCGGAGGAAAAGTGAAGGACTATTTGTTACCTTATCGCTATCGCCGGGGCTCGGAAAATTGGACGGGCCGGTGCCGTACTTGGGTGCCAGGCACTGTTTACCCAGCGGCCCCTGCTGATCGCGATGCAGCAAGGCACGATCCGGGGCCCTGCAGCCCAGTCTTCCTGTTGTCCCACAGCGCACCGCTAGACGCTGCATCCTCGCTCTCGGCTCCGTGCATTGCATTGCCAAAAGCACTCTGCTCGTGCAGTGCCGACGCTTGAAGAATCCGCCCTGCGTGTTCGCTGAGCCGGCGCATCACGCGCTGCCGAGCCACGCGCCAGGCAAGAGGCAATACGAGATCGTTGCGACGCTCCCTTTGTCTCCTCCACACGCCAAACACCGACTTCTTCAGCTTCGCTTCTCCCGAGTCGACGACGATCCTCAACCCGCCCGCCCACCATGCGGTCCGTCGATCGTGCGCCCGCTTGCGTGCAACTCGCTGACCTTCTCCAGGGCCCTCTATGCGCTCCTCTTGCTCCTTGCGCTGCTCACTCTCGCCTCCGCCCAGAACGACGCCACGACCACTGCCGCCGCAACCACCGGAGACGACGCTGCTACGACGAGCGCCGCGACGACGACCGGCAGCGGTACCGCATCCTCGGAAGAAAGTAGCACCACCAGCGACTCTACGTCCAGCACACAATCGGCCGCTTCCACGACCGCCGCGGCCGCCACGACTGATGATGCCTCCTCGTCCACGACCTCTGCCTCGTCTTCGACCCGCAGCTCCGCTACCACCACCCTAGGCAACACCGCCACATCCGTCCGCTCCTTGACTGGCCTGCCAACCTTGGCCGGCGCCGGCATTCCCACGGTGATTGTGCCCAATCTTTCGAATGCGCCCTTCATGCAGAAGTCGACCTACCCAGAGGGCACCGTCTTCATCTGCGTCGCCGCCATCCTCGGCTTCCTCGGTATGTGTATCCTGGCTTGGCGTGCTATGATCGCATACTCGCTGCACCGCAGCGTCAAGAAGGCGGCCATGGCCCAGAGCATGAGTGACAGCAAGACCATGCGCGGTCCTGGTTCCACGTACGGGCCCGGCGGCGCCATGTACAACGCAGTGGGACACGGAAGCACCCTATCCTTGGATCATCTCAAGTCCTCCCACGGTGCTTCGAAGTCTCCGCTGGAGAAGACGCGCTTCGTCCCCAGCCAGTCGTCGCTCTTCTTTTCTCCCACCGCCGACAATCCGAACCGCGTCTCGCACTACAGCATCTCGGGCAATCGTTCCTCGACCTACCTCCCTGCCGGCTACTACGCTGCGGGCAATTCGGCTCTCAGCCCGACTGCGAACAACTTCGGAAACCCGCGCACCCGCTCCATGTATTCCCAGCACTACCTCGGTCCCTCGCCGCCCGAGTCTCCCGGGCTACCGCCGAGTTCACGCGACGGCCCTTCGCACATCCCACACAGCCCGCTTGAGTCAAGGCATCCCAGCAACTCGTACAACAACGCATTGTACCCGCGGCCCTCGGGAAGCCGTGGTAATGATTCATCTGCGGGTGCCCGTAGCAGCGTTGCCGGCACCGTGGCCGGTGGAAATAGCACGAGCACGATAAATCTGACTGCTCCGCCGCAGGGCCGCGCACCCAGTGCCTACCTCGAGGATTTGTTTGAGAATGGCACAGATCTCCCAGGGCCTGCCCCAGACCACTACACGCCAAGGCGGGGCCGGCGTGAGAGCGGTTCGCGCTTTTGAGCTGCGCGCTCTTCATTTTTCCACACCGTTTTCTAGAATGGCGCATGAAGGACATTGGTGCAATGGGTCTGTCACAAATTAGACGCTGGAATTCAACAATATACCATCATGCATGTCCGCTGGCGGTTGGAAAACAAGCGGCTGCGTCGAGCGAGGCACTCCATTACGTGAGTCGGGTGGGTTTATTCATTTTGCATCTTTCTGCAACCTCCTGCGTGTGGCTTCTTCTATTCACGACTTCCCGTCATCATTGGTGTTCGGTTGCCAGGGTTAATAAGATGATCGGACGCGATCGAGCCTGGCCAACGAGTTATTTGTGCATATTTTCCTTCGATTTACCCTAACGTCTTATGCGTAAGGAGTACACGCAACGTGTGTAAGATACCATTGATCATTCTAATTTGTACATGGAAGCAAGGAACGCTGTAGGGTGGCGATATGACGAAATAATTATGTTTTCGATTCGTGATGCTGGCGTAGTTGCTCTGACGTTCAAGGGAAGTGGCAGAAACTGCACAGTTCAGTTTTGGAGCATGAACTTGGACATGTGCATTCCCGAGCCAAGCCATCTGAACCATAAATCCGCTTCTCGCAGCTTGTGACCTTGTGTCGCCTCTTGTTTGTCCCAACATAGTGAAGAGGCTGTCATCAACTCAACAGACTTTATAGGCAAGATTGGGATCCTACGTGGCATTTATTTTGGGATGTGATTTCACGTAGTAAACTCATGGGTGCTGTAACAACGGACCTGCACTTTTGCATAATGTCGTGAAACGATCGTTCGGGTGTCTGCAAAGCTAATATGTGAAATGCAACGTTTTCCCACCCGATGTAGCAATGTTTCTCTGGAGCTCTATCTACCCACTCACATTATACAATGTACTTTCATCGCTTGTAAAGACTCTGTCTAAGTGCAAACTGCTCTCAACTTCGCCTGCTGGGTCCAATACGACACCGAAAACCTGCCGCCTCATCGCCTCTTTCCCTTTCTCCCTACAAGCCACTACCTTACGTCCATATTCCAACTAAGCCACGCACGCTTCGCTTCTAGCCGGAGTCTATGCTTTGATGAAATCTGAGCTATTTCTTTCTTGCCTTTTTTTTCCGACTATCCGAGCATAAAGTAAGCATTTAAATACAGCCACAATGAACTATGAAAGAGCATACTCGGGAGAGGGTATGGATACATACATAGGGCAACATATTAATGCTAGTTTTCCAACTCAACATCCACGACAATAAACATAAAGTTAGACTTTTAAGTCCGGCACCACCGGCTTGTACACAACCTTCCATGCAACTTGCGGGTAGTACAACTCACCACGGTAGTTAGGCGCTAAATCTTTCGTTTCGTACTCCCTTTGAGATCCGATTAAGCTGGCAAAATGAAGCGCTAGTGGATGTCGTAGCACGTGCAGTCATTCACGATGGATATTTTCAATAATCAGGCGAAGTTTGTTCCCATGTGTCCGTAATTTGGCCTCCAGCTGAACCGGCTGGCTACGAAAACACTAATAACAATACAGGCCCTCGCTTTTCTCGTTTGGCCAGTTCAATTTCCGTCAAAACCTGTCCTTTTCTTTTGGAAAGACTATGTATGTAACGGGAACGCCTTTCTTGCCTCATTCTTCCAAAAAGCAGTGAAACAGTAGTCGTCAAGGCAGTAGGAGGATACCTCATACAAAAATACAGGAGGATAAAGGCAAAACGCACATTGGGAAGCCCGAGTTCCCTGTTTTGGTTTCCTTACTCCCAAAGGATAGGGGATCCCGAAGACGTAAAAGGAACAGGCTGCCTCAGTTTCGAAATACAGCCAACGCCCGAGACAAAACAGCGAGACTGCAATTCCCCTATCCGGTTTCTGGTGAAACGGTGACCCCCCCTCCAAAAACAAAAAAACATTAACGCCGTGAAAGGAGACAAACAAAGTCATAGCAATCGTGACGGTGCCCAGGTAGTTAACCCACGATCCAGTGCGGAGGACATCTCCATGAGCCACAGTGGGCCGATGGAAGCCAGCAAGCAGCCGCGAAGCAAAGACGGTCGCTGTCTGAAGACAGGGAAAGCTTCCTACCACGTTCATGATGTAGCCAACCGGGGAGAGACAGACTGCAGCGGTTGCAAATAAACAGGTGCAGGCTATGATGCTCAAGTCGATGGCCTAAGTAGCGGGCTGGAGGATACGAAAGGTCGTTGTAGGAAGCGATCTTTGTTGCTTCCCATTTGCCTTGGCGGAGGGTAAGAGCAGCACGTGGAAGCATGGTGAACGTCAATGTGGTGGCCCGGCCCGAGTGCGCAGATGCCGTGGGGTGTTACGCACGAAGCGTGGTAGTGATGTCAGTCGTCATTCGTGATGATGTTGGCCCGGCAAGCACTCTAGTCCATGTAGAAGTCACCCTTCAAGATACGCTCCTGGAAGGCATCGGGGGCCTTGGTGACCTTTGGTACCTCGCGAATGGGCTCGGCAGTGGCGATGCTCTTAGCCCGGTGATGCATGGGCGGAGAGACCCGGCCAGGGCTGGCAGCTGAGATGGAAGAGCGCTCTGCTCGGGTACGCATGTTCTCAGCGAAATTAAAGCCATCTGGACGATCGTGGCGTCAGTGAGAGATCAAAGACGATGGAAAACAATCACATGGCCCCCGTCCTCGCGCCGGAGAGCGAACGACGGGAGCAAGGAGTAACAGATGTCAAAGCCAGCGGGGGAGAAGGGACTGTACACGTAACATGCGGCAAGGGCAGCGCAGAGGGAATAGAGGGCAGCGAGCAAGACAGACCTCGACCCTTGGTCGCAGTAATGTTCGAAGACGGGGTAGGAGACTTGAAAGAAGCATTGGGGCGAGCTCTACCATTGGCAGATGTGTTTCCGCTCCCATTTCCCTGCTTCACGTCGCGAAGCGCCCGGGCACCAAAACTCAGCCTGCGCGCAAACGGCGACGTAGCGGCAGTGTTGGGCGGACTGTTGGAGCTGGACGTGTCGTCGTCGTCGAATGGGCTCTCGTTGAAGGAGCCCGAGGTGGCAGACGAAACGCTCTCGCCACGGCTCCGCATGGTGCTGAATGGAGAAGGCTGGCTGGGCGAGCCCGACAGACCGAGGGTGGTCAGTGACAGGCGGCGACGGTTGGCCTGGGCGGCGGCAGTGGTGATTGGGCCCTGATAGTTCGCATTGCCGTTGGCGTTGGCGTTGTTGGGGCTCTGGCCGGCGGGCTGGCGACCGAACAGGTCGGCGAAGGCCTGGCCGGCAAAGGACGAGCGGCGGCGCTCGGTGGGGGGAGGCGAGCGGGGCGGCGAGTTCGTGTCGGACATGGCGGAATTGGCGGATGCGAGGCAGATGGCGCTCTGATGGGGCGGACGGGGCGTAGGACGAGGGCAGTGGTTTGGCGGGCCCGGCAAGGGGCAGGCGCTGGCTTATAACGCGGGCGAGGGCGTGTCGCAGGGCGGCAGGCAGCGCCGATTACGTCAGGGCAGCGTGGTGGAGAGAGCAGACGATGCGGTCGCAGGGCGCAGGGCAGCGGCAGTGGGGAGCGCGGGACTGCTGGCACGAGTAGCTGGCAGGGGAGGCGAGCGGGAGAGGGCGGTCGAGGAATGCAGCGGGCGGACGAGGAGGTCGTGGTAAATAATGGAGCAGGAAGGAGCAGCCACGACTGGCCGCTAGGGACCGCCGATCGCTGCCGGGTGCGGGCTAGCGCTCCCCGCGCTTCGAGCACGCCCCCGTTGGCGCGCCGGCCTGGCATTGGCTTATCGCTCCGCTGACTGCGCACACCAGCTCTCGCGGACCGACCAGGAACACACCACGCCCTTCCCCGCCCGCCGCTGCACACGGCGGCGTCGCAGCCAGGAGGCATCATCCCTTCGCGGCGAGCGCCCACGTGAGCCAGCCAACGGCCTTTGTCCGCTCGCCTCCAGCTGCCGCGGCCACAGCCCTTATCACGTCATGCAGGGCTCAGACGCGTGTTGGGCACGGCGCTGTGCACGCCCTGCGCACGCTGCCCCTCCCTGCCGCGCCGTGGGTCGCCGGCGCCCCTAACGGGCGGTGCACGGCGTCGGCCATGCGTCGGCGGGCGCAGCTGGCTGCTCGATGATGCTGGCAGCGGCACGCCGGCGAGTCAGCGCGCGAGCCACCAGATCTTCGCCCAACCCCGCAGTTCTGTGCACCAGGAGCAGTAAGCTTGCTCGGCGTCCCTTGCGCGCGCCTCCACGCCTCTGCGTGTCGCCCGGGCCCGTAGACGGCGTGCCTTAGCCTGCCTGGGAAAACTGGAGCCGGCTCACGAGATATCGCATCACGCTATCGGCGAGAACGGCTGCGTCTCAACTTGAGCAGCATGCCTCGGTGGTTCGACCGTCAGCCCATTCTGTCAACCTCCGACGTCTCCACTCTGATCAAGCCATCTTGAAGATCTCCGGCCCGGCCCGCCCATCTCGATGCTTCTTCATGCGTCCTGATGCTCACGCCGACCTATCGCGCGGAAGTCAGGAGACATAACCACCAGTCTCCTCGAAGCCCACCCTGTGTTTTGGTCCGAGTCGCACAACGCTGCTTTTCGAGCCTACCCGAGACCTTCGAGGCTCTCGCACATGGCCGCGTGTAGGGCTAGATGGGTCCCTGTCTAGGCCAGAGCCACAAGTCATGGCATTATCGAACGCGTGTAGGCTGAGCGGGCGAAACATGCACCGAGTTCGAAATCAAAAGACATGGCGAAAAGGGAAGAGTGCTTTAGAATCTGCGTGAAGCTAATGTACACTGTGCAAGTGAAGACAAACGACTGGTGCTCTAATCTAAACAGCAAACACAAAAAGGACAAAATAAAACGACTGATGCAGTAGAAATTCTAATACAGGAACATGAACGAGTGGTGGGTTGGCAGTGAGCCGTCGGGTCTAATCGATCGTCTTCGCTTCATCTCTACAGTCGGAACGGGCTCGCTTGAGCCACCCATGCATCGCCTACGGCCCAAGACTGGCCTTTTCCAATACTCGATTGAATGTGGAGGCGAAAGAATCATCCTCGTCGACGCGTCGCCAGCATACACGGATTGAATCGAAACTGGGTTGGTGGCTCTTGAGTATGCTCGCGTGCATGGCATCGAGGGTTCCAACGACGAAAAGCTGCTGCCCTCGGACAAGGCGGACATAAAGATTTCCCATCGAGCTATCATTCCCTCCTGTTTGTTGGGAGTTGCCGTACATGTTGAAGTCTCGGGTCACGACACCAAAGAGGATCTCAAGAAGTAGGCCAGCCATGTACCAGACATGTCCAGGCTTGCGAGCACCCCATTCAATGTAGAGGTTGGTGATGTTATCGGCGTGTCCACGGAGTTTCTCGGCATATTCGACGACGTGGTTCGCTCCTTGGCGGTAGAGGGCGTTTTTCAGCGCATCGAACTCCTCGAAAGTCTTCTCGTATTCGAACTTCAGCTTGACGAGTCGGGCAGAAAGAGTAAAGTCCGTGGTGAGTATGGCGTCTAGTTGAGGGCCGAACTCGACGTTGTGCAACAGTAGCCCTGTGAGTCTCTTGAACCCGGACCACACATCTCTGAGGATCTGCTCATTCCTAGCCTCAAAGATCCGCACAGACTTGCCGAACTCATCCTGGCTCTCCTTGCTCGGTTCGAGGACCCAATGGAGCAATTCCAGTCTGTCTTCAAGAGGCCCCCCGTCTTGGTTCGCGCCGCCAGCTCCCTGACCAGCGCTGCCATTATCCGGGGATAGTGCTGGGCGGAAGTTCCACCCACGCCATCTTATGAGATTCTCGATCTTGATGGTGTCGATCACCCTGGCGGTGGACGGCAGCTGCTGGGGCGGTTCATCTTCCCCTCTGGCTGTTCCATCTGAAAAGAGGAAGACTTTGCGAGCAATGTTGAAGCCCGATTGGGAAGCGGTGAGCAAGACTTGATCCATCAGCCACAAGGCGTGCTACGACCACTAGTCAGCAGGGAGTCACGAGAACAAGTGAGGTTTTCGCACCTTGCAAGGAAGATGATCTCGAAGAGGATCTCGAGGCTGGCATTCACAGAGTGGCGCAGTATGCTCCTGGCTCACAGTCAATCCCCAGCAATTTGCTCCATCTCTGACGTAAAACATGTAGTCGCGGTTCATGGTGGTGAGCGCAAACCCCACCACCTGGAAGTTCCCATCCGCCACCAGTCCTTCTCTGGCATTTTGCTCTATGGAATCGTGGACCCGATAGGCGAGGCCTGAGCTTGCCACGATTACGTCATTCATTGCCATTGTGGGCTGGTTATGGGTGCAAGGAAGAGTGAAGAGACGATAGATTGAGGAACGGGGATAGTACGCAAGGTAGAGAAGAGGTGTAGAGAACCGAATCTGGAGTGGAAGTGGTGATGGGTACTTGTCTGGATGTTCTACGCCAATATATAACCTGCCAGCGCCAGCTAACTTCGCCGTAACAAATGGTGCAAAGCGAGGGAAGTTGGTCGAAAGATAGTCCGCCTAAGCCTCTCCATCAAAGTGGCGCTTGACGGTGTGGAGAGTATCGCCAGCCGCGGCGGCGCGGGTACAGGGCGAGTAGCGCCGCAGGGCGGGGTCCCGCGCTCACAGCAGGCGGCATAGCTCATATCTGCCATGGCAAGCAAGAAAGAACAGCTCTGCGTTGCATAAGAATCGCGGCGGGTATCGGAGATCACCAACGATAGCTCTCGGCGTGCAGGCGGCGTCGATAGATTGCTTTGCCGCATCGCGGCGGGCTGTGGCGTCTGGAAGCGGCATCTTTGGAGCCATGGCTTCGCGGATTGGATGCTTGCACGGCGTCTGGGTCGGTATGGCCAGGCACCAGTTGCGGCACGGTTCCTCTGAAGAGCACTGTGATGGCGGGCGCACGATTAACGGCAGGCATACCCCAGCCGCGATCAGATCGGAGCGGGTTGGGTGTTGGCGCGAGGAGAGTGTCGTCGAGCGTGGAAGCCGTTGCCAAGCGCATCTGGCATGGCTGTGCATTTCCGGTGGGGCTGCGCTAACTATTTTTGCGCCTCTGCTTCACTGACAGCCAACTCTTTTTTAATCTTGCAACCCAACACTGCTCTACTTTTCTGATGAGGCTTGCTCGAGTCCGCGCCCGCCCGTCTGCGGCCACGAAGCGCTTAGCTACTCTCCGTCTATGGGACGTTTGTGAAGACAACGCACACAAATAGATCTGCTCCATGCTATCCTCTGCCTTGCGCAGATCACGCCAGATACGCGCCGCATCCCAGCCACATGCTGCGAAAAAAGCTCCGAAAGATCAACGCCCCGTAAATGCAATGCTGCCTGGCCCTGAGAGTCCCTACGGTCTGTGGCAAGACTCTCGCCATGCCTTAAGCATTGGAGCCGTAACGCCGCACCGTGACGGCAAAGACCCGAGAGGAGCATCGAGGCCGCTGAGCCACCTTCGTGCCGTGGCCTGCACGGCGAGGAAGATGGAGATGCGCCGTCATGAGCGGCGATGAGGTGGGTTGGAGGGAGCAAAGATCACCCAAGCAGGACACCCTCTCGCAAAATGATCAGTGAGACGCAACCCTAGCCTGCAAGAACACATCAACTGACGGCCTATCGCATGCTGGCTGGGGAGACTCACGCTGGCCAGGGTTGCTTACCGCGAGCTTCCCCCAGTCCGAGACCCTGAGGCGTACACCGACGTCTCGGGCGAGCTATCAAATGAGCTCTGCTCCTTGGATTTGCCCGATTCGACCATGTGGCTCATCGACACCCCTCCCCAAGGAAGGCCTGACAACTGCCGGCCCGGATATGGCTCACAGTCTCCGGGCGCCGGCAGACTGTAGGCACCACCGGCCAACTGCTGGTTCGTCGTGTTCCTCTCCTTTTCTTCGCGCTCGTCCTTCGCTTTCTGCCCTGTGCTACATGTTCAGCGAGTGCGCGGAGCTTCCACTCGGCATGCTTGTCTTACGGTATTTCCTTTGAGCCAACTTGTTCTGGATCTTGCGCCGCTCGGTCGGATCTTGGATGTGCGCCCAGTCATCACCGGGGGAGTGCCATGACCCTTCGCTCGAGGCTGACCCTGCGCCGCCCGTCTGCTGTCCTTGGGACATGGTGCCGTCGTTTTGCCGGGAGGTGACAAGCCGAACGCCGGGGAGTCCTGGGTTTGCATGCGGCGTGGAGAGCGTATCCGATCTGCTTCATTGAGAGGCACAATGCTGCCGGGGCGGCCGGGAGACAACTACGGCTCAAGGACCACGGCGAAGAAGGAATGGTATGCGCCGCAGGCTCGAACATGCATGTGGCGCTTCGAAGTGTGGCCGTGATCCCCAAAGAGGCAATGCGGCGTTGGCGGCCTGGGTGGAATCAATTCGACGGGCTGAAGGCGTAGACTCGCCCTGAAGATGACTGCGGACCCAGCTCGAGGCCCCATCTTATGAGAAGTGAAGGTGGACATGAGTAGCATTCACGCCAGGGAGGGAACGACAGCGTCATCCGAGCTGCGAGCCACATACGGCAGGCCGGGCGAGGAAGGCATCGTGGCAGCCGTAGGCAGCACTGGCGGCGGTCCGGGGGTGGCGAACACCGACATCGTTACCATTCACCCAAAGGCGGAAGGAAAGACGGTCGAGCGGCGTAAGGCGGAGAGACTGCAGCACCAGAGTCCAACCCGTCCAATGGGAGGCTGGATGGCATAGGGCTGGTGGGAGGGAGAGAAACTAGGCAACGGCCCCAATGTTCTCGAATGGCACGGGGGGGACGGCGGGTATGCAAGACGCAGCGAGGCGCTAGGTCCGAAAGCATCCTCCCGCGAGCGGCATTCTGCCAATCTGGGGGCGCATCTGACGAGATACGTGATCAGACGCACAGGTCGGGAGTCTGTGTACGTGGATGACGGTCCAGGAGGGTGGTCGTTGGCCCGCGGTTGACGCAAGACAAGCTCCCGTCTGCATGGCGTGGGTCCTCGGGAATCCAAGGTACCTGCATTTCCTGACTGCCGTCTTGCCTGCATGCGCCGCAAGGCGCTTTTCGGCATGTCCGCAGTCGCACAGGTCCAGCTGATTGGAGCACACGCTTCACCACGTCCATCGACGCGCTCACGAATGCTGCGGCCAGCATGCTGCTAGTCGCGAGAGCTGAGCGGCGCCGGGCCATGGCATGGTGAGCAGGACGATGTCAGGACAGACGCCCCATGATGCCCCATCCGGCGGATGAAGGCTGCGGTCAGCCCGGGCTCGCCTTCACCGACGCGGGACGTGGGGGCCAGGCAGCAAAGATCGACGTCTACGCCGCGCTTCGTCGGTGAGAAGCAGCCACTGGCTCCGCGGGGCGGTGGGGCGGTCTGCAGCTGCCCTACTGAGTGCTGCCCGCCGGCTCTCATTGGCTACCAGTCCTCAGACGCTGCCCAGGTCACCGCTCCCAGTGCTTGCGGGCGGCCCGCGCCTCTCCAGCCTCAGGCAGCACTCTCTCCTGCCACACCACAACTGCATCTCTCAGCAAGACACCCAGCCGAAGCCCCGCACCTACATACCTACGCTCCGGCGTCGTTCTCGCTTTCGCTTAGCAGACGACCGTTGCCCCGCACCCAGGCAAATGGCATCCGCAGCCAGCAAGGTGGACCTGCTCTCGCTTTCCCCCGAATGCACGTCGACGGCATTTGATTGAGCTTTGGCCGGATAAGAGCTGCGCACTTTGTTTTGCTCCCTCCATCTGCCCTCGAGCCGTCAGCTTACCGCATTTTCTTTCACGACCACGCATCGCAATCCGTCTACCTTGCTTGCAAATCTCTCCCGCGAAACAAATTCGCGGACCATGCTTGCGCCGACACGGCGAGGCCCTGCCCCGTCCCGTGCGTGCCTGCTCGATTGCAGGACCGGCATGCACCGACCAGCGGCATGCCAGAATACGTGCAAGCCTACAGGACGCGTCACGGCCGAGGCTTGCCTGCAATCCGAACTTGGGCGACCAAAGGCGCTGCAAGCCGCCGGATCGGACAGCGGCAGTGTTCGTCAATTAGAATAGTCCTACTGCTCCACGGCGAGTGAGCAGTAGGGTGGAGAAGACGCGGCCCTGCTAAAAGCCTATTTTGCTCTTCCACTGATTGATGAAGTATGCTTCAGGGCCATTGAACGACGCGAGAGGCAGGCAAATCGTGGAGCTACAAGTGTCGCCTGCAGCCGGCGGATCACGGCGAAGCGAGACGCGCCGGACATGAATCTGGTCGGGACATGGGGCCAGATGGTGCTTCGGGCTGCGACCCCGAGGGGACGGGCGACGGGTCTGTATTAATAGAAGCGCAGCGCAACATTGTGATGTGCAAGGCACACGGAGGCGGCAGCCGTCTCATTTTGCAGACGTCGGATGGAGGATGCGTGGTGTAGAGCTGCGCCAGGCCGCGCGAAAGTTTTGTGCGGCTGCTGCTTACATCAGCGCGACGGCGCTAGGCTGCGCTGGGGCTATCAAAATCTCTTCGCCCGCGCCTTCTCCTTTTCTCCTCATCACACATTCAATCCGCCTTCGGGCGGGACGTACACTTAATCAACCGCCTGCGCACACCCCATGAGCTTGCCGGTCATATTGGCGTACCAGACCAATTTGAGGTGGTGCAGGTTCCCACGGCTTCGGCGCAGGCATCATTTCATGTCGAGGGCGCCGATGCCGCCTGTCTGCCAGACATGCCGCCGCGCGCATTTCTCGCAAATGAAGCGCGCGCTGCTCGGCTGCTCGGTGCAATGCGGCGCTGCGATGGCCGCTGCTACCCGCGCCCGCCGGCCTGCTGCTTGACGTCGTCGCGGCAGCGACCTGGCGGAGCTCGTGAGCATTGCAGCAGCAGCACAGAGGCCGCCGTGGAGCGAGCTGCGGGCGCGGAGCGGGCAGTCAACGTCCAGCGAGGTCATCGCTTTTAAATAAGTACACGGGGACGCCGTGGGATACGCGCGAGCACTGCCCCTGACGCGCCATGTCCTCGCTCCAAACGAGCGCCACTTCTATATGGGCGACGCTATCCGCCGCGGCAGCGATGAGCCGGACCACACGACTCGTCCGTCAGCCAGCGCCATCCAACTTTATGCGCCTGCCCGCTGGACACCCCCAGAGCCGCTCTTCTTCCTTTCCCTGCGCTCTCAGCATGCACGCGCTGGCACGCCTTGCCCCTGGGTTTAGCGTGACCTGACGTCTGTTTACCAATCTCGAGGATCGCATCCGTCCCTCCTCCGCGCCTCCTCCGAACAGCCCAACCACCACACAGCATGGCTTCAGCCCTGAACAAGCGCCAGCAGGCGCGCAACGAGCGCGCCCTCCAAGACCTGATCAAGTCCGTCGCCGGCAATGACAGGTGTGCCGACTGCGGAGCTCGGAACCCAGGTGCGTGATGCGCCCGCCCGTTGCCCTGCCGCCGTAGGCACCCAATGCTAACTGCTCTCTCCCCGCAGGATGGGCAAGCTGGAGCGTGAGTGCCAACCTATGCGATCGGATCCGTCCCGCTACACGTTCCGTCCGTAATGGGACCAATCTCGGGCCTGGCTGCTGACATGGTGCCGTGAAAACAGTTGGGCATCTTTCTCTGCATGCGCTGCGCAACGCTGCATCGTAAGCTCGGGACGCACATTTCCAAAGTCAAGTCGTTGAGCATGGACAGTTGGAGCAATGATCAGGTCGATGTGTGTCGCTCTCTTCCCCATCCGCCCGTGACAGATAATAATCCTCGACAGAACATGAAGCGCGTGGGAAATGTGGCCTCCAACCGGATATACAACCCGAACAACGTGAAGCCGAACATACCAATTGACGTGGACGAGGTTGAGGGTGCGTTGGAGCGTTTTATTCGACAAAAGTACGAGCACAAGGCTTTCTCAGGAGAATCACGCCCCGGGACCAGGCACAACACGGGCAGCACAAGCTCTGCCGAGGACCGGCCCCCGCCACTGCCTCCAAAGCCGGGCAAACGCTTTGGATTCGGACTTCGAGCCTCTTCCGCTACTTTCCCGGCACCGAAGCCCGACTCGACCAGTCCTCCGTCATCGCCGAGCGTGGGCGTCGGCCTCAGCGGGTTCGGGGACTCTTCGCCACCGAGAGTGAACAAGGCGTCGAGAGTATTCGGGCACAATGTGCGAAGTGCGTCTGCCGACAGCTTTGAGACGAAGCTCCAGACATTGAAAGACATGGGCTTTCCGGACGAGAAACGCAACGTGACGGTGCTCAAAGGGCTCAACGGGAACTTGGAGAAGTCTGTGGAGACTTTGATAAGGTTGGGCGAAGGCGGCAGGAGCATTTCCAGAGCACATACGCCTGTATCTGCTCACAGCGAAAATGCCAACGGACTCTCCACGGGCCGGACCAGGCCTTCCGCGCCGCCTCCAACGGCCCCAGCTGGGATCCAGTCAACAAACCCTTTCGACCGGCTGGACGCTCCTCAGCCAATGATCCAGCAGCAGTTCCAAGCTTTGCAGGCCCAGCCGACCGGCGCGTCGTTCAATCCCTTTCTTCCCTCATCCCAGCCGCCGCAAGCTCCTGCAACGGCACACCCGGCTTTGGATCAGTCCTTCCAGAATCTCCAGCTTTCTCAGCCACAGCAGCCGCAACAGCTCTTTCCTAACCACACTGGAGGCCACGGTACACAAAGTCAACAGCAGCAGGGATACAATCCGTTCTTGCATACCTTCACCCCTCCGCCGGTGCCACAAATACCGCCACAGTTTACCGGTACCCAACAGGGTCAGCCATCTTATGGCCAGCAAGGAGGATTCCACTCTACCCAAGGAGGCAATCCGTTCTTGAAAACTTCTCGTTCCCAGATTTTTACCAGCAGTAACCCCTTTAATTCTCAGGTACCATCCCTCCCAGCCTTCTCTCAGCCGCAGCAGCATCAGCAGCAGCAGCAACCACAATGGCAGGCTATCTCCAACCCGCAGGGGCAATTCTACCCACAGCCATCGCAACAAACGGCGCAGTTTGGTTTTGGACAACAGCAGCAGGGCCCTAGCACGGGGTACCAGCAGCCGCAAGACCAATTCCAAGCCCAGAGCGGATACCCGCAATTCCAACAACAGCCGAATCACTTCACCAATCCCTATCAACCGCAACCGCAGTTTCCCATCCGCCAGGATAAAAATTCGATATTAGCTCTGTATAACCAACCCCAGCTGGCTCCTGCGCCCCCTTCTGGCACCACGGCACCCGGGGCTGCTGAAAGCATGCCGGTCAACGGGCAAAGCGCGGCCTTGCCCGCCGCGTCGAACTCCGCCGGAGACATGGCTGGGTCAACGGGTAGCGCGAATCCATTCTCAACCGCCCCTGGTCAGCCGGCTGTAGGCGCCAATGGAGGAGGAGGAGCGCGTCACGTCAGTCAAGAAAGTGTCGATTTCTCCGGTATGATGGGTGGGAGGCAAAGCCCGGACGCATTCGCAGGGTTGAGCGCACGATTCGGCCGGTAAATACGGTGGCTAGGGCGATGTTAGTTGGATAGTTGTTGAGCTCCGAGCCCCCACAGGCTGAACTAATGTAGGACGTGGTGCATGTGGAAATTTGCCACGACTTGGATACCGGCAGGAGGTCGCACGATTGCGGCGGGCGGGCGTAGGATGCGGCATTGGATGCAACCTTTTAGTGCAAAGGCCCACGTAGGCAATGGGTTGTCTGTACAGTTGAATGGAGGCAATAATACGCGAGCAAACAAAGAGCCATGATGATGCATGGACGAATCCCGCTTGGTCATTTCCGCACGGGGCAGCAAGACTACATAGACTGAGGCTCGTGGAAGGCGAGACCAGGAACACCATGGCCGCCGAGCCGAGCCGTTGCTCATGGTTGGCGCTTCGAGCACTTCGCGTGGTGGCTCGAGGGTTGGCCGTAGCGGCGGCCGGCAAATCAGCGTGGGAGGCCGCGCTGGGCCACTTCCCCGCGCGCTTAGAGACCGAGCTGTGACTGTCTGGGCGCGGCCGCATCACAGGCTTCGGGCAGCTCCATTGGGCGCGTAGACTCGATATCACGCGCCTGAATTGCAGAAGTACACGCTGCGTCCACGCTGACAGCTGCGCAGCTTCTCCCATCGCCGCTGCGCGTTGCCTCGCCGCGACACCCTCTGCGCCTGCCGCAGCTGTCCAGACACCACCCACCCTGCCTGTCCAATCCGTCGTCATCGCCGCGCCTCATCCCGCCAACTTTTTCTGCACACCACGGCCATGGACGGCTCGCGGCGCCACGGCCGCCCAGAAGAGGAGCTCTTCTTGGGCCATTCGAACAATACTCCCGAGACACCTACCGTGGGCCCGCTGCGCATCAACAAGCGCGACAACGCCGCCTCGCCTCCCCCACGCGCAGGCTCCGCTGGCAGCCTGAACGAAGGCCTCGCCCGTCCGCCGCCGGTGCCCAACTTCCCTGCTCCGACGTCGACACCTCCCTCCGGTCCGCTGCCGTACCCCGACGACGGTCCGCGCCCACAGTCGGGTTCTGGGCGCCGCGTTTACACGCCGCTCTCGGAGCGCGAGAGAGCGTCCAGGAACAACACGCCCGAGCAAGATAGATACAGGAACCCGTCTGGAGGCTCCCCGCGCACGCGATTCGACGCAAGTGACCCGCACCGCCCCACCGTCTCGGGATACGCCTACGCGCCGTACGCTGCGGACGACGGCCGCGCGGGGTCTTCGCAGGGCAGGCCTGCGGACAAGCGGCAAGGCACGCCAAAACCACTGCCCGCCTCCCCGGGCCCCGAGACCCCAGACAAGGAGGGCCTGTTCCAGAAGGCACCCCAGCGCGCTGGGTCGCAGCCCTCAGAAGCAGAGGCGAATCCTTATCCGGACTACCACCAGCAGTACTGGCCGCCTCCGCCAACAGCGGCCTCGCCGCCTCAAAACCAACAAGCTTTGAGAATACCGAACCCTGCCGGTGTGAACCGTCTCAGCTCCACCGCATCTACATCTACCACCAGAGCCCAGCGGGGCTCTCCGCCTCCGCCAGAAACGCCCGCCATCGATCATCCACCGGGCGGGGGGATAGAGGCCCGTTATGCAGCAGCCGGGATTGCTGGGCCTTCTACGCTCAGCAACATACAAGGCCAGAATGCGGCGGCCACTCAACGCCTGCAACAGTACGGCGGGCAACAGCCGCAAGTGAACTCTCAACCACAGCAGGCTCAACAGCCGCCCCAGCGGCCGTGGACCCCGACGGAACAGCCTGGTTCGCAGCCTCATGGCCCTCCCACGGTGTACCAGGGCCTTTCTGAGGTGAGGCAGCCGGCTTCCTCCACTCCTCCGACCGGCCATCCCGCTGTAGCATTGCCGCCACTGTCATCTGCCGCCCAAAGCACAGCCCAGCAGGCTACCGCTCCCGGGGTAGAAGCCCCGAACGTTGGTCTTCGGCCCGGTGAACAAACGCTGGAGTCGGATTTCCAGCGGATGAACGTCAACGAGGAACCGCCTCCAGCGTACTCGAGCGTGCAACCTCAGGCTCCTCAAGGCTACCCAAATGACAAGCGGCCCGCTCCCGCGAACCAGCAGCCTCCTGCGCAAGCAGGTCCCGTAGGAACGACTGCTGATCCGAACCTGCAAGGACATCCTGCTTTCGCGAACCAACAGGGCCCCCAGCCAGGCGCCGGAGCTCAACCGGGCACGCAGCCTCCCGTGCAGGTGCAGCCACAACCGGTGCAGCACGCTGGGCCAAGCAATCTGGCACCTCTTCAGATCCACCCTCACCAGCAGAACACTTCTCCCGGCCCCGGACCAGGCCCGGCATCGCCCCCACCGCTCCCGGAAGGATGGATCGCCCACCTCGATCCCAACTCTGGCCATTACTACTACATCCATCTTCCGACTCAATCGACTCAGTGGGAGTTCCCCAAAGGCCCCACTCCGCTCAACCTCAACGAGCCTCTGTCCCCCACGGGAACTTTTGTCAATCCACTGACTTCACCAGGCTTGGGTTCTTTCTCCGGGAAGCCGATGGCGTCACCCGGGTTTCCGCCGCAGCAAGCTACGTACCATGAGAGCATGCCTGGCATGGCAGGACTGGCGAGCCCCACGGCCGCTGGTTTCACCGGCCCTCCCCCACAAGCCGGAGTGGACATGTACAAAATCCAGCCCACAAATGGTGTCTATTTCGGGCCATATTTGCGCTACACCAACATGGACCTCGAACGAGGTATTTGGCTTGGTTCCATCCTGCTGGTCACGGATGCGCCCCAGCCTCCTACTATTCACATCCATCAGAGTGTGGATCTTTCCCCCAACCCCCGGCAACTGAAGCCCAATCCGATCTACAGCCACCAAAGATGGATTTTCTACAGGTACGATATCGACCTCAAGATGGAAGAAGGCCATGCGGCCAAGTGGACATACGCTGTGACTTCTCATTTGGGATGCACACGTTACGAGTTCCTCGTTGCAGGTCGTCACGAGACGAGCTGGCGGTTCATTGCACACTCGGGAAACGACTTCGCGCTCAACGTTGGCGCCAACGAGCGCCAGAAGCTTGGTGGGGTAGGCTACATGTGGAAAGATATTTTGCAGAAGCACATTGAATGCGGTGGCTTCCACGTCCAGCTAGGCTTGGGCGACCAGATCTATGCGGATCGTATCTGGAAGGAAATCCCTCTGTTAAAGCAGTGGACGTCCACGAGCGGGAAGGAGAACCGCAAGAATTCGCCGTGGACGGCGAAGCACGAGGAAGACGTGACCCACGCGTATTTTCACTACTACACGAGCCATTTCGATCAGCCGCACCTCCGCGAAGCGTTCGCGCAGATCCCGCACGTCCTCGCTCTGGACGATCACGACATGTAAGTCTTTAATCTTGCTGCTTGCAACCTCAGGCCAAATATGCTGACCATGTGCGACAGCTTCGATGGCTGGGGGTCATATCCCGAGTACATGCAATTCTCCAACATGTTCAAGAACATTGGGCGGATCGGCATTGAGATGTACCTCCTCTTTCAGCACCATACAACACTGGAGATTCTTCGCAACGTCAACAACGACCAGGACCTCTTCACGATTACCGGAACGGGCTGGCACTTCGTCAAGTATCTGGGCCCGTCGGTCGTGGTGGTGGGTCCGGACACTCGATCCGAGAGGAACCCCCATCAGGTCATGGCTGGCCCGACGTACCAGGGCCTTTTCCCGAAGGTGGCACTGTTGCCGCCCAGCGTCCAGCATTGCATCTGGATGATTCCTGTGCCCCTGGTCTACCCGCGACTGGAATCCGTCGAGCATCTGGCCAGCACCATGGCCACCGGCAAGAAGGCCGTCACCGGCACTTTCAACATGCTTGGAAAGGTCACGAGCTCCGTCGCCGGCGTCGTTGGCGCCAAGGGAGTTGTTGGCGACGGCTTCAACTCGGTCAAGAAAGCCGTTGGCAAGTCTGGCTTGATGAGCGGCATCCTAAGTCCTTTTGGGGAGATTGACGTGCTAGATGAGCTTAGAGATCAATGGACCCACGAATCCAAGGTGAGTATTCCGTCGCCGGCTCTTGCGATCATGTGCTAAAGGGTAATCTCTCAGGATCTCGAGCGTACCTACTTGATTCGCACGCTTCAAGGCATTGCTCACAACAAGTCTCTTCGGATGACGTTCCTATCTGGGGATGTCAACTGTTGCGGAGCGGGCCTCGTTCACGATCCCTCTCGCCTTCAAGACCACAAGACGATGTATCAGATCATTTCCTCCAGTGTGGTCAACAGCCCCCCTTCTTCCTACGTGCTGCGAATGCTTCACAACAACAAACCTCTCTGGGTCCCTGCCAACGGCCACCGATCGACGCAGAGTCCCTCGGACACCAAGGAAGAGATGATGGAGATTTTCACACAGGATGTGAACGGCCAACCCAGAGAGATGAGGCGTTTGATGGGTCGTCGAAACTATGTTGCATGTGTCATCTACGATCCAGAGATTGTGAATGGCACGTTCGGCCAGGCAGTGCCAGGCCAAGGCGGAGGTAAGCTAAGCATCGCGGTAGACTTCATGGTTCAGAACGAGAACCTTTACGGCGCGCCCATGAAGTACGGGCCGGTGATCATCCCGAGTTTGGAGTACGGCAGATAGAGGGCGCGATTGTGGCCTATGCTAGATTATAGCGCAAGGCTGGAGGACAAGTCATGCACGGTAATGACGAGACGATGCGGCGGCGATACCACCTCCTTTTTTCTTTCTTCTCTCTAAGTTTTATCTTCTTTGCTCTTCTTCTCTATCGAGCCCCTATTAGCGCGCATTCGAGGTCTTGCTTGGTACACCTTGGCAGTTTAGCGACGCGCGGCGACGAGCATGCATCGTAGACGGCATGCGGTCAACACGAAAGGGGAGAAGCGGTTGGCAT
Source organism: Lasiodiplodia hormozganensis (assembly GCA_030512325.1). Taxonomy (NCBI): domain Eukaryota; kingdom Fungi; phylum Ascomycota; class Dothideomycetes; order Botryosphaeriales; family Botryosphaeriaceae; genus Lasiodiplodia; species Lasiodiplodia hormozganensis. The sequence goes on from JAUJDW010000125.1 coordinate 31,487, forward strand.
GGTGGTTCCGGGCGCCCGTACAATAGGAAGCGTGCTTACTAGACAGAACTTATGAAAGCCATGACCAAAGTGCAATTCCAATTCTCCAGTGTTCGAGGCGGAGCATGCGAGCCCCTGAGCGCAAGGAAAGACCCCGCCCCCCTTGTCGGCGGAAGGCCCTTCATTGACGTGGTCGGCGGAGACATCGGCGGGTCCGTGCGCGCGCTCTGGGAATCCCGGCGAGCTCGGCGCCCGCGGGGACATTGGCAGACATCACCCACCACCGTTCTTTCTTGCGACGTAGGTCGGACTGGTACCTACCACAATCTGCCCGGGCTGAAGTCCAGCCGCCACCAGGCTAGAAGCGCTCTTCCACATCCTGTCTTCCTTCTTCGCTCCGTTCGCCATGGCAATGCCCAGCGCATCTGCGTCGAAAATCCCGCGTCTGCTGCGCTCTAGTATCTACCAGAGCTCAATGCTTCGAGGCCAGGCGGGGTCGCCCCAGGCCCATTCGATGCTCGCCCCGCAATCCCGGAGATTCGCCTCTGCCGCCTGGGCTTGCCGCGTCCAACGAGCACACGAGGAGCGCGCGCCGCCTCCGAGCAGCGCCACGCTGCGCCAAACAGCAAGAGAGCGCCAGGAAGGCCTCTCCATAACGGCGCGTCGAGCGTTTTCCGCCACAGCTGCTCGTCCCAAAGACCACCACTTCGACACGCTCAAGTTCGTGCAAAGACTCAAGGATGAAGGCTTGACGGAGGAACAGGCGGTGGCCATGATGAAAGTCCTGAGCGATGTGATTGAGGAGAGGTGCGTCGAGCTCAGCCCCGACAAGCCCATTCTGGCGCTGCCAAGTTCCCGCCTCGGTGCGCTGACAATCGCGACACATCCAGCATACAAAACCTTACGCGGACCATGGTGCTCCGCGAGGACCAGGAGCGGGCCACGTACACCCAAAAAGTCGACTTTGCAAAGTTGCGCTCCGAACTGCTGACGGCCGACTCGACCGAGATGTCTTTGACGCGCGCGTCACACGAACGACTTACGAACGAGATCGCGAAGCTGAACAGCAGGCTGCGGGACGAGATACAGCGTACGCAGGCCAGCGTCCGGCTGGACTTGAACCTCGAAAAAGGCCGCATCAGGGAGGAGGCCAACGTGCAGGAACTCAAGCTCAAGGAAACCGAAACGAGGATCGAGCAGGAGACGGCGGTGCTCAGGGAGAAGCTCGAAGCCGTGAAATTCACGACTCTGCAGTGGCTGATGTAAGTTTCCTTGGAGAGGCTAGCAGCTGCGCGAGATGTCGCTGTTAACGCAAAGGACAGGGGCGTGTGCACCGGTACGGCAGCACTTATTCTCGGTGCCTGGAGACTACTCATGTGAGTGCATCTCCAGCGGTGGGGTCGCATTCGAACAGACGGCAAGCTACGCTCCAGGCTTGACGGAAATTGCGCGCGTGCGAGCGAGCCTCACGAGAAGTGGCCGCCGCATTGACTGCCGGTCCCGAGGCCTAGCCGTCGTCTCGCAGGTGTGGAGCTTGACGGCAAGGCAAGAGGGCGCGCAGGAAGGCGGAGTCTGGGAGGGGTGCAGAGGCCAGCGCTTCGGACCGCGTCAGGCAATTTCTTCTAGAAACGCTATATTGAAGATCTCCCGCACACCGAGGCGGTGGGATGCCAGCCCAGGAGGGCGGCTGGAGAGGGGGGCGGCGAACACATGTAGCATAGAGCGGCACGCAATGCCACAGGCGGAAATAGAAGACGGGGGCGCCGCGGCTGCCGACGCGCCAGCCTCAGCGCTTGCAAGAGTCGACTCTCAGGGCCATGCTGGCCGGCCGGATCGCGGGCAGGGAGATCTCGCTGACGCTGCTGGAGCACGGCCGAGAGTGCAGCCGGGGCTCGTGGGCCAGGGCTGCCAGGAGAAGGGCGCGAGGCGAGCAAAACAATGGGCGCGAGTGCGTCTCCTGGAGATCGTCGCGCGACACAGCCAGGAGCCGGATCACGGGGCCTGGCCGCGGCGGGCGCTGATTGGCGGCCCGCAGCGCTCTGCATGCGAAAAAAACCGGCGGGCCAGCGCGCGACGGCTGCCTGGCGGAGCGGCTGCGCGGCGGCGGGAGATTTTTTTTTTTTCTGGCGGTCGCATGTGCGTGTGGGCGCGTGGAGTGGGTGCGTGTGCGAGGGCGCAGGCTTGGGCGCGCCAGATCTTGCTGGACCGGGCGTGGGCAGTAGCCTCCTGCGCAGAGGCGCTCGCTGCTGCGCGGGGCATTTGGAAAACGCTTGGCAAGCACTTAATCCACCGGCCCTCGTCCCGTCACTCTCTCCCCCAACACCATATCGCAAACCTACACAACCCTCTCCTCCCTCCTCCATCCCACCCCCAGCATCTCCCACTGCCCGCACCACACGCCCGTCCACCGTCGAAATGGCCAACGAAGTAAGTCTGCCCCGGGCCCGCTCTCGCCGCCCCCCTAATCGCGAGACCGCCGCCCGCCCCCTCTGCCGCCGTCACCGTGGCTGCCGTGAGAAGAGCCTGTGCTGACCTGCCGCCGCCGTCCAGCGTGAGAGGTACGCCGCTGCCGCGCCCACTGGCCGCAGATGCTTCGTTCTGACCCTGCTTCAGCAAAACTTTCCTCGCCCGCCTGTGCGAGCAGGCTGAGCGCTACGATGGTACGTCACGCCCTCCCCTCCTGGCGTGCCGCTGGTCGCTGACGCTGTTCCTGCACAGAGATGGTCACGTATATGAAGGTCAGTCACCATGAGCATTGAACGTGAGCGAGCTGAGCAGCTGACGCGGACCACAGGAAGTTGCAAAGGTATGCCCGCCCTCGCCGCGCTGGCAAGGCCATTGAGGAAAGCACGTGGTTAACGCAGCAGCTGTCGCAGCTCGGCGGTGAGCTCACCGTGGATGAGCGCAACCTTCTGTCCGTCGCCTACAAGAACGTCGTCGGTACCCGCCGTGCGTCGTGGCGCATAATCTCGTCGATCGAGCAGAAGGAGGAGTCGAAGGGCTCCGACAAGCACGTCGGCACCATCCGCGAGTACCGCCAGAAGATCGAAACGGAGCTCGAGAAGGTCTGCCAGGACGTGCTCGACGTGCTCGACGAGTCTCTGATCCCCAAGGCCGAGTCCGGCGAGTCCAAGGTCTTCTACCACAAGATGTACGTCAACCCACCCACGCCGGGCGCGCGTCCGCGCAGTCTACTAATACGCCCGGCCCAACAGGAAGGGTGACTACCACCGCTACCTCGCCGAGTTCGCTTCGGGCGAGAAGCGCAAGGTCGCCGCCACCGCCGCGCACGAGGCCTACAAGGTGCGTCCGCCATGTGCCGTTGCCATTGAGACGAGCCGCAGCTGACGAAGATTTGCAGACCGCCACCGATGTTGCCCAGACCGAGCTGACGCCCACGCACCCCATCCGCCTCGGTCTTGCGCTCAACTTCTCCGTCTTCTACTACGAGATCCTCAACTCGCCCGACCGTGCGTGCCACCTGGCCAAGCAGGCCTTCGATGACGCCATTGCCGAGCTCGACTCGCTGTCCGAGGAGTCGTACCGCGACAGCACTCTGATCATGCAGCTTCTCCGCGACAACCTCACCCTCTGGACCTCGTCGGACGGCAACGAGCCTGAGCCCGCGTCCGAGGCACCCAAGGCCGAGGACAAGCCGGCCGAGGAGGCGCCCAAGGCCGCTGAGACGACCGAGGAGGCCGCTCCTGCGTCCTAAGCGGGGGGCGGATTCGGTGCGCGCAACAAGGCATCTGGTACTACTGCCGCGGCCTGGTCTCCACCGCTCATCTTGCAAGACACGCACGGTCTTTCGTTGAGGGAACTGGAGCAAACGGGTCGGAGGCAGCAAGGGTGGCGTCTAGTTGTCTGAGGATCGAATCATCATGGAAAGCGAAGAGTTACGTGCTTGGTTCGGCTTCGGAACGGTGATCCTTTGATTGTCTTGTTTTCCCTTTTCCCTTTTCCATGCCTCTGCTCTCTTTGAATCATCCTCCGAGTACACTAGCGATGCGTGATTCCTTAGGGATGGTATATCCCCGATTACCAATGATATCGACACGTCTCCTCAGGTCACTCATGCCATGTGGTGAGAATAGGGGTCGACGCTCAGACCCGAAGAGTTAGATGATGGCGAGGCGCCTTCTCCGCACCGATGACGGCACCGCTCCAGGCTCGCGCAGGCAACGCACTCGCATCGCGAGCCGGGTCATGTGTGCGCCCCCTCCTCGCAGGCAGTTCGCAACAACGGCCGTACGTGGCGTGCTTTCATTCACGGGCACGGCGCCAGCGCGCGAGAAGGGCGGTGCTTCGCAGGCGCGGCCGGACGCCGGCGTGCAGGACGCGGGCGTCCTATCGGAGCAGCGTGGGCGAGTGCAAGTGAGAGTGGTGGTGCAGCAGCGGGCGGTTTTGCGGGCTGGCCCTGTGTGCCGCTGCGATCCGCATGCCGCCCGCGGCGTTTGCTGCTGGCCAACGCCGACCGCTAAACTGTTTCGGGGGAGCTGCTCTGGAAATTTTGGATCGCTGCTGCTGCTTTTTGTCAACCACACTCCGAAAGCACGCGAAGCCATGGCGAACGAGCCGGCCCAGGTGCGCATCCAGCTCACCACGCGCCATCCGGACATCGCTATCCCCCAGAATCCCGGCGAGCTTCTGGTCTCGACTTGTGAGCCCCAGCCATGCCCGTCCGTCGACGTCCCGCTGACCTTTGCCTCCGCCAGCCCTCCGCCGCTATGCCCTGTCGACCCTCGTCAACGATTTACTCGAGACCCCGCGGCCGGTTCCCTTCGAGTTCCTCATCAACGGTCAATTCTTGCGCGCCTCGATAGACGACTTCTTGACCGCGAACGGCATCTCCGCCGAGACCACCCTCACCGTCGAGTACGTGCGCGCTCTAGTCCCGCCGGTGCATGTCGCCTCCTTCGAGCATGACGACTGGGTCTCCGACGTGGACGTTCTGTCGGCGCAATCGCAAGCGGCGCAGTGGAGCAAGCAGACCGTGGCTACCGGCCAGGAGAGAGTACTGTCGGCGTGTTACGACGGCCTGCTGCGCGTCTGGGATCCTTCAGCTTCGGAAGTTTTGGCGACTTCGCCGGCAACGGGCGGCCACACCTCCTATGTTACCTCTGCGAAGTTCCTATCCCCGACGAGCATCGTCTCAGCCGGCGCGGACCGGACGCTGCGTGTCTGGAAATACAGCGAAGGCCAAGGCGACTCTCTGAGCTCTTCGTCTTTCACTCCGACCCTGGAGCTGTACGGTCACAAGGCTAGCGTGGACAGCGTCGCCGTTCACACGCCCTCTTCTCGCATCCTCTCCGCTTCCGCTGACGGCAGCGTTGGCGTCTGGAGCACAACGCCCGCCGGTGCACCTGCTGCCCCTGCGAATCTGTTGCCCAGCGCCTCCACTCATTCCAACAAACGCCGAAAGACGACTTCGAAAGACTCGCAACAGGCCTCCGGTAAACCTGCCGCTCAACGTGGTCCTCTTCAAATGTTCCATGGGCACACCGCTCCCGTCTCTGCCGCCATCTTTGCACCCACCGATCCGACCGTCGCCTACTCAACTTCTTGGGACCACACCCTACGCACCTGGGATATGCCCACCGGAACATGCGTCGACACCCGCACTACCGCACAATCTCTGCTCAGCCTGTGCGCTCTTCCGGAACTGCGCTTGCTGGCCGCTGGCACCAGCGCGCGCCACATCACTCTCTTTGATCCGCGCGTCGATGCCCGTTCCGTCGCTGCACTGACTCTCCGTGGCCATTCTAATGCCGTTGTTGCGCTGGGACCGCGACCTGGGGATTCATACGGACTGGTGAGCGGTAGTCATGACGGAACGTGCAGGATATGGGACGTCAGAAGTGTGAATGCGGGTGTCAAGACTGATGGCGATGCTGGCGGCGGTCAGATTGGCGAGCCGGTGTACCGGATCACACGGGAGAGCGTTGAAGGAGACAGCGAGAGAAGAGTAGGCGGTGATGGCGTCAAGGTGTTTGGCGTTGCCTGGGATCAGGAAGTAGGTATCGTGAGTGGCGGCGAAGATAAGAGAGTGCAAATAAACCGTGGGGAGGATATTTCCGGCCATGAAAAGGTGTAAACTCAATTATAGGCTTGGTTGAGAACGGGAGGTACATTGATGGCGTTCAAACAGGCGTAGTCGACATCTATCATCATCTTGTCGAGCATCCTAGGGATACTTCAATACAGGGCTCGAATATATGTACAGAATTAGTATGCACTTGACTATCGTCGGCGTGCGAAAAAAACGTCCTGTGCGTGAACGGGTCGAGTGTCGAGCTGAAGGTGTCTAGTTCCGATTGTCATTCGAGAAATAGATCGGACCAGGTGAAAGAAGAGAGTGGGGATCACGAGGATACAAGACGAGAAAGGCATACTCGAAGCATTTGTATCACGCATGAAGGGCCCCCTCCGACACTGGGCTACAGAAGATCTTGTCGATCCATGTTTTCCGTGAAAAGACGCCACATTCCTTTTCTCGGCAATGGAAGCAACGATCTGGGCATAGATGTAGTAGGCTTTGATGAAACCGTTATGACCTCCAAACTTATGAGAGGCATAATATTTGAGATTTTTAGTGGGATAGGCTCGAAATTCGTAGAAGCATTTTGCAGTTTATTTCCATTTCGGCGAGTGTCTGTTCACAGAAAAAAAAAGGTTCTTGGCACACGTTGAACTACGGAGGATCTGCGTCAAGTATACTGGCACTCCTGATAACAATCTCGAATGCTGAGGAATGGTCTGCAAGCGTTATGTTTGACTTTTCTAGGCCTTTTGATAAGCTAAAGGTTATAATGCTATGGAAGGCACATGGATGTGCTATTTACGCTGTGGAGCAGTTAGTTCGTTAAAATGCAGCCTTGCACTGTTGTTCGATCAGTTTACCAGAAGACTTTGTTGAGTGGCATCGACAAAGTCCCAAGCCAACACGAAACCGTGCAAAGTTCTAGAATCGAGTCATCGTACATTCTCCCCGGATACTATTGGGTATAATTTTCCTCACATCTCCACCTGACTCCTCGTATCTTTTCCGTGTAGTCTCAGCGGACGGTTAGCCTCAAAAGTCCCGCAGCAGCAGTAGCGACGCAGACAGGGCTACCAACCCCCATTAGTGCCCTTCATCCATAGCATCATTTACGCTGCATTCCCCGCGTCAGGGTCGTATCCAGCTAAAAGCCTGGGTGCCAATATCACCCTTAGGTCTCTTCGTCTCTAACAGTCCCCGGCCTTTTCCCCTTTGACGCACCTGCTGCGCCGGTTGCTTAGATCGTTCCCTCCTGCCATGAGAGAAGAAGGCGCTCAAACCAGGTGGCTGGGTAGCAAAAAGTTGGCAATGCCCTCTTTAATCGCATACTCGTGCCCGCAGTTGGCGCACACCAGCTTGCCGGATGATATAGTGGTTTCGAGAAGCAGGTTGTGCAGATCCTTCAGCAGCTGGTTCGGCTCCTCTGCCTCGTCCGCAGTCGCAATTCCGAGCGCCTCGGACTCTGGCGCCATCTCGGGGAGGGTTGGGAGACCGAGCTGTTCGATTCCAATGATCAGTCCAAGGGCCATACTATTGCAAAGAGCACGACGTCCATCTTTCATACCTCCGAGGCAAGGGTTCGCAGGGCATCCCACTCCAGGCGAGGCAGGATGTTACGAATGAACAGCGGATTCAGGTCTGTTTCAACGACCTCGAGCTCGGCGTCGCGCGGGTGGAGGGGGAACGCTGCCGGGCTCGACTTGCAGGCCTTACGGGCGCAGGTCAGGAAGTTGAGGGTGAGGAGCTTCATTCTGTCTCTGAGTTGTTGCCGGCGAGACTGCAGTGGCGGCGGCAGATGAGACGGCCCAGAAGGTATTGATTTCGCTTGCGACTGTCGGTGGAAGTGAGAGTGGGTGGGTTGGTGGAGAGGAGCAGCCGGGACGGGATCGGCGGAGGTTGGGAAATTTTTGGCTGCCACAGCCGCTCCGCGAGTCAGCGAGGCTCTGAAATAAGCTTATCTCCCCGCATTGCACTAGTGCCCGTTTGGGTTTTGCTTGCGACCGTTTCGAGTCGCTGGCTTACGACACCAAATCAACAGCAAGATTTCATTCGAGCCCAAGCAAGAAAGCAGTCTCCGAAGCGAACACCAAAGAATGGGGATTTTTTTCAGCCGCCACAGCCAGGGGTATCCTCTCATTGCACACCAATCCTCAAACGCCAAAGCCCAAGTCAGGATATCCCTTGCAAGCCAATGAACCACACTCGCCCGCCACTTCTGAGTGATTGGATCACTCAAAGTGCATCTCTAGAGCGTCCTCGTCCTCGAAATCTTCGAGTTCCGCCATTGTACCGCCTGGATCTAACCGCTCACCGTCAAACAGTAGATAGGGCCGCTTGCCGGCAGGTACCTTTAACCTGTTGATCGATGACATCGCCAGCTTTTCAAATGTCGTTTCCTGCAATAGTCGATTAGTAAACTGAATGAATCTGGCTTCCTGGGCCGAGCGTGGCATACCGGTCCACACGTGAACTTGGCATCGCCAAAGTCCTTGGTCCTGACTATTATCTTCGTTCTTTTTTGTTCCGGCTCCGGTACTACTTCTGGTTCTGGCTCAGGCTCGCGTTGCCGCTGCGCCTCCTTTGCATCGTCATTGAAAATTGCCAACGTCACCGCCTCGATGGTGACTTTGCCGTCGTTTTCATCCCAGTCGAACCCATCTTTCATGCGCACGCCGCCGAAAGCATCGGCAACCAGACCCAAGCTCCTACAGGTCGCAACATCGAAAAGTCTCCTGCCTTTGAACGTAAAGAAGACAGAATCCGTCATTTTTTGGTCGAACCCCTGCCTCTTGCACCACGCTTGCCTCACTTCTTGTAGACGTTGTGAGAGCTTCCGGGTAACTATGAGTGGTCTGGTATCCGGAATCCGCGAAGTTATGAATATCTGCACTGGCGGGTCTGGCGCACAATTCGTCGCCGCCGCCGGGCTCTGCTTATGCCGGTTCCCTGCTCCGACGGGCGACGCTCCTCGGGTCGCATCCTGCTCTCGTGCGAGCTTCTGCTTGCGCCTTGTCTCACGTATGATTTCCCGGATTTCGGGGTCTGATTCGTCGATTTCTTCGTCGAGATCCGCCGGCGCAGCCTGCTCTGGGACCCTTTCGGCCGGCGGTGGCGCATTGTCGTCCGAGTCCGTGTCACCGAGATCGACCATCACAGCTGGCCTGAGTTCTGCATCGCGCGCCCGACTTGCCCGGGCGTCAGCTTCGTAGCGCGCCGAAAGGGAATGAGCGTCAACAGTGGGCAACGGGGGAGGTGAGGAGGACAGCGATGCGTGCTGTCTAGCTAATTCACTGGCTCGGCTGGTCAGCGGAAAGATACTACTAAATAATCGACGTTGACCCTCACCTCTGGTCTTCGTCTCGCCTGACTGGCGGGTGCTCTTCATCGTGAGCCGTCTTTCGTCGTTTGCCTCGCCTAGCGGCGTCCAGCTCTCTCTTTCTGGCGCTCTCTTCCTGCTCTTGCAGCTTCTTGACCCTGGCGCGCTCGCGTTCCTCCATGATGGCCGAGAAGGTCTGCTTAGAGCCATCGAACATGGCTGTTGGATCGTCATCGTCGCCGGTGTCGGCATTTTGCTTCCAGGACGGTTTTTTGAAGAAAGACCGTTTCGGCTTTGGTGGTGCTGCGCCGTCGGCCATGGCTGCGCAGTCGCAAGCGCGGTGCTTTTGTAGGCGCTGTGGCGAACTGGCAGGGGCAGCCGAGGAAAGGAAAACAAAAGGGCGCGCGAGCAGTTGTCGCAGGAGGGGGAGGGGAAGGCAGTGACGATGGTGCTCGAAGCTGTCGGCGATTGCGCGCCGCGAAACGCCGATGGCGCGCGGTCCCGTGAGCTTCCAAAGCACTTCACCCGACCTACACTTGCCCCCAACCTTCCAACAGACCTCGAGCAAGAGAGCAACCATGGAAAACGGTGCCACCGACGCAAAAGACCCTTCGGGCTTCCTCAGCGAGATCATTGGTGCCCCGGTCACAGTCAAGCTGAACTCTGGCGTTGTCTACAAGGGTATGTCTGCCGCCGCTGTCTCGATTCCTCCAGACTGATGCCAAAGGCAGGCGAGCTTCAGTCCGTCGATGGCTACATGAACATTGCTCTCGAACAGACCAAGGAGTATGTCGACGGCAAGCTGCGGAGGAACTACGGCGATGCCTTTGTAAGAGGCAATAACGGTACGTTTCGTTGGCACTCTCCGGCCACGCTTCACCCATGCTTACGTAGCGCAGTCATGTACATTTCCGCCGATCACTGAGATGGACGCTCTGACGAGCGAGGACCGTAGAAGGCAAACTGGCGCCTCGATCACGGAGCTGCACGCCCAGGCCATCTGCGCGCGCTAGTCCATGAGCAGATCATGTGGCTGCGATATCCCCCGGGCTCCCGACACGACGTTCGTTGGACAGCCTCCCTCCGCCTTGTGCTAGTTCGGCTGGAAGCGAGAAGGGTGAGCGGGGGGGCTGGAGCCACTTCCTCTAGATTTTTTTTTCCTGACTGAACCGTCTTCCAGCCCCTTGCGAATCGCTGATCGCATACAAAGGCAGAGAATGAAAATGGAAATAATATCATGCGTCCAGAGTTTCTAGTGATACATACCGAGATGGACTGAATGCCACGTTCATCGGTGCGCTCGCTGAGGCTTTGTTCACTCGGACCACGTCCCTATCGCGCGCTTCCGCAACTTCATGCTGCACTAGGACCACCGACTCCACCCATGCGTTCCGCAGCCGCGAGCCTGCCCAAGCGAGAGCCTTCTACAGAGCGGTCTCTCCATCCGGCAAGACGCAATGTTGCCCAGCCTACCCTGTCATCAGGCTAGATATATCGGTAATGTAAGGTTGTCAAGCCATTTGTGCAAAGCGTCGATCCAACCGCCACGTTCTTGCAGTGCCAAGAACACTTCTCGGTGGTGTCTACTCAGGAGAGTGATGCTATGTATGAGCCACGCAGGCGGTGGTTCAATGGATGTTTTGCACGTTAGATTACGCGAGATTAGGTATACAGTGTAGCCAGTCCGAGTGGTCATCGAGAACGTGCGAGGGGCATGCTCGATGGCAGGTCATCTCGTTACGAATCACTCGTAGGATGTGACGTGCTAGTAGCACGGCGACTGCTTTCAAGAAGTGTACGCTCTCGATCCGTCACAGCATGCATGGTGACGGAGATGGCGATTCCCCTTCCCATGGACCCAAGGTAACGGCAACCGTTCTCGGCTGCCACGTCAATTCCCCTGCTTTGGAACCGAGCCAAGAGCCGGCGCGGCATTTCATGTGCTTTGCCCTCGGCTTGGTATTCACATCACTTTGTGTAAGAGACCTCCGCCTCGCGACATTGGACCGGCGGCACCAGGGTCGTGTGATGGGCATAGGCAGAGATTGCTGTGTTACCGGATATGTCAACCAGAATCTAATGCACGAGCAAAGGTGGTCTCGCTGGTTTTTCGCCCAGTCGACGCGGTGCACGCGGCTGGATCAAACGGATTGCTCTCCCTGCCGAGTCCCGCAGGGAAAAGGCGGCCAGGCGGCTCTTTGGCACAGCATGATGACTTGCAGTAGTCGACCGAGGTCCCGACGAACGCAGAGCATCCTGTTCGATGCTGAGGTTGGCCTGTGGGCTGGAATTCGCAGCGGGCGTAGTACAGAAAGCATGCTGTAGAACCACACGCAGAGCTCTAGTCCCAGGACGGAACAGAGCTGAGCGAACTTTTCCGTGAGCAGAGCGACAGTCGAAGGCTTCAAATAGTGTCTCCGCACCGTGGGATGCGGCGACCAACCACCACACTTGCATCCACCGTCGAAACGAAACAAGCCCGCCTGCATTGAGCGTCGCAGAGGGTTGATCAGGCTCTGGCCGGCACGCTTTCACGCTATGGCCTGAGGATCTGCGATCAAGGCCCGAGCCGCATCGTGCAGGTCGGGGATGGGAATCCAGCTGTGGAGAAGGCGGCGGCGGGCGGGCGGTGCCAGGCCAATGCGGCGTCGATGACGCGGTCGCGAAGATACAAGAGGCCGGCACGGCAGCAGCGAGACAGCAGACATGCGGTGAGATGTGGGGAGGGGGCCCGGCGCAGCGCCGGACGAAAACGGGCACGATGGCAGAGAGGATGGCGTTGTTGACGGAGGTCGACAATTTCCGTGGCGGCGCGGCAGGAGGCTGGGGCGGAAGCGAGGCCGCGCTCGTCAGGCGGCCGTTTGCAGAAAGCAGGCGGTGCTGAATCGCAGCAGCGTGGCAGGCCCCTGGGCGCTCGGGTGCAACCTGCCCGCTCGCGGCGGCCCTCGTATGCGGCGGCGGGCAGCGAAGTCGGGGTGGCGCCTGCAGCGCGCGACGAGTGGCCGGGCGGGTGCTTGGATCGACGGCGGCCGCTGCACATCCACCGCTAGGCCGCGATCTGACTTCTAATAATGAACGGCTGAATGATCCCTGACGCAGGCCGCTTTATGCTCCTCGTTCCTTGGGCTGCTTACCTAGCGCTGCCGGCCTCGTATTAGGGTACACTCCTGACCCGGCACCGCGACACCTGCGAGTCCTCTCCAACGCCCTCCGCATCCGTCCGCCGTCGTCTCTCGTTCAGGGCCTGTCCCTAATTCGCAGACGCGTCCAGGTAAGCCTTCCTCGGCGCCAGTGCGAGCAGCCGCGCCCGCGCCCCAGCCCACAACAACAACCCGCCTCCGTCGCTCCACCCTCCCGACCACCACCTCAACACCTGCCTGCGAGCCTCTGCCATCGCCCCTGGCCGCCGCCGCCGCCTGCCTGCCAGCGTCTCCCTCGCTGCGCCCGCTCCCGCTGCTGCCTCGGCCGCCGCACCGTCGCCTGAGCCTGTCCCAGCGCCCGGGCCCGCACCGCACGCCTCCTCTCTTGCCGCTGCGCGCTCGCTCGCTCGCCTTCGCCGCGATTGGGCCGCCGCGCCGTGCCGCGAGCCTCTGGCAGTCTCGCATTTCGCTGCTAACCCGCGCCTCGCCCGCAGACCCTCGACGCCATTCGTTTTTCTCGCCAGCAGCACTCGCTCACCACCGCCGAGCCACGCTGGGCAGCCCGCATACGTCACGTACATCCCGCCGCCGATCGATCGATGCGCTTGTGAGCAGCCTCAACGGGTCGCATTCTTCGGCTGGGGTTCGCTGCCGCTGTTGGCCGGTCCATCCACCCACATCGCGCCGTCTCGCTCGCATTCACCATGCCGAACTTCATGCCCAAGGCCTTCACACGCAGGAAATCCTCGGGGAACGCGCTGGAGGAATTCGACAAGCCCGTCGAGTCGTCATTCCGGGTCATGCCTCGAGCTGAGGTGCCCAAGTCGGCCACGACCGGCGAGCTGGGCTTGGGTGTCAGGCGCGCCTTCAACCCGCGCCCTGTGAGCTCGCCCATGGGGCCCCTGCAGCCAGCCCAGCCCCTCCAGCACCTGCGCCAGAACTCTTACGACGAGAGCCCGTACACCGGCCCCGGTAACAGGTAAGCTGCTGCGTTTTTGGTGTCTGCCAGCCGCCCTGCCTAATCGTGCGCTAGGGGCAGCAATGGCAGCAGTGCCGCGAACTCCAGTGCTTCGCGGTTCTACGACACGGGCTCATCTGCGCGCCACAGCTCGACCTCGACCCTGCCCTCCTCCGCAGAGTTCGACAACGACGATCTTTTCACCAAAAAGGTGCCCGTACCCAGCGAGGCCCGCGATCGCACCTCGTCCTTCACCAGCATCACTGGTCGTTTTGCGTTTCACCGAAAGTCGGGAAAGCCCTCTGGGTCGCCCACGGCCAAGAATGACTCGGAGGATGTGCACTCGGGTCGGGATCGAGCTATGACCGCGAGCAGTTATGCAAGCACGGCCCATCCTCCAAAGCTCGAGAACCTGCCATCATCGGATTTCGGCAACGATTTTGGAGATCTCTTTAGCAGTTTTGCTGCGCAGCAACGGAAGAGCGCCATTCTCGAGGAGTCGCCCCTCCCGCAGCCCCCTCCGCTCGCCATGAGATCCGTGAGTGAGACATTGCCTCGTGTTTGGTATTTATTAACTGGTATGACCAGGAGTCCGAGCCCGCGCTACCTCCGCCTCCCAAAACTTTTGCGTCGTCTAGACCCACTCAGCCTCCATCTCCCATTCGTGTTGATAGGACTAAAGACGTCGGCGGGTCCCCGTACTCGTGGGACAGCCGCGACTCGAACGATGCACTGATGGCATCCCCTCCTGTTGCCGCTCATTCTCCGTACAACGAAAGAGCCCCTCCGGTGCCTCGCCACTCGATCGTCCCCCTGTCGGCCAGTCCACCGCCGCTTCAGGTCCGCACGAATTCCAGCCCAGTCTCGGAGCGTAAGCCTGCCCGCAACGGAGCCATGAAGACGCCGTCGCTGCCTGTCGAGGACGCAGACGCCCGAATGGTTCGGGAGTCCTTTCGGGCTAGTCGCGACGCCAAGGACCTGGAGGCGGCCCAGACTCGTCAAAACGGGTCTTCCGAATCCTCCGTGAAAACACCGTCTTTCTCTTCAGCACACTCCAGCATCCAGTCCCAACACCAAGCGCAGCCTGTCACGGCTGCATCTTCTCCGGACTCGATGGCTGAAGCTACGCCTCGTGCCAAGGGCGCCGGCACGGCCAATGAGGAGTCGCGCCCCTTGTTCAGCAAGACGCCTCCCACCCCCCAAACGACGAGGCCAGGCGTTCGCTTCGAATCGCAGAAGCCCGCGCGCATGACTCAGGCTGAGTTCGCCGTTCTGCAACGTCAGCATCAGAAAGATCCTCTGAGTGACGACGAGTCCGACGTGTCTGATGAATACATCGATGACGACCAAGAAGAGGAGGAGCGCAAGAAGATCGAGGAGATGCGCAAGATCCGCCAGCAGCAGCAAGAGAAGATGAGCGCACATCGGGAGATGATGAAGAAGACCGTCGGCGGCATGAACCAGTCCCTCGGCGGCCGTCCCGTCAGCATGGAGAGGCCTGGCATGAACAGAGCCAGCATGAGCACGTCGGAGCTGCTGGGAAACCGGGCTTCGTATTATGGAGGCAACGAGGACGAGGATGAGACCGACGACATTCCCCTTGGCATCCTGAAAGAACACAAATTCCCCAAGCTCGGCAACCGCTTGTCCCACCACAGCTCTCTGACGAATCTCCGCTCGGCTTCCGCGCAGGGCATGCGCCCGGTCTCCGCCGCTGGCTCCGTTGTCGGGGGTCCCGGCAACCTTCCACCATTTGCTCGCGGCCTTCCGGCAGACCTTCCGTCAGAACCCTACCTCGGCGCCAACCTGGTCCAGCAGCCCATGCGGGAGTCGATCGGTTACGGCGCCATGGGCCCCGCATCCGTATATGAAGGTTCGACCGGTGGCAATGCGCAGCCTACGTTGGTCAACATGATCGCGGATGCTGAGCAGGCGAAGGAGGCTCGCCGCGGCGGCGCCACCAAAATCTTCGGTACCACAGCCACGTACGGGCAACGATTGCCTCAACCCGGACAGATGGGCATGGGCCAAGGCCAGGGCATGGGAATGCTCGGGCTCGGGATGGGTATGCCCCAAGCGCAGCCGCAGCAGATGTTCATGCCGCAGCAGCAACAGCAACTGAGCATGAACATGAATATGCAGCAGATGCAGATGCAGCAGATGCAGGCCATGGCCCAGCTGCAACAGCAAATGCAGATGATGCTGCAGCAACAGCAAATGGGCATCCAGCAAGGCATGCCGCAAATGGGCATGCAGCCGGTGATGCAGCAGGGCATGATGGGCCAAAACAACTTCGGGTCGCCTCTTCTGGGCCAGCGTCCGATGTCCATGGCCAGCGCACAGGGGCTTGGCCAGCAGCGTACGAGGAGCATGGTGAACCCGCCTTCGATGAGCTTCGGCGGGCTGCAGCAACAGTTTGGAAGCCACCTGGCACCCGGGTACGCGCCGTCTCTCGCGCCATCCGAACGCAGCAACGTAGGCCAGTCTGCCCGCTACAGGCCCGTTACCCAGCAGATTCATGACGGCAGCTCTACGGTCATGTCACAGTCGACTGTCCAGCCCGGGCAGGCTGGTGCGAACCGTCTGACAATCCGAGTCAAGGCAAAGTCGCCCAAGTCTCAGACGAGCGGAGCGAACGAGGACGACGACGATGAAGGCTGGGGCTCGCCGAAGAAGAAGTGGTCGGCGAAGAAACGGTCGAAATCGGACAATCAGCTCACTGACTTCATTCCGGCCTTCGAGTGAGCATCACGGCGTAACCCGATTGACGAGACGAAGCCACGACTTTCCCCTCTTTACCCGGTGCACGATTAAAGTTGTTACTTGAGCCACAGTTTGGGCTACTGCGTTTTGAAGCATTATTGAATCGCGTCTCGTTGTCTCGCATCGCATCCGGGACCCTGATACCACCTCATTTGCGTGTTATTCGCCTTGGCGGTCTCGGCATTCGTCCGCAAAAGGTCCTTTTGTTTCTTCTCTACTATTTTCCTTTCGCTTTTCGCCCCTCGATTCTGCACAGCTGGGTGGCTAATGATCGCGCATTCTGGCATCTGGGAGGTACACCAAAAACACAAAACAAAGCCGGGGGCGCACATGTTTCGCGGCGCCACGGGCACTCTTCTAATCTGCATACATTTTCTCGGCCTACGCGTAGTCAAAGTGCATTTGCGGCATTTTCGAGCGGTAGAGCCAGCTGTTCCCTTCTTGCCTCTATTCCAAGCTCAGTTGTCGAGATTTCTCTTCTTGTATAGAAAGCATTCCGGCTTGGGCAGGCGGGAGGGTTTATAATGGTAGAAGGCAGGGCCGGGCAGTCGGAGGGGAGGGGCTTTGGGGCATGTGATAGCAGCAGGGGAGGGGTTTTTTTCTGGTGTTGGTTGGGATTGAACAGGAGTTTGGATGGGAAGCCTTGGAGCGCAAGGCAAGGGACTGTACGTAATCAGTGGAGTCATCAATGGGAGCAATCGAAGGTTTGGAGAGGCGCAGATGGCCGACAGCAGCAGCATGTGAACGAGGTCAGCAGCGGCGAGGCCAAGCAAGGAGGCCAGCCACGGCGCCACAACCGCGATGGGGCTTCTTCAAGGAGAAGGAAGGGATGCGCGAGACTCGGCAGCAGCAGGCGGGCTGGGTGGCATCGAACCGCGGCGCAATGCATTACTGTTGAGAGGAGGGTCAGGGAGCCGGCGGGCAGCGAAGACGGGGGGCGTGCGATTATTGGCCGGCGACATGCACTGCATCAGTACAATATGCGCGGGCGGCGGCTGGGCATTGGCTGGAGGCGGCGAAAAATAGCAGTCGGAGTGGACAGCGGGTGGCCTGTGGTTTGATTGATTGACAGGCGAGGGCGGAAAAGTGGGAACGCGTTGATAGGCGTGCACTATTTCCTGCTTCGCTGCCGTCTCGCACAGATGGATTGCACACGCATACTAGACGCCGGGGCGCGCTCTGGGGCTCTGCGCCGTTGGCTTTCGACGGTGGATTCTGTCCTGCGCCGTGGCGAGCCGGCGGTCTGGCCGGCTCCACCTCTTTTTTTTTTCTCTCCCCTTTCATGTGCAGGCCCGCTTGCGACGGCAAAATTGGTCCAGCTGCGGGTCGCAGGCGGCACGGCAGGGGGGGGCGGCTGCCTGAGGCAGAGGGCCCGATGCGATCGGCTACCTACCCAAGGCCGACAATCATGACGATATGCTCTCAGCTAACGCGCAATCTATGACCCAAGCGCGCAGGCGCGCCGTCGTGCGATAAGCTGGCCTTAGGCTCGGGCTAGCGCTCTCACACCCAGAGGCTGCGGCTCTGCTGCCAATTTGCTGGATACGAAAACGAGCCCATGCACCGCCACGCCCCTCTCCACGTGGGAAAACTCACGGTCATGTTGCCATCCGCTCTGCATATTGTACCACGGGCACTTGAGATTCCATTCCCCTTTTCGAGCTTGCTTCTAAACGCGTCGCGCACGGCCCTATACTCGCTTGCTGCGGCCTATATCCTTCCCACTCCATGATATAACGGTGTGTGAATCCTGCCAACGGCTTCCTCCTCGCTCGGTGCTTTCTCCGCCTGTTCCCGGAATCCGTCGACGAAGAGTGCTTCCTCACGCCTGGTCTATCCGATCAAGGCATCGCGCAATGGCCTCGAGTGCTTGGGAGACGTTGAATGCCTGCTGCGCATCCGGCGAAAGGTCCGGCTTGGGATGGTAATGCGACGCCCTCGGAATAGCGACGTTGAGCGGAGGAAGGCCCCGTCGCGAGCGAAGCTCTTGGAAAGTCGAGCTGCACGAGAGCGACACGGCTCCCGCTCCTGCGACGCACGCCCTCATCCCTGTCGCTCTTGTCGTTGATGCTGCTGACGTAGTCGTCCGGGACGCTGCGTGGGAGCGTGTCTCATGGCAGCGCGGCCTGCCAATGTTCGCCAAAGGGACAGTCGTTGGGACAAAGACGGTGGAAATGTCTGCGTGTTTCGGCTACAGACTGGGCGAATTACTGCAGTCGCTCCGTAGTTATTCGCTCCCGGCCCAGTCGTCGATGTGGAGATCCGTCGGCGTCTTCTGACCTAAGCTGATGAGATGAAGCTTACCACGTCGCATCACTAGACTTGTCCGTGTCAGACACGAAGGCTGTGTCGCGCCCAAGACGGGTTTAATTATAGTCTCGTCGCTTTGTCGTGTCGAAAACGTCACCGTCCAACTCCTCGGTGACATTGTCTTTCTGTCGTTGTCTTTGACACTGTCCAAACGCCATTTGTTACATCACATCACTTCCACCTGGCAAACGGCGCTATTCACGACGCTTTCTGCTCAGCCGTGTCATCCTTGTCACTAAATAACCCTGCGCACGTATAATAATGTTAAGCTAACATCCCTGCTGTCACGCTTGGAGAGTAAAACTAAGCGAACCCCAGGACAATTAGGCTTACGGCAAGCTTGTTGGTCGGCTATCGGCTTAGATATACAGTTCACAATCATGTGCTTGAGAGCTTCTCGGAATATACTTGATTAAAGAAGACGGTGCGGTGTTCCGATTAGTCGATAAATCCCTCCGTCGGCCGGAACATGGCGATGTAGATGTCCAATATCGGTGCTATTCTAACACCTTCAGTGGCAGGGATGAAATATTCCACAGCGTTATCATATCCATCTACTCTGCTGATTCTTAGCGTCGCCCATGGTTCTAACTTTTGTTTTCTGCGCAGAACCTCACACTTAAAGTCCGGTAAAGGTACAGCCGCCTGACGTACCCACAAACGCCATCACCTTGAAATCGAACTGACGTTCCCCTGCGTGAGAAAGGTGTGAGCAGTATAAAAAAAAGTGTAATATATAGTTACAATGGCAGCAGTTAAAGCACAGGAATATAAGGTTATCTAACAGGTACGTTATAAACAGCAAGTAAGCTATTACCGAATAAGTAAATATGAATTTATGACATTATAACGAGAGTAATAAAAGAAAAGAAGCAAGTAGGACCATGGTTAAAGACGTTAAGACGGCGAAATCGCGGACTAGAGCTTACTACTGTAGCACCCGTCTAGCTTTTCAGCTTCCATGACCTGTTAATTCTTCAGTAGAATGCTTAGAGCCGTGGCCCAGTAGTCGAGCAATAGGGCAGACCCTGGTAAATAGCCTCTGAAGCGAATGCTGATAGATTGAGTAGTTATTCATTGTAATGGGGAATCGAATGCTAATTCATGCTCGTGGGAAGAATCGTGCAGATATCATCGGGGCTCCCCGAGAAATTGTTTTGACTCCTTGGTGAGTTTGCTTGACTTTGCGATTGGTGTCAATCACCAACTAGGAGCAGGGCCGGATGCGTCTAGTCAACATCAACTTCCAATTTTCCTCCCCGAAAAGACGCTTGAAACCTGCAGAGTGGCGCCGAAAGATGGTGACATGGTGGCTCCGCTGCGTTGAGCATTTAGTGCTGAAGCTAGGTTAAGCTTTGCCTCGAGAGAGAAAGTTCCAGCAGCCCCAACCCACCGCTACATACAAGTCAGTCATGATGACCTCCACAAGTGAGCAGAAGAGTCGTGCGGTCTTACCCATGGTTGTAGGACATGAAGAATGGCAGTGATGTGAATAACATTGGTCCCGTGAAGGTAGGGTCAGCAATGCCTCTTTGTTCACATGGCGTATTCGAGCGTCTCAATCTCTTCAGCGGTGAGGCTGCGGGATGTGGTGTGGGTGCTGGAACAAGTGGAATGGTCGGAGTCATAATCATCCGAGGCGGTAGTGTACAGGGCTAGCGGGGAAGTGGGATGTCCGGTGGCTATGCGGGCTTTGATGTCACTCGAATGGTTGTCATAATCCTTTCTGTTCCGCTTGGGGCTCCTGGAGGCTTCCGAGACATGCTCCCACGGCTGGATGCGGTACATCAGACACTTTTCGTGGCAGCGTTGCTCGCACCAGCGGCATCTCCGCCAGGTGAAGTCGACAGTCCACTCTTTGGTGGGCGGGCGGGGGCGGAGGCGATGTGAGGAGTCGGGGGTTGAGGGAAGGGTGGTGCGCGGCTGGAGCAGAGGAGTCACCTTGTTGGAAGCGCCGCAGCCGTCGCAGTAGAAGCCGTACGAGTATAGAAATCGATCCGAGGCGGCGATGTGGTGGCGGAAGCCCTTGAGCTGGGTGAAGACATCGGAGCAGACGGGGCAACAGGCGCACAACGGGTGAGTGCAGACGCAGATGACGCTCTTGAGGCTGCGGCGATGGTCGGTGTCGAGGTGGGATTGGGCTCGACAGAGGCAGCAGGTGATGGCAGTGCGCTTGATCTTTACTTCGGTGAGATGCTGTTCGTATGCCTTCCGCTTGGAGTTGAGCAGGTCGCCTAGCAAGGGTGAGCAGCCGGACATGGTGCGCAGCGTGAAAGAAGCCGGTCGAGGCAACCAGGAGGAAGGTGGCAGACCTGGCAGCAGGAAAGATTGCGCGGAAGTTTCATTCACCGGCGAGGTCTCGGGAGCCAGTATGCGTGCCGCCGCGATGCTGGTGCTGAACCTGGTGGTCGCTCCTTCCTCGTCCGGGTGTTTGCTTCAACTCGCCATAAACGAAGAGTGCAGGTACGGCGCGGTACTTGAACGAATTTTGCGCCATCCGGCGTGAAAATCTTGCGCCAGCACGTCCCCGCCTACCCGAGTACGTGAGGGCCAGCCTCTGGTGGACAAGACGAAGGGAACCGCGTGTGGTTGCACGTGACCGGTGCGATAACTATATAGTACCTGCGAGCGCCTAGCCGCCTGGGCGCTCAGCTCCACCCCTCCACAACATGCCAACGCCGCTGGACCGTCTCACTCAGTCGAGGGTAAGAGGCGCCCGCTCTGTTGTCGTGCCCGCCTTCTGACCGCCATGTGTAGGGCGCCTTCTTCGGTACCGCATCCCCCGCGCCCGCCGCTGCGTGTCGCTATTATTGACGCGTAGTGCCAGCCTTCGCCGGCATCGTGACGGCTGCCACCGCCTGGGTCGTCTGGGGCGGCGACGTCTTTCCCGCCGAGCCCGACCCCACCGGAGGTGCGCCGCCCTCCGCCACTCTCGCCAGCACGTCTTCTGACCTTTTGAGACAGACCCCGCCACCTGGACAAATACCGAGCTGCGCCGATGGTTGAGAAACGTGCTTCCTCAAACCCGCCCCTTGTCATCCCGCTCTCCAGACTGACTGCCGCACAGCGCAATCTGCTCCCTAGCGAGCTTGCAACAAGGGAGGAGTTGTTGGAGCGCGTCCACGCCAACATGCGTCCTCCTCCCCGCGCTTAGCCTTTTATTCGGCTGCTGGGCTCCCGATCCGCTGCGAGATTGTTGCTTCTCCCATCTCCAGTCCGCCCTCGCAGCCGATGGCTAGCGTTACCTTTTGCTATCGCCCGAACAAGAATGTGAAATTAAAAACTCTACATTGCACCCACATGTGCTAGTTTTCTGAGAGGCATAGCTACGCCTAGGGCCTTACTATTCTTCATGCTAGCCGTCGGCTGCGTTGCCCCCCCTGTACCTTCGCGAACGAATCCAAAGTCATTTGATTCTCTCATGACACGATCCCTTTAAGCCGTCGGCTACCTACAAGGAATCCCAGGACTTGCCATACTGGGCTAGTCTGATTTGACTGACGTCATGTCCTGTAATCGTGTCAATGCATCTGAAACATTCGTAGTCATCACGACGCTACAACTCCATGGCAATGTGAAGAGTAAATGGTCGTTCGAGTGTCTAATTCTGACTGGAAATAGCAGGAACGATGCTGATGCATGGCAAGTCGATGCTCGCTCTTCCCGCGAGATGCGTCAAAAAAAAAAAAAAAGGAAAAACTCCGTTCCCATGCCTGTGATGATCCCGTCCTTTCCATTTGCCAGACCCAAGAACCAAAAAAGGAAACAAGAAGAAAATGTCGGCTCCGCTTTTCCTCCGGGTATCATCATCGAATGCGGTCGTCCAGCGTGTTCAATGCTTCATGGCCTGGAAGGCCCTCTCGATGCAGCTATCGCATCCCAGTTCGTCGTACTCGGACTTTTCGCACGTGCAGAAGACGCCGTTTGCGAAGTCCTCCTTTTCGGGTGGAGGCGTCTCCAGCGAGAGGTCGGCGACGGAGGACGTCTCGGAGGTGAGTGTGGAGCAGATGGTCTCCGGGTGCTCGATGGCGCACAGGCCCTTCTCGAAGCACTTGATGCATCCAACCTCGTCGTAGGTTGGCTCGGCACAGGTGCAAACAATGCCAGTGGGGGTTGTTGTGGCGACGAGAGGCATGTTGGCTTTGTGGTGGTCGAGATTGGTGGTGTAGTAGAAACGTGTGCTGGTGAATGCTGGAGGCTACGCAGCAGACCTGAGAACACGACAGCATTATATAGTCATGCCACGCCTCCGTCAAAGTGACCTAAGACGCCTCCGCAATAATTTTCTCCTTGATTGAGGGTGGTGGTGCAATGGCCAGGTCGCACAGGTGGCGAGGCAGCCGGGGAAAATTTTATCACACCACCGGGCCAAGGCGGCAGCTGGACGGTTTCAGGCGCCAGGGGCGCAATCAGGGCGCGCCAGGCCGGCACATCTCCCGTTGGTGGTTCGAGGCTTGAATGACCGGCCCGGCCTGCGCGCTCCTGCGGTGTGTTCTGGCGCGCGTGTGCCCGCCAGCTGACGAAACGCTTCGGGTGAAGTCGCGACGTCAGCACAACGGCCATCCCGCGCTTCGTTCGTACACGTTTCTGTCCGCGTGAAGCTCTCTCGTCGCATCTGAATTCTCTTATCTAGCGCTGCCGACGTGTCCGGCGCCCCCACTTGGGTTGCGAGAGTTTTTCCACCACGCTTCGATGGCTTCTACGCCGTCTCCCGCATCGGCCTGGCCATGACTTGTTGCCGTCGACCTTGTTGCACCCTGCTTCACCATCGCCATGCCTGCCCCCCTAAAAACCAATCGGCCCTTCGTCGACCAGACCAACCTTGGCTGCTAAAGATTCTCCGGGAAACGCACGGCGCCGAGCCCGTGTGCCTCGTTGGTGGCGCGTCCGGGGAGCGAGGCTGCTAGTTGATCGAGATGTTCACGATTTTGATATCCTCCTCAGGCTTCTCCTTGTAAGTCCTGACGTTTTCGATCTTGTGGATGACGTCCAAGCCTGCTATCGCTCGGCCGAAGATGGTGTGCTTGTTGTCGAGCCATGGCTGCAACCCGATCAGTCTGCGTCAGGACCACATCGAGAAAATCAAACCCACCGTTTTCTCCGTTGTGATGAAAAACTGCGACCCGTTCGTGTTGGGTCCAGCATTCGCCATGCTGACCGTGTAGGGCTTGTCGTGTCTGAGCGTGGAGAACTCGTCCTCGAACTCCTTGCCCCAAATGCTCTCGCCGCCAGTGCCATCGCCGAGAGGATCGCCCGTCTGCGAGATGGTCAGTCTGCGAGCGACAAAGGAGCGGCGCCCAGGGCGCACACCTGAATCATAAACTTGCGGATCACACGGTGGAAGATCACGTTGTTGTAGTACCCGTTCCGTGAGTGGACGACAAAGTTCTCCACAGCTTTGGGGGCAGCTTCGGGAAAGAGGCGAACATGGATGTCTCCGTAGGTGGTGTGGATGATTGCGGAGGTCCCGGTCTCTGCCGCCTTTTGCTCCTCTTGCTTGCGAGCATTGACGCTGCGGGGCTTCTCGTTTTGCACGTCGCGTTCCGACTTGCTGATCCTGTAAGCGTAATCAGCATCTGCACGCAAGATCCCAAGTCCCATCGGGAAACGCACTGCTCGTCGTTCGTAAACATGTAGAACCGCACTTTGCCAAAGCCAGTCGAGACGAGCATGGCATCTCTCTCCTCGGCTTCTTTGATCAGCGGGTTCTCGCTGGCGGCCATTTCCACCGTCACAATCCCTTTCTTTTCCGGCTGGCCCTGGTACAGCGCCAGGTTCAAAGCTCTGAAGGGCTCATCCTTGCCGTAGACTTTGACCACGCGGTTGGTGAACGTGTTGATGACCTTGGCTCCCAGGATCGAGCCGTACATGATGAAGTGGCCGGTCTCGTCGAAGATGACGTTGATGCGCGGCTTCACGGCGGGGTGTTCCAGCTCGCGCTCAATGGCCAGACGACGGCCGAATTCGACATCCTCCAGCTTCTGCAAAGCCGTGCCCGCCTGCTGCATCTCCATGATGGTTGCAACAGACTCGTCGTAAGTGCGGTACAGCTTGCCGGTGGCGAAGTCGAAGACGCGGACCTTCCGATCGGGGAAGGAAAACGTTGCAAACTGCGACCCGTTGGGAGAGATGGTGATGGAGGCCGGGACAGACTTGGCCTTTTTGAAGTCGAAGAGGTTCGTGGAGCTCTTCATCTGGAAGACGTTGTCGGGTTTCTCGTAGCTGCCACTCGGCCTCCAGTACTCGAGCATGCCTCCGTCGTCGGCCGACACGACGCAGTCGTACTCGTTGTTGTAGGCCATGAGGGACACCGGGCTGCGATGCAGGCCGGCAATGGTGTGCATGGGCTGTTGGTTCTCGCCCCTCCCGTCGTAGATGCGGATCGACTTGTCGGTCTCGAGCGACACGGCGAGCAAGGGCAGCGAAGCGCCGCGGCTGTGCACCCAGCACACGCATCTCGGGGCGGCATCGAGGGTCAGCATGGCCAGCAGATCGAAGGTTATTACGTCGAAGATCTTGACCGTGTTGTCGGTGCCGGCCGACGCGAAGCTCCTGCCGTCGGCGCTGACGCTGACCGACTTGATCTCGCCATTGTGCGCGCGGAACTCCTTGACAAACTCGACGCCGTCGCGCGTCTTCTTCCAGAACTTGACCACGCCGTCGAGCGAGGAGGTGATGAGGAAGTCGGTGTATGGGGTCAAGGTGGTGAAGCACAGCTGCTCCTTGTGCATCAACGACTTGGAGTAGCGGGCCGAGGCGGGAAGGGCGGCAACGTAGAGCCTCTCGTAGGGCAGTTTTCTGCGCTTCTTCTTGGGCACCTGCGAGGGCAGAGCGGGGCCGAAGTCGTCGTCGTCGTCTGAGGATGTGTCTGCGGAAAGGTGAGCTTGCGCGTGCCAGGCGTTGAAGGCGGGAGCTGACCATCGTCGTGCGCGTCGCGGCCGTGGCCATTGCGGATGCCGTCCTGCGTCTCGTCGAACGTGCGCTTCCTTGCGCCGGGCGAGGGCGGGGCGGCACTCATGTCGGAGGGCGTGCTGGGAGAAGGCGGCAGAGCTGCGGTCGTGGAGCTCGTGGGGAAAACACGGGTCTTATCTTATCAGCGCTACGGCATCTCACGAGAACCAAGGATCAAAGTAGTGCAATCGTAATTTGGCAGCTTCGACCCGCCCCCGTGGTCGCGCTGCAGTACTAAGAGAACCGGCCACGCTAAGCCCTGCTTCCGGTCGGTGCTGTCTTTTCAGACCTCCTCCTCCGTCGTCTTCGCCGTCTTCGCTTTCTCCAACTCAGCCCGCACCACCGGGCTCCGCTCGCCCTCAATCTCCGGCCCCAACTTCCCCACGAGCAGTCCCCTTGCAAACCCCCTCTCCGGCAGCTTGGCCAGCGCATGGATTGCCTGTGCCCGCTTGACCCGCATTGCCTCGCTCAGTCCGTCGTAGCGTGCGTCAAATAGCAGGGCGTCCAACGCTTCCTTCAACTGCGCCTCGTTGCCCGTCGAGAAGCTGCCTGTGGGCTCTTGCGTGTACACCCGGTCAAAAAGAGCTTGCAGCGCCTCAAAGACCGCCACATGGATCGTGTTGGACGGCAGCGTGTTCAGCTTGCGCGCCTGGTCGAGGAAGCGTAGAGCTGCCCCTGAAAGAGCCGTGTCCTGCAGTAGCTTCGGGTTGATTGAAGCCTGCAGGGCGAAGATGGCTCCTGTAGCCGTGTTGTCGCGCCTGTGAACGTCAGCTTGTGGCCCCTGGAGAGTGGCATGGGGACTTGGGGGGGGGGGGGGGGGCATACAGTTTCTCATCCTTGCGCATCGCATCGCCCGCATCCACGTCCATGGCATCCTCATCGCCAGCCGTCAGCTCCTCTACCACCGGACTAACTATGTCAAACACCGTCTCGCTCCAGTCCACCTCCGCCATTGCAGCAGCAATCCGCCCGAGCGGCTTGAGAGCGTGTTGTCGGTACGCCTTATTTTGCCGTTTGGCTTCCCGCACAATCACTCTTCTAATTTGCTCTGCCACCTCTGCCCGACTCTTCCACAGAGCGCCTCCTCTTTCGACAAATCGCGCAAATGCTTGCAGGACTACCTCTTTGCCCTCCCACGACTTTCCCCCAAGCGCCTTGTCCAAGGCAGGCCAGATGGTCTCTGCATTGGGCACGCTCATGTCCTCAACCGTTGAAGCCAGCGCGTTCGTCGCTTCTGCAACAGCCTTGGCAGCCGTGTGCTTGAGCGTCCAACGGGGGCTGTCTAGATATCCTTGTGCGATGGCCACGATGTCTTTGACGTAGAGCTGCACCGCAAGGCTCCCCCCGACATTGTCATCCCATGCGCGCGAAAAGAGTTCACGCACCGTCTCCGAACTGTCGTGCTTTGCGATGTACGTGAAGGGCAGCAGCTCTGTGCTCAATGCATTGAATTTGTCGGATGCATGCTTGGAAATGGCAGCGACAATGTCGCCCGATTCGACCCGATTTCGCTCATCGTCGGACTCAAAATACAGGCGTTTGCAGAAGGTGATGAGTTCCAGGATCTGCTTCTCCGAGGCAATGCGTGTGACGTACCCTGCTGCGGCAGCGTAGGCAGCCGACACCGTTTCGTTGCGGTCGTGCACATGCTTCTCGATGAGCTTCAGAAACCGGTCCGCGTATGGCTTGAAGAGAAAGCCGCGGCGCGTAGCCAGTGATACCAAAACGCGAGAGGCGCCGACTTTCGAGGGGAGTCCAATGGCAGTTTTCATCGCATTTTCCAGCCTCGGTTCCAGCGCCTTCATGGATCCATCGTCCAGGAGGTCGAGACATCTTTCGATTGCCTCCATCAGGGGGCTTCCACGGACGCTCGCCAGGCGCATGTCGTCGATTTTCTGCTCCGTCAGGTTGTACTTGGCTGCGTTCAGGTGGATGTAGTTGACCGCCTCCGGTTCGACCGAGCTGAGCAAGCCAATAAGCCTCTCGATGAGCTCGGGTATATACGGCCTGAGAATCTTCGCGCTGCTTTTCTTGATGATCTCCAGGAGGGTCTTGAGCGCAAAGAACTGGACCTCCTTCGCACTCGATTCCAGTCCCGAGGTAGAAAGGAGGAACGGCAGGACGTTTTTGAGCATAGTGTCCGCATTCTTCATCGACGTGTCCCCAGCCTCGAGACTTCGAGTCAAGATAGCCGTCAGCACTCGAGCAAGGCCACCTGCTGCCTGGCGGACAGATTCCTTGATGTCATCCAGGACTTTGAAACACGCCGTCCAGATTCGTCCAAGGTACTGCTCGTACTATTCTCTTCGTCAGCTAAGCATACGACAAGGAGGCTGCTTGTTTTTTTTTTTTGTTACCTTTTCTATGCTTTTGCCCTGAACGAGGTCGGCTACTGCAGCGCAGGCGGCCTGTCTCACACGCCATTCCCTACCAAGGATGTTGAGAAGCAAATCCTCCATGATGGCTTCGAAGTGCTTATCCAGCGTTGCATTCGAGTCCTTCACAAGCGCATTCCAGATGTCATTCATCGAGCGTTGAACATTTGGGTTCGGGTCGAATCTACGCACGTCAGCCAAGCCGCAAGCAGATTAATTGGCTGCTCACCTGTAGCGGTATAATTTGGGATAAAGCTTCGGGTTCTCAGCCAAATAGCCATCGACACTAGAATCCGAAAGAACGTTGCTGAGTCCAAATCTACCAAAAGCGGCCCGGCTCGACCAGATGGCATTGTTGGCGGCAAGGGACATGAACCGATAGACCAGGCTCGAATCCCCGACTTCCGAGGCCAAGTTCAAGATATCCTTGTAAGTAGTCACTGAACCATCACCAGTTGGGAGCGCTCCAGGTTCGAATAGCTGGGTGTCTTCCGAAACGTTTCCAGAGAGATTCGGCTTGTTATCGGAGAACGAGCCGACGAGATCTCGGACCAAGTCATCCTTGAGTTGACGATCGCCCTTTTCATAGACCAAGCCCAGCCCGCGAGATGCTGCTTCTTGCACAACCTCGTCACGGTCTGAGAGGCATCCTTTGAAGGCGAGCTGGCACTCTGCCAGTCTGGACTTGACGGCCGGTAGGTGACCAAGGAATTGGATAATACTCAGGAGCCAGATAACGGAAGCTTTCTTCAATGCAGGTTTTGTGTTGCGGCAATTGGCGAGGACCTTCTCCAGCACGAAGGGCAAAGTCTTTTCTCTGGAAGGTGCGGCCGGAATGGGGGCATCGATATCCATCCTTGGAGCCAATATCGTGGCGTTCCAGCTCCCCGCGAGGCAGGCCACTGCCTCTCCAACAGCAAACTGCGTCTCTGCCTGGCGGATTTCATGCAGCTCGAAGATCTTGTCTCCCACGAAGCTCAGGTTAGCATCTGATTCGTCATCGACGATCATGGCGAGATGGCCCAGTGCAAGGATCGCCTTCTCATTCCCGGCCTTTGCACTTTCCATAAGCTTGTCTGTGAACAGAGTAAAGTTTATTTTGGCAATATCCGTCATACGTTCAGCCTTGACGACGAAAAACAAACTCAGCTCGCTAATGGCCAGTGAGGTAGCATCTCTCAAGGTCTTGTCTGTTGAGCGCCTGAGTACATCCAGGATCAGCTTCAGGAGATGCTGCAGTTTTTCCTCCGAAGCAGACGCACGGCGTTTCCTGGCAGTCAATCTGCTGAAGTAGTAAGACACTGCGAGAATTGCGCCAGCGGCTTCGTTGACCTGGCTACCGACTGCCCTCTCCCATTGGTCAGCCCTTTGCAAGAGCAGGGATAGAGACTGGTCGGCTTCAGAGGCAACGACGGCGCTGTGAGTGGCCAAGAGGCCGTACGCGTGGGCAGCTACCGTCCGCGTTGGCTCGTGATTGGAGAAGATGCAAGGCTCGAGCGCTCTGAACGCGGGTGCAGCCTGAGACATGTCCAGCAAGTCATCCGGGCTCAGCGAGCAAAGCTGGACGAACCTCTCGCCCAAGTCATCCAGGGAAGTGCCTCCTTCCCAGAGAAGGCCTTCAAGAGCGGCCCGCATGAGAGCCAGGACTGAATGCAGAATCGTCCCTTGGTCCGATGCTGCCCGCTTGAGATATGATTTGACGGCGTTGCGAGAGTCGGCATCTGTCGATATCGCGGTATCGAGCTTTCTTGCCCAGTCGACGTCGACGGGTATGGCCATGCCATGCGTCCTAAGCGCCTCATCCATCAGAATCTGATGAACGAATCTGACAGTAGGAGCGAATGCATGGGGGAAATAGCGTTTGAAATGACGGACCTGGTCATTCGGGCGCCACGCATTTCTAGTGGCCGCCGAAACCTCGGGCAACGAGAGAACATAGATGGACAGCTCTGCAAAGTCAGGGAAGGGTAAATGGGATTCGTCGCCTCCTCCTAAGCCGGCGCCACTCTGCGATGAATGGAGAAGCCGAGACCAGTGGGGATCAAGGCCTCGGCTTCCTTCTTCGCGGACCTCCTGACTTTCGGAAGCGGGACCACTGATGGCGAGAATGTCAATCCAGCGCGCAACAACGTCTTTGTAGGGTAGGCATCTGTTTGCAAACCGCACGGCAGCGTAACGTGTGCTTCGGCGGAATGCTGAGCCTGCCTCTTCCTCGGCGGACATCTGCTCGAGCAAGAGGTCTCTGAGGCTCTTTTGGACATCGGCATTCGAAGATGTAGCAAGGGCACCCAGCACGCTCGAAAGAGCTTCGTCGATGCTGACACCAGTGTCGCGTCCAGACGTGTCATCGCTCAAGGATCTGAACAGCCACCGCAGCAGGTTGAGGCTGGGTTCAAGAAGCACCTCTTCGGGAGCCGCCTTGGCCAAGAGGCCGATGACCTCATAGACGTACCCGCGCAAGGCGACGTCTTCGTCTGGGTTGGGCTTCGGCCATCCCTGATCTTCAATGAAAGCTCTGAGCCGCTGCACAAGCGTGGGCGCGACCGCATGGAGGTCTGCAGCAGACCCACGGCGTGCCATGAAGTTGACGAAGGTGAAGATGGCGGCGCGGAGCTTGGTGGCTTCACGTCCCCGGGCACTGTTCAAGCCGTCATCCACCACACCATAGGTAAGCCCTTCTTCAACCAGCCGGGCGACTTTGGACGTGAAAGAGGTCGCCGCTATGGATTTGGCAAAATACGAGAGAATCTTTATTTTCAGGGCTGGTCGAGCGGGCAATTGACCACCGGCTGTGCCAAAATAGACGTCGTACAAGCTACCGATGACGCACAGGTCCTCCAGATCGGTGTTGGGCAGAGTACGCTTGAGAACGTCGTCGCCAATTTCAGATATGCGTGAGTTTGCGTCTGCCGATGCGTACACTGCGGGGAGAAAGCGCTCGTCGTCTGTGAACATGCCACTGACCAGGAACTTTGACGCCGCGACCTTTGCTTCTGTGAGGTTCATGCCGCCGTCGGCCGCGGGATCCCAAACGCCCGGCTTGCCCTGCAGGGTCAGAAATTGATACTCATCGGGAGACAGGCCGGGGCATGCGACATCAGACGCGTCCGGGCCAGCCCGGACGGCGGTGAACAGAATCAGCTTGCCAAACCAGAACGACAGGAACTTGGCATCTTCCTTGCCGAGGCCGAGCTTCTCGCGGAGCTGCTCGTCATCCTTGGACCCACGCGGCGGCAGCTGGAAGAGGGCCATCAGGCGCAGCACGAGGTTGAACAGCTGCGAGCCATGGACGACGGACTTTGCCGTGTCCGCCGCGATGCCGTTGATGAGAAGGGGCAGCAGGCCAAGGCGCTCGCTCAACGGCAGGCGCGAGATTCCTTGCTGGACATAGAGCAGGTCAAAATGGCGGATCAGCGGCGAGTCAGCGTGCTCCTTGAACTGGCGGAGCAGGGCTGCTGCGGGGAGCTGGATTTCTCTGGAGCGGCGTCAGCGCAAGGCCCGGCAGGCAGGCAGGACGGGGACGGACTGCGGTCTCACGCGCGTGTTGATATGCTGGCAAACAGAAATCACCTAGAGCAAGCGGCGGGCATCAGCAGCCGCGAAACGAGGCGGGCAGGGAGGCGGTGCAGGGGCGCAGAGACAGGCCGGGGAGGTGGGGACTTGCCTTGTTCCTCACGCTCACGTGCTCCGAGGCGAGCTTGAGCAGCAGGGGGGCAAGGTAGGTGTTGAGGATGGACTGGAGCTTCGCATCCGAGTCGGCCAAGGCGATGCGGAGCTCGACTTTGGCGATAAGCGCGAGCTCGCGCTCTTCCGAAGAAGCCATGGTGCGGGAGGGGGCGCGAGCAGACTACACGGGCGGGCGGAGCAGACAGCGGGCCATAAGGGACGGCGCGGTGGACATCTGTCTGGAGCAGGCAGGCCTGGCTGCGCGGCTCTGGTGAGGCGTCGAAGGCAGATGCTTGCTTGGCCTGGCTCGTGACCCGCGGCGCCGGAGAAACAATTGCGATGCCTCGCCGCGATGACGCCAAACCTGGCGCCGGAACCCAAAGCTACCTAAGCTCTACCTTCCACCTCGCCGCACCGCCCCTCGTCTGCCCGGCCGCCCGCTCGCCCTCGCGCCCTCCTCTGCCCCCCGTGCCCTGCTCGCCCCGCCGCCTCTGCCTCGCTCGCGGCCGCCGCCGCTCCGCCCTCCAACCGCCTGCCAGCCTTGCTGGGCCGAGTGCGAGCCCACTATGGACGACAACATTGCCAGCTTCACAAGCATCACGGGCGCCGACCCCCAGCGCGCCGCCCAGTACCTACAGCTCACCGACAACAACCTAGAACAGGCCATCCAGCTGTTCTTCGACAGCCCAAACTTGGACCTCGGCGCTGGTTCCGCACACCCCTCCTCGTCCGCTGCCGGCGCGCGTGCCGACGAGCCCATCAACATCGACTCCGACGACGATGACGACGATGCCGCCGAGGACGCTTCCCGACCCGGCCACAGCGTCGAGGATGACGAGGCCATGGCTCGCCGCCTGCAGGAAGAAATGTACGGCGCTGGCGGGCGTGACGCAGACGCCGATGTGCGCGCCCCGATGGCGCGGACCACCGAGACGTTGGTCGGGCCCGGCGGAGGCTACGATGAGGATGACATGCACACTGCCATCATGTCTCAGATGGCTGCCCGACGGAGACCGCCTGGTGAGTTGCGGGCCAAGGAGCGCCGTGCCACAGTTCCTCTCTTTGCTAACTTCGCTGCCAATTCGTGTCTAGGCCGTGCCGGCATCTTCAACCAGCAAGCCGCCTCCCCCTCCGTCTGGGAGAGCGAGGGCGATCCCACCGAGCGCCGCCGCGACCTCGCCACCTCCACCGGCGGGGCTTCTGAAGCCTCGTCAAAGTCTAGTCTTCTCGCCGAGATGTACCGCCCTCCATTCGAGATCATGTGCCGCCTGCCGTGGGACGAAGCGCGGGACCAAGGGAAGGAGGACTTGAAGTGGATCCTTGTCAATGTGCAAGATCCTGCAATCTTCGACTGTCAGGTTCTGAACCGCGACATCTGGAAGAACGACCAGATCAAGGACACCGTCAAGGAGAATTTCCTTTTCTTGCAGTACAACAAGGATGACGCGCGCGGCAGCACCTATGTGAACTACTATTTCCAGGCGCGTGACAGTGAGGACGCATATCCGCACATCGCCATCGTGGACCCGCGCACCGGCGAACAAGTGAAGGTGTGGTCAGGCCCACCGGTGCCAAAGCCGATGGATTTCCTCATGCAGCTCCACGAGTTCCTCGACCGCTACAGTCTCAAGGCAAATGCACGAAACCCCATCGCCAAACGGAAGCCGGAAAGCAAGAAGAAGGACGTGCACCGCATGACGGAAGAGGAGATGCTGGAGATGGCTCTACAGCAGAGCATGGCTGGTAGCAATGGCGGCGGTCCTCGTGACGAGGATCCCGATGAGCTCACCAAGTCCGCTTCAGACATCAAAGGCAAGAACCGCGCCAGCGAGTCCATGGATGTCGACGATCCGTCTGCAGCGAATGGTGCAAGCGCTGCCGACACGCCTTTCGCAAGGATCTCGTCCACCAATCCCCACGAGGAGCCTCCCAATGACCCCAAGACGACTACGCGCATCCAGTTTCGCCATGCCGGTGGCCGCGAAATTCGCCGTTTCGCACTTGCAGATTCGGTACGCCGCATTTATGAGTGGCTCAAGGCGTCCCCGCTCGAAGAAGGCAAGGCCGGTGCTGAGTTTGAGCTCAACGCTCTCGGTATGAACCTGATTGATCACTTGGACGAGACGATCGAGGACGTCGGTTTGAAGATGGGCACCATTATGGTGGAGTACGTATAGGCCGGGCTTTAATTGTATTGTGCATATGTTAGAGGATTTGAGAACGGCTACGAAAGTGCCGGTAGACAGACCTTTAATACTGGCTAACGGTATTATATGCGGCGTTGCGGAAAAATAACAGGTATTAACGATAAACCCCTTAGCCTAGCGTATAGTAGTTTTAGTTTAAAAACTTATAAACTACTACTATAAAAATATTATTCGATTAATTACTAAATAATTAAAGAAAATATTTTAATAAATTTCTAAATTACTTTAAAAAAAATAGTAAATTACTAAAGAAAAAGTTATTAAAAGCGATCTATATTTAATATAAAAATATTAAATTTAATAGTAAATTACTAAATTATCTATATCGATATATTACTTAGTTATCTATATTTTAATTTTAATTTTCTAAATTATTTATTTATTTATTTAATTATTTATATTTTTAAAAAAATTTAATTTTTAAAACTATTATTAAATATATCTATTTTTAATACGAAAATCTTAAATATATTTATTTAGTCTAAATATATTTTTTTTATTTTTACTACGTTTAAAATTATTATATTATCTTATTTAGCTTAAGTAACATCTAAACCGTCTATAAATTATCTAGATTTACGAGTCGTCTAGATTTATAAAGACCGCTACTTTTCTTATCCCTCTATTTATTATTCTTATCTCTCTTATTTATTATTTTTATCTTCTCTCTATATCTATCTAATATTACTATTAAATATATAATTTTACTTAAGTAAATTTTTTTTAGAGCTCTTTATATCTTACTTATAATTTCTATAAAGTTATATTATAATACGAGTACTTTATATTATACTATATTAGTAGAAGTTCTTATTTTTATATTTAGTATTTCTCGCTTAAAGCGGGCCGTATTATCTATATCGTACGGTCTATATTAAGCGAGAAATACTAAATTATTACTATAAAAACTTTTTATTAATATAGTATAATATATAGTAGTTATATTACGATATAAATTAGTAGATTTTAAGAAAGATACTTTAAAAAGCTATAGAAAAATTTACGTAAAAGACTCTCTATATTTCGTAGTAATATTAAAGTAGATATTTAGAAAGAAAAAGTAAGAATAATAAATAAAGAAATAAGAATAATAAATAAAAAAATAAGAAAAGTAAACGTCTTTATAAATCGTTTAAATCTATAAATCGTTTAAATTTATAAGTTATCTACGCTACTAGATCGCTTACGCTACTAAATTACTAAATTACTAAGTTATTAAGTTATAATATTTAGTATAATATTAAGTATATAACTTATAAAAAATTATAGTTTCTCTTACTTTTTTATATATTTATTATTTATAATTAATAGAAATAATTTAAGATATATAACTTACGTAAATACTTTATAAAAGATAAATAAATATAATAAATTACTTAATTATCTATATTTTAATTTTTATTTTCTAAATTATCTATCTATTTACTTAATTATTTTTATTTTTAATTTTTTTAAAATATTTTTATAAGTTTTTAAGTTATTAAATTTTTAATTAAACTACTAAAAACTATAGCTAAAATAACGTATAAAACTTAAATAAAAATTAAAAATATATTTATATTAAGCGAGATATTTAGCTATTTCTACTATAAGTTTTTACTAAATTTTAGTCGAAATATATAAGATAAATTTTTTTTAAAAATATATTATATAAGCGTCTAAATAAGCTCTATAAAACGATATAATTTTTATAAAAAAGTATAATACTTTCGCGAAGATATTTTAAAAAAATTAAATTTTTTAAAAAATATAGATAATTAGATAAATATTTAGATAATTTAGAAAATAAAAAATAAAATATAGATAATTAAGTAATATATTATATAAAAATTATATCGTTTTATAGAACTTATTTAGATACTTTTATAATATATTTTAAAAAAAATTTATTTTATATATTTTAGCTAAAATTTAGTAAAAACTTATAGTAGAAATAGCTAAATATCTCGCTTAATATAAATATATTTTTAATTTTTATTTAAGTTTTATACGTTATTTTAGCTATAGTTTTTAGTAGTTTAATTAAAAATTTAATAACTTAAAAACTTATAAAAATATTTTAAAAAAATTAAAAATAAAAATAATTAAGTAAATAGATAGATAATTTAGAAAATAAAAATTAAAATATAGATAATTAAGTAATTTACTAAATAAAAATACTATTAAAATAGTAGTAATAAAAAGTTAAACGTTTAGATAAAATCTAAAATAATTAGTTATAGTAGTAAATACGTTAAAATAAAAACGTAAAAAATAAAAAATAACGTTAATAAAATCTAAATAAATAAAAGTAAAAGAAAATAAATTATTATCGTTATAAATTATTTAAGAAAAGCTACTTTTATATTTACGTTTTATATATACTTAAACTTAATTTAAAAGATTAAAGTTTTAGTTAGCCGGTTTATCTTTATAAATAATAAAAAAGAAGATTAACTATTAATATATCTTCTATAGTAAATTACTAAATTATTCTATTTTTAATTTTTATTTTTTAAATTATCTAGATATTTACTTAATTATCTAGATTTAAAAACTCTTATTAAATTATCTAGATTTATATCGTATTATAATTTCTATAATACTTATATAATATAAAAACTAGATAATTTAGTAAATAATATATAATTATAGTTAATTTAGTAAATAGACCGGTCTAAATTTATCGAATTATCTAGTTTTTTATAAAAATAAGTAATTTCTCGCCCGTTTCTTAACCGAATTATACGAAAATTTTAATTATATATTTTTATACTATTATAAGCTTAAATTAAAAATTTAGTATTATTCGAAGCACGTAGTAGCGAGAAATTTACTTCGTATTTTTTTATATAAATAGATTAGTTTAAATACTATTTTTTTAGTAAAATTAAATTACTCGTTTAGATAACGATATTTAATTACGTAAATTTTAAATTAGATAGATCTTAATTTTAAATACTTAATTTAAAATTAGATAGATCTTAATCTTAAATACTTAATTTAAAATTTACGTAATTAAATATCGTTATATAAACGAGTAATTTAATTTAAAATATTCGCGTAACTTAAATTACTTCTAAAAATCGCGTATATTAGCCCCTTTTTAGCCCCTTTTATTAATAAAAATCGCGTAAATAATATAGTTACTAAAAGATATATATATATCTACTATATCTATTAATTCTTTTAGTAAAAAACAGCTATTATAGCTAAAATACTATTATTTTAAGTCGGTTCGATTTTCGTAAACTAGTAAGATACTAGAGATGTAGTAAGAGTATATCTAGCTAGTTATAATAAGTTCTCTAAGTAAAATAGAGCTAATAAAATACGAATATACTAGGTATATAAAAACGATAACTACGAATTTAAACTATACATTAGATAGAAAAAAGATAAGTAATTTACTTATTTTATTTAAATTATAAGCTAATTTATTAATAAGAAAATACTATTGTACGCCGGCTAAAACCACATATATGTGCCGATCCAGAATTACACCACAACTAGCGATTTAACCGTTCGGTTAAATTACTAGTTAACTATTAGCGCAATTCGATTGAGGAGGACCCTTAAATGCGACCAAATTTAATTCGTACACTGGAGCGAATTAACCACGGAGTCCAAATTAACTACTAGCAAGCATGGCGTATACGAGATACGGTAAAACAGAACGCATTTGGTGATAATTTACAAATAATTCGCCGTATTCAAGTAAGTTTTATACTCTACTATTAATTTACTGCGAAAATCGACTCAGAATGGCCTAATTGCGCGCTATTATTTCAGTAAATTACTAATTACTATTAAAATCGACTCAGAATGGCCCAATTGCGCGCTATTTTTTCAGTAATTTAGTAGTAAGTAGTAAATTACTAAAAAAATAGCGCGCAATTAGACTATTCTAAGTAGAATTTAAAAAAACATACTAATATTCTTATTTTTTATAGCCGTATCTTCGCGAAATTCAACAAAAACACGGTAATAGAGGCGGTTTAACCGAATTCTCGCGTAATTCTAATACAAACGCATTTTAGTAAGTAATTTACTAATATACTTATAAAATAAAAGACTAATATATTACTAGATATGCGTTTATTATACTAGATACGACCTACGTAGTAGTAATTACTATATATTATAATTTTATCTCGATCGATGCTGCGTATATAAAAGTAGGGCCTAAAAGTTATTTACTAGCAGTTACCATGCTCGATTTTAACAACTAAATACTATTAATTTCGTAGGATATCTATGCTAGGCTAGAGAATAAGTAGTTCTAGCTTAGTTTTCTTCGGTTTACTAATAAAGCACTTATTAAAGATGATTTTATTATATCTTAGCGCGAAAATAGACAAATATTAGTACTTAATTTAGGTCGATTCGCTTTTATAAGCGATCGTAGGTCTAGTTTATTACTAGCAGTTTCTTAGCTATTTCCGCGGGCTTATAATTACTATTATAGTTAGCATTTAGCTAAAAACGTCTCTAAGAAATATAATCATGTGGTTTCTTAGTATTTTCGATAGATACGTATTTTACTTTCTTAATTACTATTAAAATCGACTTAAAATAGCCTAATTACGCGCTATTATTTTAGTAAATTAATAATTATTATTAAAATTAACTTAGAATAGCCTAATTACGCGCTATTATTTCAGTAATTTAGTAGTAATTAGTAAATTACTGAAATAATAGCGCGCAATTAGGCTATTCTAAGTCGATTTTAATAATAATTAGTAATTTACTAAAATAATAGCGCGTAATTGGGCCATTCTAAGTCGAATTTTGCTAATATATAACTACTAGTTGGTTTTTATAACTAATAAGTTCGAATTTTAACAAAAACTCAACTAAATACGAGCTATTAATACTCGTAGTACGCAATATATCGACTAAATTACGCACAATTAATAGGTAAAATACGCTACTTCTATAGAATATCCTCGATTTGGCTAAATAACGTTAAATATTTCTAAATCTAGTAATTTACTCTAGATACCCTTTCGAAAATAGTATATACTACTAGTACTAGAAGGTATCTAAAATAATACTATATAGCGATTCGCAGTCTATAGTTAAAAACGAATAAGATTTTTACTTACGGACTAGACCTAGATAAAATATTAGACTAAATTAATTAAGATAAGTAAATTACTAAAATAATAGCGTTTAATTACGCCATTCTAATTTAAATTTTAGTTACGCATCTAGATAGTAGTAATA
The DNA here is from genome assembly GCA_030512325.1 of Lasiodiplodia hormozganensis. Taxonomy (NCBI): domain Eukaryota; kingdom Fungi; phylum Ascomycota; class Dothideomycetes; order Botryosphaeriales; family Botryosphaeriaceae; genus Lasiodiplodia; species Lasiodiplodia hormozganensis. Next base: position 70,400 of record JAUJDW010000125.1, read on the forward strand.
TCTAACCGTAATCGCGGTTTAGATACTACTAGTAAAGAACGTATATAATTTATCGTCGATCTTATTAATAAAACGTGTTTCTACGTTAATTTTTAAGATTTTCGTATACTATACCGCTATATATACGTACTTATTATTATATTTAGTAATTTATCTCTAAATTACGTAGAAGAATATTATTTAGTAGTAAACTACCACGTTTTCTACTATAATTCTCGTTTTTTACGGCTATTTACTATAAATTTAATATCTCTAAATAGTAATACTAAATTAATTACAGCTAAAATAGCTATAAAAGAGCGTAGAAGACCTTATAAAAACGCTTATAGACGTCGTTTAACTACCTAGTAGTAACTACGTCTTATATAAAGACGTAAGAAGTAAAGAAACGCTATTAGAGGTTCTTATATAATTTATTAGCGCGATTATATTGTTAGAAGACGTAAATAGAACGATTCTAGCGAAGAAAACGAGAAAGAAAACGACTTTTTAAGTAATTTAAGCGAAGAAAACGACTTTTCTAACGAGTTTTACGGTTTTTCTAATAAAGAAAGCGACTAGAAGGACTAAAGCGAATAAGAAAGCGACTAGAAGAATTAAGAAAGCGACTAAAGGGGCTAAAGTAACTAAGAAAGCGACTAAAAGAACTAAATTATATAAGAAAGCGGTTAGAAAAGCGATTAAAGCGACTAGAAGGACTAAAAAAGCGACTAAAGCGACTAGAAAAGTAACTAAGAGGGTTAAATTATATAAGAAAGCGACTAAAGCGACTAGAAAAGCGACTAGAAGAACTAGATTATATAAGAAAGCGGCTAGAAAAGCGACTAGAAGGACTAGAAGAATTAAAAAAGCGACTAAGACGCTTCTATAAGTGGCTAGAATAACTAGTAGTTACTAGATAGCGATATAGAGGACTAGTAGACACTAGAAAATATCTAAAAAAGCGACTAAATCGAATAAATTAGCTAGATATTATAGAAATCTAAGTAAATATCGCAAAATTTAGACTAAGATACGCTATCTAGACTAATAATAAGTTAAAACCTAGTAAGTAGTTAATAAAGCGACGAGTTTTCTCTTAATTTTACCTCTTAAATACGTTATTGTGTAGACGACCCCGACACGTTGGGATGCTGAGGATACTTGTTAAGGAAAGACATCCTGATTGGTCTACCCCTGTCGGTGCCAAGACCATACCACGACCTCACAATATAAAATGCGGTCTTCTCTCGCTGTTTTAACCACCCCACCCATCTTCTTCTTCTTCCGTGACGGCCGCGTCACTTTGCCCCCTGCCCTGCTCAGGCCTCCAGCTGAGGCATTTTCTATCTTCTCGCGCTTTCCGGCCGCCACGACGCCCGATCCCGGTCTAGTACTTCGCTGCGCTGTTCGATAGTCGGCTCCTTCGAGACCTTGTTGCATTCAGCACTGCCTCATTCTACGTCAGCTGAGGTTTTCTTACTCTTGGCCCTAAGCAGACCTGCCATTTCAGTTACAGTGAGCCGCGATGCTGCGTCACAGCTGCCGCTTCGCCCAGTTGGATAACTCGCTAGCAAGGAGCCACGACGCCCCATTACATGGAAAAGGCCGTTCGAGAGCCTTTATCAGACCATATGGCGTGATAGCAAGCTGATTTTTGGCATCTCTAGACCGCATTAGCGCTTCTCTTCGATCGTCTCAATTACATCGATGTCGTCTCGAGTACCTTACTTCTTAGCCGCTTACAGTATGATCACTGGCCACTTTTGGTAATGCGGCATGCCTAGAACGTCGTTAGCTCTGACGAGGTCCGTCCGTACTGTGGAATGGCCGATACAGTCCAGTTGCCACATGCGCCATAGTACCGGATCCATTGCTATTCGAGCCGCTGATCCATCCAACGCCGGTCAAACAGTCTCCTTAGCTTGACTGCGGCCTGAAGGTATGCCATATCAGTCTATTTCTTCCTCGATTGAGGAGATTATGCCTCCGGAAGCGGTATGAGGTACTTGGCAGCAGCTTCTATCATGGCAACGACTGTTACAGCGCAGTGTTGCAGCGCTGATGCCTGATATTCCTTGGGTGGTACCTTGGCCTGCAGGCAGTCAGGTTGTCCGTACATTGGGATGCACGGCTGGAGCGGTGTCTCACGCCGCACAGGGGTGATCGTGTTGGTAGGAGACCGCACCGCAGCCATCTGATTGGAAGGAACCCTTGGAGAGGTCGGCATTCGACGATCTGGTGGCTTGTAAGTCCGAGCTACGCACACCAACTGTTGCGGCATTTATGCAGCTACCAGGATCGTAGGCTACGGGGGCAGCAGCTAAGAGTCCAAGAAGGGCGAGCATGGGAAAGGACGCCGGAAGAATGGTGCCGCGTGAGGGCGCCGTGCCCGAAGATGAGGTATATTTAAGGACGTCTGCAACGCTGTATTAGAGGCAAGAACAACTTCATCATCAGAATGGCGCATTCTTTTACTACATTCTCTTTCCCATCGCAGATTCAACGTCCGCTCACCTTCAAATCCTACGAGCCTAAGCCCCAGACGATTGGCAAGTCCGTCTCAACTCGAGACACCAGAGTCAACAGAGATGACAGAGCCTTCGAGGTCCCTCTAGCTGATTCTGTAGCTGCGGATGGTCCCCGAGAAACTGTAAACAGATCCGAACCAGTCTCGAGAGAACCAGTGAAGGTCGTAACTGAGTACGCATGTTTCGAAGATCAAGGTTTGTTTCCAGAAAGATTGAATGAAATGATGGCTTCTGATGAGTTGATGGGTTTCAGGTGCAACGGATCAGGTTGGGGTTGAGCGAAGGGCGATGGATCAGGTCGTAGTTGAGCGAGGGGCGACGGTTGAGTCCCCGGCTAACGGCCGATCGTCGGCAGATACCGGCCAAGACATTACACAAGGTACGAACATACACGTCTATTTCACTATAATGTCGGTGATTAATGTATTTTGGAAATCCAGGCTATCTACAGCGGCGTAAGAGCGCATCGCCTCTTCAGCAAAGTTCTACACCACGCCAAAGTACTCTATCACCTCATCCAGTAGAGATCAGTGACGTTGAGAACGACTCTCTGTTCAACGATCCTATTGGAAGTTGTAATCCTGCTTTATCTCCTTGCAGTACCCACAGAAGCCGTAGTTATAGCAGATCATCAAGCCAAAGTGATCACGACGCAGATATATCCGATACCAGCTCTCTAGACTCTTCGAGTCACCGGTCTAGAAAGCGTAGAAAACGCTCTCACCCAGAGGGAAGCGTCGAACCTTCGGTTTTTCCATCCATCGGTCCCGAACACTTCACGCCGGCAAGCACAGTACAAGAGCAAGAAGATCGAATGTACGGCGGGGAAGATCGTCTACTCGGCCTGAGCGAGCCGGCTTGCTCTATTCTCGTCGGAGAGTCCACGAAACGCAGAAAGAGAAAAGGCAGCTTTAGATCTCCCGCAAGAGATACTTTTGCCCATCCGACGTACCCACGAGATAAAACTTCCAACCCCTCTCGGAAGGAGAGCAGCAACCTACGGACTTTGCGGCGAGGGCCAGAGATTCCTTCAGGCCTTCAGCCCCGCGGATTTCAAACCCCCGGTACTGAGTCTTACCTGGACGAATTAGCAAGCTGTTGCACGGTTCCGGAAAGACCCACTTATAGGTTGTCTGGGCACGCAACGTGTGGGCCGCTAGCCTCGAAAAGCTCGGGAGCCTCGAGAGCTTGCCTAGCTGCGCCGCAGCACCGATCGGCTGTTAGCCCCCTGCGGGCCGCAGAAGCAGTTACAAGAGAAATGTGTGTACAGCCAATATCCCAGGAGCTCTCTCTTATCTTTTACGTTCTCCCTGATCTGGTCAGCGTTCAAGCTCTTATACATCCTCAAGACGGGCACGGTCGTGCGGCTGGTCTTGGGTGCTCCGGTGCACTGCAACATGTAATTGTGAAGCAACTCGGACCGACAATGTGGCTTGTAGCAGGAACATCGCGGGTTGGGTCCCCTCTAAGTACTCAGCTGGAAGACGACATGCTTGATCTGGAAGGGGAGAGCGCGAGTACGGATGAGGGAATGTCGAATCTCTCTAACAGTGAATCCGAGGAGGAGGGGTTTTTGGATAAAAACCAACGTTGGTCTCAGGAGGACGATACTCTTCTCTGCCAGTTGGTCGAAGCCGGAAAATCGTGGGAGAGTGTGTTCCGCTATTTTCGTACGCGAACGCCTGGCTCAGTCCGTACTCGGTATTCGGTGCTGAGACACAAGACTACTCGATCGTAATATATTCAACGAACATTAAAGAAAGAGAAATAGATTGAAAACCTCTACGTTTAGGCTTTCTTGTATTTACTACACTCTTAGCTATAGTCGAAGGCTAATTTTGCGTGCTAGTAGCCGGCATGGTGAAAAAGAGACTATCTTTAGAGCTCGTAATTAACGTTTCTCCCATTGAAGGTAATAACTAGTAATACGCCTCCTCGAGCTATACGGTATCTAGGCGAAGCTTCTCGTCTATAGGGAGGTAGACGGTTTAGATCGCTAATAACCTTAGATACTTATTTAGAAGCCGACTCGCTCGTAGTAGCGGCGCTAATAGTTTTCGAGACCTTATTCTCGTCCTTGTTCTCGTCCTTGTTCTCGTCCTTGTTCTCGTCCTTGTTCTCGTCCTTGTTCTCGTCCTTGTTCTCGTCCTTGTTCTCGTCCTTGTTCTCGTCCTCGTCCCCATCGTAATCGTCATCATAATTATCCTCAATCGGGGCCACGCCCTCGTACTTATACTTATTCTTCATAAAGGAGTAAGTATCAGGATAAGTGTAAAGCGGGCCCTTAAATCCGTTTCTCCAAATTTTATGGCCTTTCTCCTTACACTCGCTGCAGCGAACAAGCTTGACTCTCCTACGGTGGTGCCACCATTGCGTCAAACCCCATGCCAAGGGAACGGTTTCCATTTCTCTGCAGAATCCTCTAAGCTGCTGGTCGCATTTCCATAGTCCACGGTCTTCAACGTTCTCGCAATAGATACAACGAGCAAAATCGTAGAAACACATGACTTTGTAGTTTGGTAATTAGAGGAAGAGCGACTAGGTGAGATTATAGACAAGTTTATATATGGCGATTCGGCTCTAAAATATTTTTCTCTAGTCTATCTCCGTATAGAGTCCAACGGTATATAATATTTTAAAGGATATTCTTATCCTCTTTTTTTTTTAAGTAGTAAATAATTAAGGCGGAATCTAACAAGTTAAAAGAATTTTAGTATAGAAAATTATAAGGAGAGTACGATGGCTATTAGTACTAAGAGTACTTAGTAAAAGCTATTAAGATTTACATATTAAGTAATAACACTTATTACGGTTTTAGTGCTTTCACCGCTAGTAAGTACTTCTCTATTAACTCGTAATAGTATTATGGACACAGGAGCAGATGTTGTAAACATGTAGAAAGGTAATTACTCTTCGTTACTAACCCGCTTGTCAAGAAAATCGCCGCCCTAGGGCAATAGTCCAAAGTAGAAATATATCAGCCAAAGCGAATAAGCTACCGACTACCATCTTTCTCCGAACGTGTAAAATGCGATAGCTACACACGCCGCCTTCTTGGCGTTGAACTCCTTCATCGTTACATCAATACGTCCCTTATCCATAGTTTCCCTCGCACAAATAGTTAGACGTACGAACATGTCCATCATAACAGCACCCGCGTTCCGGCACAGGTTTTTGTTCATCCAATCACGAAGGAGGCTCACTTGTTCCAGTAGATCTACCGGCACTGGGGTAGAGGGAGGTGACGCACTGGTCACGGCTTCCAAGAAGCTGGCTTGACACGTGGACATGACGGCGTTGAACTGGAAGACGTCATTATCTCGAGCACATCGACCGAGGCTGCTGAAATCGGCGAGGTACGTGTGATGCGCTTGGGGATCGTGCTTCCAGGCCTGGATAAGCCACTCTTGCAGCTCGAGTAAAAGTTGCGGCTTCTTCAGTAGTGACCAGTCCGAGACGTCGCCTCTACTGCGTAAAATATCCTTGGCCTCGCAAGTCGCGCTGATCGCGTCAACGACAATGGAATGAGACCGATGGGGGGGTGGTGAGGGGTCTTCTTCGGTGGTGCCGTCGTTCCATACGACTTGCGGTGGGCTTGTCGCTTTGCGCTTCTGGCCACGAGGGGCATAAGCATAGGTCTCGATACCTTGAACTAGTAATGGTGACGTGGAGCCCTGCGCTCTCCATCCGATCTCCTCGCCGTCAGCGCTAGCGCGGTAAAGCGGTTCGGGGGGAGGGTCTGGGGACTGTTTCTCCTTCTGTCCCATGGCAATAACATCCTCGTAGGGCGGAGGATCCTTATCCAGAAAGGGATTCCACGCATCAGAAGGAAGATCCGACTCGTTATACAGATAGTGCTCCCAGGCATTGATACCACCCCGAACTCCTCTCCCATACATCGCATCCAGGTTCAATCGTGGTTGCTGTAGGCTTCCACGCTTGAGATCCTGACGGATCGTATCCACGTGAGTTGAGACAGGGCCGAACTTCAAAAAGACATCCATAGCATCGGTCGTGGTTAACGAACGAAGATGCCGCAGCAGCTGAGCTGGCGCAGGGGAAAGCTGCGTCTGAACAGGCCTCGAACCCAACGGCATCAACGCGATGGCAGACGTGTCGAGCTGAAGCCTGACATGCACAATCTCGGTTTCCAGTGCCATCCCATCTCGTTGTAATTGTGATCTTGTAGAAAGCTCGGTTTCGCGGACAGTAGGGCGCTTGAAGGTGATGGAGAGACCTTCAATAGGGATGACAAGATGCATATGCTTCACGCTCTTGGGTTGGGAAGGTCGGGCCCTTACAGGGAGGTGGAAGTGGAGGAGGAGATGGTCGTCGGCCCGGTCGGCGCAAAAGGTGAGCTTGGCTCTACCGTCGTCGGACTCGGATAAACGACCAAGGGATTGATGAAGACCCGTCTGCGCATCCTGCCACCTGATAAGAGCCTGACGCGCAAAGAGCCGCCTCAGGGCTATATCATAGACCGGAATAGAGAATGGGTCATCCATGGCTCAGCACCTGTTTCTGATTAGCGCATGTAACACAAAAGAAACCCTGACACAGTGTAGTTGTGTCGAATACCCGCCCACCCAGGCTTCGAAGCGAGCAGCCTTGACTCGGGTACCGGCGCGGCAGGCTGACGGGAGCAGGAGCACCTGCACGACGTCGAGGCTGGCAGACGGGCATATGCCAAGAGTGCTGGCACTACGACGGGCAGGCGGACGGCCGGAGAGCCCGCACAACGCCGGTTATGTGGAGTTGATTACGCGTAGAGGGTGGCAGAGCAGAGCAGTAGAGGGAGGCGAAGACAACATTAGACAACCTATATAAGGCTGCTCAAGTATGAACATCGATGAGTACGAGCGGAAGCTGATGGGGAAGAGATGAAGGTGGGGCGGTAGTGGAAGCTGGTGAGGGTCAGGCTGTGGAGCTAAATGTTAAGTTGAGTCATGGCACGTGCGTGGCTTGGCAATTCCGCCTTACTAAGTAAAGCAGTCCTCATGTGATGCACGCGGGCGCAAGAGCGCACCAGGTACTGTGTATGCAAGGATACTAAGCCGCGTTCTCCAACGCTGCCATGCCAGAAATAGAACAAATTCCACCAATCAGAGCCCCGATGAAGGTTTCTAAGGTGTTTGGTAGGTCGTCGTCACCTGCAAGAAGAGCCTGCTAAAGAAAGCTCTAATGCTACTTGCGATTTGTCTTTAGTAAAAGGCTTTACTATATCTACGTGGGTAAAGGTCATCCGTCTGCTGTCCTTAGAGATGGGTTCGCAAGGGTGTAGAGGGCAGTCGTTTTGCGCAAACTCGCCTTTGCGTTGTGCAACACCTTGCAACATGAGTCTTCGAGGAGCTACCGACTTGCATGAGTGCAGCTGTATAAAAAAATAGGCCAGCCTCAAATCCTCCCGATAATTACTGATCACCATGATTTTATCTAGCCGGGTATACGATAATCCGTTAGAAGTTTCTGCCCCGCATACCCCGCCAGCGCAAAACACACCCTCAGGTGCAAGGCAGCAAATGTCGACCCGAAGAGTCGGCATGGCTGAAGACGCCCCGCCATATGTGCATTTAGATCGAGAAGGTCTAAATTCGGCCGCACTATCGATTCTGTCCCAAATAACAAGTTTCCTGGATTCGAAATGGGTGAGCGGAGACGGAGCGTTAGACACTGTTGGGGAACAAGACGCATCTGCACTTCGACCGTTGATCAATGACTTAAGCAAACACTGCAAGGTAAGAGCGGCGCTCTATTTAGAACATGGGGTACTGAATAGGTCATAGATCCCTGATGAAAGGAAATACACCTGCTTTCGCTTCAAAGCCAGCCACAGATACCGCATCACTACCCCGATGTACTTCTTCCCACTAAAGATCGATGCCGGAACGTCTCCCGCGATTGCCAATATTTCCATCAGCATCGACAAAATGGTGTACATCACGGAGAATGTGGATATTACTCCCAGTGTCGAGGCTCTGCTGATTATTAGGAAGGAGGTCGAGAAACCGAAATAAACCGATTGAATAGTGAAATAACGGACAGGGAAATAGGCAATATATCTATTTACCAACCGTGCAGCACCCTCGAAGCCGTATGTTCTGAGACCACAACCTCTTGACATCTGCAACACAGTAGCATTTCATCTACTCCACGACCGTTCTCCACTGGAATGTTTCCGCTTTATCATAGATTTCCTCGACTCCTCTCTCAAAAAGATTTTTCTACCAATATTTTGAGTACGACCTAGATCTACGCCATGTAAGCTTAAGAAAACAGGAGAAATACTAAGAAGAATACGTACCGGAGTAATATTCTTGACAGGCTTCAAACCACGTAGACTTTTGCTCCAATAGCTGCCAGAACTCTTGCTCCTCCATCTTAAAACGCTCGATTGTTTCTTTCACCGTACCCAATGATACTCGCTGGGATTCCCAGAAGACGGTGCCAACTAGCAAAGATATAGTCGGAAATCCCATCTCCTTTTCGAGAGCATGCAATGTTTTGCCGATACTAATGGCCCTCCGAACGGCTCTCGGGTCACTAAATCCGCCCTTACTTACGAAACAGTTCTGGCTTTTTGACCGAAGTCTGGTATTTCCAACGCCTTGCCACTCACTGAATTCCTTGTGTAAGCTACGAATAGCCAGTATTCTCCGGAATCGACATTGGAATGTTGGAGATTTGTCGCCTTCCATAACCTTGATATCGACGATTCGGACGTCCTCATTGTGCCAAGTTGCCCCACCGTTGACGGCAGATGCCACCGATTTTTCTAGATAACTCTGAAGAGTTACTTTCATTTTCATCAACCTCTGGGGAAAATCTGTGTGTCGCTTGTTTGATTTATCCGAAGAATCTTGCGGCTGGTGTGGAAGTTTCTTTTCCAATGCGTCGTTTGCGTCTGGTGCCCTTCCCTGTGCATTCGTTGAATTTCCCCGAGACGAAACAGTTGGTGGATTTATGCCGTGGTCTTGGTCTGGTTGCGCTTGCAGGACCGGCTTGTTTTGGAGGACCTGCCGTTCATCCATAGTGATATCTGGTGTGTTTGAATTCTCTCCGGGAGTAATACCGTCTGCCTCAATGTTGTTGTTGAAAGGTGTGGGGGCAAGTGGGCCATCGCGAGGGGTCGGATTGTTTGGGGGGGAAACGCAAGTGTACAATGAAGATTGATCAATCTCCATCAGGGAACCACATGCTTGTGGCTGAGTTGAGCTACTGGAGGCGGTCGGACGAATGGCATCTTGATCGTCTGCAGGGACGGGTTGTAAAGACATCCGGTGGTCGGCCTGAGGCTCATCAGTTGGTGCGACGGCATCGTCAATCCAAGAAGCTGATGAATATTCTAAAAGGGATATCGTCGCGTGTTCCTGAGACTGTTGGAAACTCGTCGATGCTGTAGAGTCGATCCAGCAAGGCATAGCAGCCATATCGATAGCCTCAGGCTGATTTTGCAATACAGCACCAGACCATCTCGAACATGCGCTTGACTGTGGACATGTTGGTTGCTGGATCAAGGGGTTGAAGTCGTCTGGAGAAGGTGAAGAGATTGCCGTGTTTTCGTCAGCAAGAAGCGCGCTCAGTCGTTGAAAGACTCGAGAGATCTGGGGAGAGAATGGTTGAAGCTCTTCCTTTGACGCTGATGAGAGCGCGTCGAGCGCCCACGCGAGGCTGTCAGGGGCAGACATTTGTGAGCGAAGGAGCGCACTGGACGACTGATCTTCCTTGGGGTGGAGAAGAGCGCCGAAGCAGGCTTGCTTGACGGGGACATCCCCCGCACGGGCATGGGTAGCAGGGTTCAGAATCCGCGCATGGCTTGCGTCCAA
>JAUJDW010000126.1:0-79981 GCA_030512325.1 Lasiodiplodia hormozganensis
GTGGACGGTGGAGGGGGCGTAGGGGGTGGGAGATGTGGTGGTTTGGGTCGAGGTTGGTGTGGTGTGGTGGGAGCTGGGATGGTGGGAGAGGTTGTGGTGTGAGCGCTTTATGGTTTGGCTGGCGTTTCTTATCAAGATGGCTTTTGGGTGGGCGGGAAGAATGGCGTTTTGAGTTGCGGTCAGTAGACTTGCATGACCGGAGTTGGAGATGGTGTTTGGCTTTATGCATTATTGATTCAGGGATTCGAGCACATGGGAGCGTACTGCTTCGATTATTATTTATGAGAAGAAAATAAAGACATGACTAAGTAAACCTTTGTTTAGCTATTGGGTTTTTTTGATGGTGTTATGCTGGCCCGGGTACACACGCACTTGCAAATATTTTGTCCAGTATCACAAGGGTAAGCCATTGCCGTCGCGTGCGCATGCGACGTCATCTGCCGGAAGACTCACATGCTGGCCCTGCGCTTCAGTCATCGTTCGCAGGGGCAGCACGTGTCCTGCTACATCATGTGGAACAACGCGAGCAAGATTCTTTGGAGCTGTCCTACGTATATAAAGTACAAGAATCCGTCGTAGCTATCTTTCATTCTTCAGTCAAAGGCATCGCATGTCTACAGATTGCCACAAAAGTTGTATATACTGGTTGCGTGTGCTGGCGGCGTCTGGAACCAATCAGCAAATCATTTGACTTCCGCGGGAAGCGCGCAGCAGCAAGACTCGAGCGCCGCGCTGGCGTCTGGTCCGTCGGCTGGCAGAGACTGACGGTGTGCTGCGTTGTTGCGAGATGATGTGGCTCAGCATCGTGCTCGGATGCTGGACAGTATCACGATGTGTTTTTCTTTTTCGGTGCTGCTGTCTCTCATGGCCGCGGCGAAGTGCGAGGACGGGACGAGGCGGAAAAGAGTGCGTTGATTGCATGCCTGGCTACCACACGAGGCAGTGGCAATTACCGCAAACCATGTGGCGAAAGAGGCGAAGCAGTTAGCCGATATACGGTCCCGAATCACTGCCGTGCTCACAGCCATGCTTACAGAGAAGACAGCTCGGAGGCGTAGTAGCGCTGTTTTTATACAAAATAACCGCTCGGACCTCGAAGGAGAGCGCGTGCCGGCACTGTCAGCTGCTCGCCGCTGCCGCAGCTATCGCGTTGTGGGCCTGGGAAGGATGTATGCAGGGTCTACGCGTGCTTGAGCCACCAAAAGGCCGGGCGAAACACGCAGGGAGGCGGTATGCAAGGAGGTCTGATGACATTGTTCTGCTTTTCGTTGTAACACAATTCTACCAAGTGAAGAAAGGTCGCACGTCCATACCGTGACCGCAAGAACATCCCGTCCACATGGCAAAACTGTATGAGAAAAGGGGGAGTACCTGAAAGCCACACAACCCATCCGCACCCTGATCGTTCCGCGTCGATAAAAGAAAAGTCTCCTCCCATGCTTGTTTTGCTCCTGTTCTTCTTCCTCTCCATGAGACTTTGTGTGCCCATAGCTCTGACAATACCTCCTGGACGTTCGCACCTGCCGAAAATTCCCACTGCCGAATCACTTCTTAGCCGCCGTCCACAACGCCAGAATTCTCCACCATCACCGATGTCTGCCGTGCTGATTGACTGCTGAGGTGCTTGATGCGCAGAATTGCAGCCGATGGCTGACGCGAGGAGTAGCAGGATCTTCGGATCTGGAGTAGCCATGCGTCAGCCTTTTCTTTTTCAAAAGTAGTATATGTTTTGGTGCCAAACAATCTTGGTGTACACCGGGAGCTTGTGGACAAGCTGTTGTAGTAGGTCTGGAGAGACGATAGCAAGGCGATGAGGCGTAGCAAGAACCGGCCATCCCACGACGATAGCGACGAGGACCGCGAGCGACGTCCAAGGGAAAGATTCAGCGGATGACAGTGAAACAATCGCCTTTGGGAAAGCGGCTTCGGGTCTTGGGCCAGCCATCCAATCTCGAACGCAGGGCCGTAGGTGTAACCCTCGGTCGATCCGGCGGTGATGTAGACTGCCAGACGTCGTGATCCTCGCTGGTTCGGTTCTCATGAGCCTCCCACTTCTGCTTGTCGTTGAGCAGCTCCCGCTAGCCACTCTGTAGCCTTCTTCATCTCCCGAAGCTCGCAGGCGTAGGAACCCGTGTACTTCAAACGATTGGCCGAGTGAGGCAGTGGTCCTTCGTGGAGACCAGGTACAGGAAGGGCTTGTTGCGCCAAATCGTGAACGAGGAGCCAATGGCGTCAAGGGAACGAGAAAGGCTCGGCAGGACAAGAGTGTCGGAAAATGTGCCTGGCAAGAAGGATGGCGAGGAGCGTCAGGATGGGGGCCGCAACAAAGGCCGAAAGAACCGACAGATGGGGCAATCGCTTGCTTGATGGTGCTTGCTGTGACACTTGCTGCGGCGAGAGGATGTCTGTCGTGGTGTTTGTCATGGCTGGTGGTGGTGTTGATGCTTGCCGTGCCTGTCCATTCCGTGCCGGGAAGTGAGGCAGGGGAGGCATTGAAACTAACTTGCCGCTATGTCGTGGACTGGTGCCGGTGGTGCTGCTGCTCGCGGTTCGCAGGTACGCAGCCTTCATTGCAATTGCAGCCAACAGGGGCGTGTATGTTTGACATCGTCTGTGAACAGTAGAGCCGCCGACCTGGAGTGCATGTGCCACAAAAGCTGTCTCCAACCAAGTTCACTCAATGTGGCTGGGTATCGACAGTGCGTTGAAGGCTCGATATGTGGATGGCGGCGGCCGGGTGTAGCTCGGCGAAGGGAGAAGGGAGTAGAAGGTCGTTTGCAAGCAGAGCCTTGACAAGTGTCGTGACTGAGTATGTTCTTGAGGGGCAAGACCTGTCCACGGTTTCGTCAGTCAGATCCCTGCTCTGCCTCCATCGCTGGGAACAGACCTGTTGATTTCTCCCCAGAGGGGATTTCGGCTCCGCCGCCACTTCGAGGCCAGGTCTTTTGGCGGAGATTTTTTTTTTGAACGAGCGAGAAGAATTTTTTTTGGGTTTTTTTTGTTTTTATGTTTTTTTTTTGTTTTTCTTTTTTAACGAAGCTCTCAGATCCTCTCGGACTGCTTTGGCTAGAAGTGTGTGTTTGCGTTCAGGCCGTTGGTGGTGGGTTTTGCCGGGCATACCATTCGTCCAGGGCCTGTTAAGCACTGTCATCAGCAACTGCTCCGTTGAAGGCTGGTGGGTGAACATGAAAAGATTAGTACTCACGTGGCGGAGCTTCTCGAACATCTTGGTGGCCGCTTTCTCAATACAGCGCATCAACGGCTCCACCACCCATGGACTAGTGAATGGTAGCCACTTGACCACCTCAGGCCGAACGACACACTGCCAAAGCCAGTCCTCGAGGATCACGAGGCTGCACCACAAAAGAGAGTAGATAATATTTATAGCGACCGGCATTGTGTCAACGAGCGTCGATAAATATATTAGAGAGAAAAGAAGAAGAAGAAGACAACAGCCAGAAGCCTGCGAGGCACAAGTAGCCCACCGCCGTAGCTGCCTCCCAGTCCACGCCCAGACAGCAAGAGCCGTCAGCAGCGCAGCCAGTCGCGGGCAGCGCGTGTCAATTCGGAAGGCACACTCACGAGGCAGCTCCCTCGACCCAAACCAACGACCACACCAAGAAACAGAATTCGAGCGCGAACTGAACAACACCAATCCTAACAGACTCATCCCACGGCCTCTCATCCACCACCTCCCCATATTGCCGCCGCCGCCGCTGCAAGCCATCCCTTCTCGCCCGCTCGCCGAACATAGGCAGGTCACGCGGATCCGGCTCCACGCCGTACACCTTGTGCGCCAGGTGCCATCCGAGCACCAGCATAACAACCGCGACCACGCATCCCGCCGCCTTCTGCCAATCGCCCTGCATCAGCGCCAACACCATCTGCCTCTCGTGCCACCCCAGGTCCGAGCAGCCGTACTCGTCGCCGCACCGCCGCCCCAGGTACGAGCAGCCGTACTCGCCGCCGCCGCGCCGCGCATAACAACAATCCCTCCCCTCCTCGTAGTAGCACCCTCTCGAACAATGCCCCCCCACCACCACCTGTCGTTGCTCCTGCTGCTGCTTCCCTTCCGGCCGAAACCACACCCCCACCACAACCGCCATCACCACAAACAAGACATCGAACCCCACCGCCACCGTCACCACGCCCTCCCCCCACCGCGTCATCGGATGCCGCACCGCGGCGCAGCGCCGCTGCCGCCGCGCAGACCACGCGACGCCTTCGTCCAGCAGCAGCAGGAAGAGCGGGACGGCGGCCGCGACGAGCAGCGCGGTGGAGGCGGGCACGGCGGTGCGCTGTGTGGTGCATGACGTTGTGGAGGATAGTGCTGGTGGTTGTGTCGTTTCGCCGGCGATGAGGGCGGAGAGCGTGGACCAGGTGAGGAAGAGGCGGGTGGTGGTGGAGAAGGAGGAGGTGGTGGAGGAGGTGAGGAGGGTGCGTAGGGTGTGGGTGAGGAGGGGGAGGAGGGTGAGGAAGGTGATGACCTCGGGGGTGAGGCAGGTGGGCAGGGTGGGGGTGTAGGTGTAGGTGGGGAGGAAGGAGCTGAAGGTGAAGGAGAAGGAGGACATTTTGGGTTTTCGTTTTGGGGGAGACGGATTGCGTGGTGGTGGGTGGTTGGTTGGATGGATATGTTTGAGTTGGACGCTGGAGGTGCATGGGTTAGAGATTGCGGGAGGCGTGTAATAAGTAGTTGTTGCCTGGTCTTGGTCGGAAGTTAAACGTGGTTCCAGGGTCTAGCCGGAAGTTGAATTTGACACCTGTCGCCGTGCTGAAGCTTTGCCGGGGCGGTAAAAATCTTTCACAGTCGTAAATCAAATGTCTCTGCGCACCGCCGCGGCAAGCGGGAGGTGGGCTCGGAGTGGATGTATGCAGGGGCTGCGCGTGATTGAGCTACGCAGACGGCACGTGTTGGAGATGCCTTAGGCTGTGGATGTCAGTTGCGGAAGTGCGGGTTGGGAGCCTAGGTGGGATTATAAGAAGGGCAGTAGTGCGTGTGTGGGTCCTTGTGGTCATCAGTTGAGCTTGTGTGGTTGGTCGCAAAACCGAGCCTAACCAATTCGAAACTGTCGTTCGCCCATCGAGAGCGCATAATACTGGAGGAGCCGGCCGAGGTAGAGTGTGGCACGCGAGTTTGATTTCTAGGTCAATAAATGTAACGTTCGAGAGTGACGCAGAGCTTCATCGAAACGATAGTGAATGTATCATCACCATTAAGCCTTGGTGGTGAGGTTTATAGGTTAATAATACTGGTCCTTAAGCTAGCCTGGCATGAGTAAGAAGCGGAAGTAATAACGACAACGGCAAGCAGCACCAGAGTCGGTTCCTTTCAAATAGCCACTAAAGCATCGAATTTTGCAGTCTGGCTTGCGATATGTTTCTAATGCAGATAGGACTACGTTTTAAATAGCCTTCCCTCTCTGTTGTTGATAGCGCAGCTACGCACCACGCTTCCGCATGTTCATTTGACCTGTGAGTATCCAGCACGTGCCGGAGATGCGAAGCTGGGTAATCCAGTTATAAGCAGAAGCTGGTGGCCGTAATGCTTCTTTCACTTTCATAGAAACGGGCCGCCTCAAGCTGGACGAAGTCATGGAGGCAACATTTACTTTTCTGCACTGGCCTACACATTTGAACCTAGAAGATTCATTCTTTGGCCCGGATAGACTCATGTTCTCTCTCCTCGCTTTGACAGGGCTCCATCAGGACGATACTGGCGTACATCTACATCACTGATGTTGATGGTGATGATCGTTTATTGACAATGCTGTTGTTGAGCTGAGTCATGATGCGGCAGGACACACGAAAGCAATGCTGCTAAACTCTGCAATCCATACTACAACTGGGAGTGAAAGTATGTCATATGATGATCGGTACCATTCCCCAGTCAACAATTTCGTTGCACCATGGTTTTCAAAGTATGATATAACGTTTTTTAGCTGTCGCAAACCTCAACAAGTACCAAGAATCACATAAAATTCGAAGTACTCATCACCATCCGTTGTGGTCTAGTGGCTAGGATTTGCCGCTCTCAGTATTGGAGAGTCCATCTCACTTAATCAAAGTGCCGGCAAGGCCCGGGTTCAATTCCCGGCGACGGAATATCCTTTTGCTATCTCGTTGTCCAGAAGCGCCGAGTCTTTTTTGGGGCCTTTGCGCTTTGTGGTTGGTGTGGAGGAAATTTTCGGTCGTGGTGGTTGGCGCCGAAAAGAGACCGACAGCTCGGTTCTTTTTTTGCACTGGGCTTGACTGTGGCACTAGGAAGGGAACTGCAGATGGAATGGGAAGCAGATGGCCGTATTGTTATTTGTGGTTGTGGAGGAGTGCGTGATGCACGATGTCTCATGAGCCGATTCTGCAGGGTTTCCTGCTGATGCTGCGTTCGTGCAATTTTTGGATAGTATTTTAAGCGATAGAATCGGGGAGCTGTATTCTTCTACCTACTAATTCAACCGCTGTTCCGAATTATTTATTTCACCGCACATTCTTCCTTGTTCAGGAACTCTTCGGGGCTGGAGTCCGACAGTTAGAAAATCCCGAGAACGATACTTAGTCACGAAGGACCGAGCTCGCCTAAAGACTTAAGTGTTTCATCACTGTTCAAAGAATACAGTACTCATCATTACCGCGCTGTAATGGTTCTTCATCTTCGTTCTCATGGTGAAGTGCTCACCAACACCGCTCATATCTTTCTTTCCGGCCCCGCAACGAGTAGCGGTGAAAGTAATCCATTGGAAGACAGTTCACCTCCCTGCAACGGGTCTTCACTGGCCGCAACATATAGCTTCTCTGGTTGAAAAAGGACGGGACAGGCTCTGTTGCCGACCTTTTTAAACACAGGACCTTCTGTTCCAGATCCCGCTCCGCCCTCGAAGATCCATCACCAGGTGCATGTGCCACACGCTCCTCCCACGTGGCGGAAGTTCCCCCCATTCGCATGTGCTTGACCGTGGCAGTTGACCGTGCCCGCCCAGCCGCACATACCGCATGACATCCGGGCCTTCCTGGCTTCGTGGTTACGCCGTCACGAGGTGGCGGTGGAGGATGCCCGGGTTCGTTGTATAAAGTGCCGGTGGTTTCAGGAGTTCCGATAAGGCATCACTTTCAACTCCGTAGTTGATCATGACCTCGCGGAAACAATGATTTCTCAGAACAAGACTGCTCCCCTGCCCTCGGTGTCAGGAAATCCGTAATTGGGAAACGTAAAGCAGTGATGCACAGTTCCAATCACCAACATCATGTGGTGCTCATATGCTTCAATGTGGAAGAACGATGCGCTCCATCATATACGGCAAATCATGAATTCAGCATCATTCCGGGTTCCGTGCGCATATGTAGCCTTCCTCACTCACTTCGAAAACCCCTCCCGCAAACAGCCAGTAGGGGACCCCGGTGAACTCGGGAATGTTTTCATCTTGGCAGCTTTCCAAGCATGCCGGGTTGCTTGTCGAACTATATGAGAAACATCTTTGAGCTCCTTTTATGTTGCCCACCGCACCGCCTCTCGCCTCAGAACAGGTGTCAGCTGAACCGAGTCTTCCACGCCGATACGTGACCAAGTGATGTCATTAGACCTCCTGGCCCGCCATCTGTCACTGCTGATCGGTGCCGCCACTACCGCCTGCGAGCACTTGACGAGCTGTGCACGTATACCACATGGCAAGCGAAATAGCGGTTTGGCAATCAATCGCGTATGACGAGCGAGCAGATCAGCAAGCGGGTCTGCTGCAACCGACACGTGGTTGGAACTGCTGATCGAAAGTTGGGGCACAAGGATGAGCGGATGATGTATTGATTTACTAAGAGGAAGGCGCAAGATAACCTCGGCCTGACGCAATTGATCGCTAACGGTAACAATGCGGTGAGCTGCGGAGAAATCTTTCTCGCGTGTTGCGAGTGTCATTCCCTCTTTCTACGGGGACTCAGGTCAGTCAGAGTAGATAGACCTGTCGAACAAGACCATTCAGTGAAGCTCATCTCCCTAGCGTGCCAGCCCAAAGCCCTCAAAATCTTTTAAATCGCGATGGTTGGTGGCAGAATCCCATTCCCCATTCACCATTCACTCAAAAGGCAGCAAAACCAATTCATACGAAGAAAAGATAGTAGGATTTATATTTTAGGAGTTACTCGATGATAGCAATAGCGATAATCAAATCGTCAACAGCGTAAACAACGGGGAAAAAAAAAGAGGAAAAACAAAAAAAGTTTTTATATACAACCGAAAATATTCGCAGACTTCGCAGCAGTCAGCTCATTCCCATCACCCATCACCATCCACCGTGCAAAAAAAGACCAGCGGTAACCGAAAAAGAGAAAATCCGGCAAAAGGACCATCGAGCCAGACTCTTCCCAGTCTCCGTCCGCCCCTTCTGCACACCATCTCACTCACTCATACTCATCACTCATTTTCCCGCGTGATTCCCGCTTAAGCCTGGAAAGGCTTGCCCTCCTTGGGGGGAAGGGGCTTGCCATCGGGGCCGAGCTTGGGGGCATCACGAGGAGCCTTGGGGTCCTTAGGAGGCAGCGGCTTGCCGTCCGGGCCGAGCTTGGGAGCATCACGACCGACATGGGCGTTGACGTCGACGAGGCCGTGGGGGTGGGCAGGCGGGGGAGCGGGAGCGTCGCGGCCAACGTGGGCGTTCACATCGACGAGGCCGTGGGGGCGAGCAGGCGGGGGAGCCGGGGCGTCGCGGGGAGCCTTGTCGTCCTTAGGAGGAAGGGGCTTGCCGTCAGGGCCGAGCTTGGGAGCATCGCGAGGAGCCTTAGGGTCCTTGGGGGGCTGCTCGGCGGGCGGGGGAGGAGCCGGAGCATCACGAGGAGCCTTGCCATCCTTGGGAGGAAGGGGCTTGCCATCCGGGCCAAGCTTGGGAGCGTCGCGGCCGACGTGAGCGTTGACATCAATCAGGCCATGGGGGTGAGCAGGCGGGGGAGCGGGCGCGTCGCGGCCAACGTGAGCGTTCACATCGACGAGGCCGTGAGGGTGGGCAGGCGGGGGAGCCGGGGCATCACGGGGAGCCTTAGGGTCCTTCGGGGGCTCCTGGGGAGGAGGAGGAGGGACGTCGCGGGGGTTCTTGGGAGGCGGGAGCGGCTTGCCGTCGGGGCCGAGCTTAGGCGCATCGCGGCCGACGTGAGCGTTCACGTCAACCAGGCCGTGAGGGTGGGCCGGGGGAGGAGCGGGAGCGTCGCGGGGCTGGTTCTCCGGGGGAGGGAGAGGCTTGCCGTCAGGGCCGAGCTTAGGGGCGTCGCGGCCAACGTGAGCGTTGACGTCGACGAGGCCGTGGGGGTGAGGCGGGGGAGCAGGCGCATCACGAGGAGCCTTGGGGTCCTTGGGGGGCTGCGCAGGCGGCGGGGGAGGAGCGTCACGGGGCTGGTTCTCGGGAGGAGGCAGAGGCTTGCCGTCCGGGCCTACCGGCGGGGCGGGAGCGTCGCGGGCCTGGTGAGCAGGCGGCGGAAGAGGCTTTCCATCAGGGCCGAGCTTAGGAGCGTCACGGGCAACGCGAGCGTCCTTGGGCGGGGGAAGAGGCTTGCCGTCGGGACCCAGCTTGGGGGCGTCACGGGGAGCCTTGGGGTCCTTAGGAGGAAGCGGCTTGCCGTCGGGACCGACGGGGGCGGGAGCGGCGCGGGGAGCCTTGCCGTCCTTGGGCGGCAGAGGCTTTCCGTCAGGGCCGAGCTTGGGGGCGTCACGGGGCTGCGGCGGGAGAGGCTTGCCGTCAGGGCCAACGGGAGCCGGGGGTGCGCCGCGAGGAGCCTTGGGATCCTTGGGCGGGAGGGGCTTGCCGTCGGGGCCAATAGCCGGTGCATCCCTAGCCTCCTTGGGCAGAGGCTTGCCGTCGGGGCCATTCTTGGGCGCCTCCTTGGCCGGAACCTTCGAGACGGGGACGGCCCTCGGAGCCTTGGGGTCCTTGGGCTGCTGCTCAGGGAAATCGGCCGGGCGGATGTCATCGGGGACATTGGCGCGGACAGCGTGCTTCGCGGCAGGAGCGGGAGGAGGAGGGGGGTTGGCGCCAGCAGGAGCGACACCGTTGACCGGGGCGACCGGGGCACCGTAGGAAATGGCGCCAAGGGCCAGAAGGGCCATGATGGTGGTGATGTTGGAACGCATGATGAACGAGTGGATGAATTAGGTGAAGATTTCGGTAGTCGGTGGGAAGAGACGGTGGAGCGAGTGCGGTGAAGAGGTTATTAGGATTAAAGGTGAGCGAGTAGTGGTGTATTTGGTAGGTGAAGACCGGTGGTGGTGGTGATGGACTCTTCGGCGGGTTGAGCGGTGCTTTAAGTACGATTGTCGAGATCAACCGTAGGCCATCATCCCATATGAGCGCACGTAATGTTGTTGCACCGGCGGCTGCGGTGTTGTGGTTGGGGTATGCGTGTAGGGGGCGATGCACGTCCTGCAGTTGGCAGTGATGTTCGCGATTGGCACCATCATGACCAGGCCCGCAGACGACACTGAGGGTTCAGAGCACGCAAGCACGGTGGTCTGTTGTCTCTGTAGGGTAGATGCTGGGAGACTGGGCCTGCCTGAGCACATAGTGCGAGTGTAGACCCTGTGAGACACTGCAGGATGGCGTGGAAAGCTATGAGCTCATCTCGAATTGGACTTGTCTCACTCCACTGGATAGTGATCAGCGCGCAACGTACGACTCTGAAGGCTGGATTGCTCTACCTGTGGAAGCGGCATCTGGCGGACGCTAGGGTTGACGGATTCTTGGTAGCCGCATCGCAGGCTGTGCCAATGACGAGGGTAAGTCGTGACCTCACCATACATTAACCATATGCCTCTAGTGTTGCAAGGCCTCGACGAAGTCGTAATACCCCGCTTCAAGATTGTATTAGCTTGGAAGATCGCCAACTGCCGGAAAGAGCAGGATTCTAGATCAAGCTTGCGCGTAACCTCCGCTTGACAAAGTCTAAGCTCGAATTGCCGAAGATTACCGCGAAAAAGGACAGGCCAAGCCTACGAGGCTGGTGTGGCGGGTACCTGCAGAGGCACCAGAGCGGCCAGTGGGGAGGGGCGGTTGAGGCGGAGAGGACGACGCGGCTTGGCGCAGCCATACGTTGACAAGGCTGTATGGGGTAGAGCCGCGTAAGCACTACGCCGAGTTCCCGCCGTGGGTCGTGGCCAGCGCACCAGGTCATTTTAATCAGCGTAGGGCTGTGGAGAAGGTGCCATTAGAATGATTAGATTCGTCATCAGCAAATGAGCGGACGCGCCGGGAGTGAAAGGAGAGGCAAGACAGCCACACGGGTGGAGCAGCCGTGGTGGTGACCTAGACAGGGGTGTGCGCGAAGGCGCCCGGGGAAACAGGCGAAGAGCTATGACCACTTTCGCATAGGACCAACCTCAACATGAACTTCGACATGCGGTGAAGCACGCAAAAGACACCGCTCAGGGGAGAGTAAATCGCTTTATTTGTTATAGAGAAGCTGTCAGTCGTAGCTTGTGCGCCTGCTTAGATAACGACTGTATTCGGATCTCGGTCCTGAAAGCAGACCAATTGCAGCCCGAAGACACCCGGGGAAATGGAGATGCTCGCCGGTCGTAAGCACATATGCGTGCCCTGCTGGGTATTGTAATTGTGTACGCTAACATACTTTGGCCGCGTCTGAGGTTGACTTGATTGGATAATCCATGACTCGGCGTGTGCGTTGAAAGCACGCTCTCGATCATCGGCTTGGCGGAGGGGGACCTCATGCCGTCCGTTATTCCCGGGAGACTGGCTCGGACATTGAAGACCCCGGTGGCGAGTGCCCGAGCTGACCGTAAGACGGCCAGAGGGTTTGCATCCTTCGTTGTTGAGCTCCCAGCCATCTTCCTCACTGGCCTGGCCCTTCAGGTCCCGCAAATTGGCCGAAACCGGCATCGAACTGAAGAGGATCGAAGTTCCAAAACCCCTGAGACACTGTTAGTCTTGTTGACCGGCTCAATAGGGCCGAAGGTACTCACCCAGTCCATATCCATGGCCATGTCCTGTAACCATGCACTTGTATTTGCCTCACTCATCCCGACGTTGCCCCTTTCCATTTCCGCTAGAGACCCGGCCATTCCTTGATTTCCCGATGGGTATCTGGCATCGATGCTGCTGCTCCTCATGTCTGAGCTGGGCATCGTGACGTGAGTAGGTGCGAAGAAGGCATAATCCTGTTGCGAGACCGTCGATGGCGTTGTAACCGGAGGCTGCACCTGCGCTTGCGTCGAAGAGCGCACTTGTGCCGGTACATGAGACTGAGGAGGTGATTTGGTTGAAGACGGTTGCGAAACATTTTGCGATGCGGCTGGACTGGGACTTTTGGCAAAGTACATGACGCTCAGCTCATCTTCACCGAAACGCTCCTTGGAGATGCCGCTCATCGGTTCCGGTTTGGCATGTTCATGGTTGGGGTCCAGCCTGTCAATCATACGCTTGATGACCGCCCAGGTGTTCGAATCGGAACGACCTTTCAGATCAAGGACAGTATGCAGAGCGCGTAGGGCTCTGGCTCGAATTATGGGATCCTTCGAGCCACAGAACTCGGGATCGCGAAGCTCGGCGAGGATGTGCATGATGGCTTGGAAAGCGGCATGTCCACCAATGTGCCACTGGAACTGTTCGGCGTCCTTGTCGTGAGAGACTCGATTCAGCGATTCGATGAGAGACACCGATCGTGTAAGTATCCTGCAAACCCAACCCGTTAGTCCAAGTCCACTGATGCCAACACCTGAGAGTACAGGGTCAACTTACATGGTGCGCACATCGTCGTTGATGACTACTCTCCTCAAGTCTTTCGGGACGCCACTCCAGAAGATCAACCAGCATCTCCATTCCAAATTGGCACTTAGCCCAATCGTCATCCGTTCTACAGTCACTTCGAGGCGGCAATATCTGAGAATGCACCGTTCGTTTTTGGAATGCACTTCGTCCACCATTTGCTTGGTCTCCTCGAACAGTCTTTGGAGCTCAGGAACAATATCAAGGCTGTTGTTTCGCAGTCGCGAGTCCTTGCATTTTCGATCAAGCCGGTATGCATTCTGGGCGATCTTTCGGAAGCACTGGATCATGCCCAAGCGGCAGAGCTGCAGGGCCATGTCCGTAACTCCCTCTTCTTCCAGGTACGGGTTGGTTGGAGGAGCCCGGCCCTCCATCAGGTCGGAGTCGCTCACATTTCGGGGCAGCAAGGTGGTGAAGTCGTCATCCGAGATGGTCGGCTCCATGCCCTTGCCTTCTGATGCCCTCCAATCCAGATGACAGATCTGATGCCACACTCTACGGCGTATTTCTACCTGAACCTCATCCATGGAAGAGGTGAAGAAGCTAGGTTCTCTGTGAAGGCCCTGTAGCATGGCTATCCTGATGGCAACACCGGTAAGTGGCCACACCTGGCCCATGTCATCTTCGCGAGCTTGGACCGTCTAGAGACAATTAGTCAGCCGGCCCGGAGACTTGTTAGAACTCAATACATACCAGATAGATTATGAAAGCTTGGAGAACTTCGATGCTTGAAGTGGTGAGGAAGTCGGCTTGCTGCAAGGAGAACTCAAGACCTTGTTGGTACTTCCGCAAAAGGGATAGCTTGTCTTTCTTGAAACGGGCTTGGACTACTTCGGCCTTCAAGCTGTTCAAAGCCGAATAAAATATAGCGTAGGCCAGAGGCTCAAAGTTCTGCAGCTGTTCTTCGTTCCAATGATCGTCGAAACTGCCATTCGTTAGCGAGCGGCCCAGTGTAAGAAAGGGTTAGTGGTCGCACTTCTCGCTACTACGGCCCGAAGCGGACGAAGGCGTGAGGTTCTGCCATCTTCGGCAGAAGGCGGCAAAGCGCCTACCCAGTGACGGCTTGTGCACCAAACGGCTGACGGGATCCACATTCTGAATAAAAATGGCGAAGAGCTCGTAACACTCCTCTTGTGTCTCGGGCATGAAAACCGAGGTGTCGCCAGCGGCCTGACCACTGCTGAATAGCAGGGACTGGGAGGTGCGGATGCCGCCCCAGCCCGTCGGATCGTTGACGTTGCCGGGCTTGCCTTCGGTGCTCAAGATAGCCTTGATGTCTTGAAGCTGCGAGGAGGGTTAGCATGCTCGGGGCGGATCGTCGGGGCTAGAGCTTACCTCTTCGGTCAGCAGGGCCCAGTGCAGGGAAGAGACAAAGTGGGATTGGCCGTTCTCGACCAGGAGGGTGCCGTCATAGGCATCGGCGGCCTGGATATCGCCGGAAGTGCTGCTATTTGGAGAAGCGGAACTGTTCACTCTTTCTTTGTTTTCATAGACGTCGCTCTGCGAAGTGTCACGGCGCGCGGGTTGGCGCGGCTGCTGCGGCTGCTTTTGCGTGTTCACAGAGAGCTTGCTGGGCGGCTGGTTGCTCACAGCCATCTCGAGCAGCGACTCGAGGCGCTCCAGACGGGCATTGATTTCGGCATGGCTGGACTGGCCTTTGCTTTGACTGGACTGGTGCTTGTGCACGCGATTGGCCGAGGATTGGGCTGACGGCGGCGATCGGCCGTCGTGCTGCTGCTGGTTGGGGACGTTGGCATAGTAGCAGACATGGTTGCCGCGCGAGCATGCAGAGCAGACGGGGTATCTGTGATCGCACTTAACCTTGCGACGGCGACACGTGAGACACGAGGTGATGATTCGTTGGCGGGTGCCGGCGGACGACTGGGCGGCCGACTGAGGCGGCGGCTGCGCGCTGGGGTTGGCGAAGGCGTCCATGCCTGGAGGTGTCGGCCGAGGTGGAGCTTCTGGAGGGTGTCGGCGGGCGGGGAGGGAGCGCTTCTTCTGCGCGTAGGGAGGACGTTAGGCGTCAGAGGGCGGCTGAGCGCCTGTGCTGGTCTTGGTTCCTGCAGCGGCCCCCACAACGTTGAAGCCCTCGCGCCGTTTCACAGGTGGCGCGCGCGACCGCCTTTGCTTGTCGCAGAAAGACTTTCTTCGGCCAGGACGTCGGTGCGCAGGGCTGCGGCGCGAGCTCGTCTTTTGAGAATGACGTGGGGAGCCAAAAAATCGGCGTCGGTCTTCCATCAGCGCCGCCGCCCCCGCCGCCCGCCGACAGCCGCGCCCGCCTGATGAGTAACGGCACCACCACTCTCGCACCTGCAGGCACGCCCGTGGATCACCGGCGTGTGTGCGCGCACGCGACTGAAGCTCGCGAGTCAGGGCGCTCGCGTTTCGCGTTTCTGCGGTACCGAGCAACCCGCGATAGAGCGCGCTGTCGCGTTCGGACCTGCCGGTTAGCCGGCCACGACTTATCTCGGCAGCGGGTGGCAGCTGCCAAAGCTGACGTGCGCCTGTCGCACTGCACCCTCGCGTCCCGCGGCCGCCCATCGCTGCCTAGTTTCCAATTTTATACCGTGCTACGACAACTACTGCTATACACGTACCTATTGCCCGCACCGTCCGCTTCCGTTGGTGCAGAGCCGCACCTTGACCGCTCGCTGTCTGGGTCTGTGACAGCAACACCACGCTGGCCCGGCCCCGCCCCAGACTCCGGATGCTTGACGACGAGCTAAGCCCTTGGCTACGGAGGGATTCTCCTTGGCGCAAGTTTGCCGGTGATCGTGGGGATCCCCCACCGCCTGGCTCAGCCATGGTATGCGCCACACCGTTCCTTATTTACCTCTAATTCCCAGTGCCGATGACGCCCATCGCTTTCGCTCTCCAACTCTGCGTCCCTTGCATCACCCACCTGAGCAACCCGCCTGTGTGACGCCTGCGGCTCGTGCCGACCCCACCTTCTCGAAGCCGCAAGTCGACGATCACTCCCGCCCCTCAGCCTGCGGATCAGCAACCATTGCGGCCCCTGCGTTCTGCTGCACTCGGCTTTTCCGAACCTACATATACAACGCGTATGGGTGTGGCTGAGGCGGGGCAAACACCGGGATCCGGTTATCACACCGAATCCCAACCACGGCACAGCATAGGCTGAGCATCTAAGCACATGCGTCAGCCGCGTGTCTTGCTGCCTCGCCACGTTGTCCTGCGTTCAGGTCGCTGAATCAGCTACCTCAAAATCGGACAAAGGAGCTGTGTCTGCCTGGTGACTGGGAACAATGAAAAATATTCCACCGGAAGCGGACAAGTGCCACTTCGCCACTTGAAACCAAACAAGTCACTAGTGTGCAAACAGCTGCATTTTTCGTACTATTGTAGAGACAGGACACGATGAAGCGTTCAGGTGAGGCTCAATCCTTTCTCGGAGTGTGTGATGTCTCACTTGTCCCTTTACTTCTCGCTCTCGTGTAGTGCAAGAATGCATTGTGTCGCAGAGCTTCACTCGACGACTGACGAGCAGAACCAAACTCTTTCCGTTGGAGCTCTGCCACGTTTATTTTTTCCTGCTTCTGACAGAAAATCTACGGAGTTTGCTGTTCTTTTCCAAAGGACTGACGGCAATTCAAAATTTTGTCATTAATTTCGTTGTTGATTCTTTGTTTCTTTAACTCATCATCTTCCTTTAGATATTGAACAGTGCATTATGGGTGGTTGTTCATTCATCTCAACAATGTTGTAGCTTATGGCACAGGGTACTTCATAAACGGAACATCCGCCTCTCTACCGGCAGCATTATCACCAAAATCTTGCAATTTCCTCCATCATGGATTCAACTCACCACATCGATCTTCAGATTAAGCACAGGCGCGTCGAAGTTCACCATGTACCCGTGACCGAGCTTCCCGACGGTCTCGCTTCCACCTGCACTGCTTGCTTTAGAAAGTATAGCGACATCACTCCGGAGGAACTCCGTCGCGAAGAGGCTCATCGCCTCACTCTGAGGGAGAATCAGGAGTATTACGACCCTCCGGCCCCTGTGCCTGTGCGTCTCCCAGGCTGTAGCCATTACGTGTGTCTTGAATGCGCTCTGAATCATTTTCACGATTTGATGGAAAATGATCTGAACGAGAAGGGTGAGACAGTGCTCTCATGTCCTCTCTGCAAGGCCCCTGTCGAGCGAAAGCGCAAGTGGACGAGCCTGCTGAAGCATGGTGGTCTTGTGATCCACAAGTAGGGTCAGTACTTCTCTCGTAGCAAATGCTAAATACAATGAATACTTCTTCCAATGTACTTCTCCTTTCGTGTGACCCCCTCAATTCTTGTGTTACGTTTCATATGTCGTTTGCTGACTGCCAAGACCACCTTGTCTCAATATTGACAAGAGCTTCCTACAGCGGGCAAGCTCCTTCAATGCTGGTGTTCAACTTGACCTGCAGCTTTTGAAATGCTCGGTTCTTGATGTTACCTTCTCTTGAAGTCGGCCGAGCGCTAATTATATCGCCAGATAAAATTTACTTTCTCCCATTAAAGAACGTTCGACTGCAGCCACGACGTTTGCATGTTACCTGTTCGTGTCACGCAGACCGAAGAGGATGCCATGGCTGCTTAGTCCATGACGCACATCGGCAGCTTGTACATGCCGGCTTGAAGCGTAGCAGCTTTCCACTCCACTTCTCGTATATCCTCGGCTGCTGCTGTTGAAAAAACAAACGAAAGACGAGAAAAATTTGTAGTCCTTCCATGCTCGGTATACAATTTCCCGGAACTCCGCGCGGTAGTACTTCCTCAACTACAGCGTATCTGTTGTTCAAAGTCTCCAAGCGAATTATTCCCAGAACCAGATTTGAGACAGGGATCCGGCTATCATGCGCGCAATTACCACCTTCCATATCCGGCTACAACTCCGTCGATAAACCGACGGACCACAAGCGAAACCCCCCACCAAAGAACCGAGCAATCGCGAGCTACTGGACTCTCGATATTAACACGAATGATGCGATATGCTGCAGGCAGCTCAGCGGGACAAGAATGGGGACAGACAGAAGTCAGTCACACGGTGGATCGAGAGAAGGCGCGAGACTGTCGATGATTCACTTACTCGCGAGCCAGGTCAGATACCGTACAATGCCGTTGACGTTGCTTTAGGATTTAAGCCTCGTATACTAAGTACGGCAGGATTCTGCTATAGATGCTATAAGCTTCTTTCGAGCAGTACACGCAGGTACACCCCAACGAGCACCCAAACCCGGCCTATCGCCTCGGATCAGCCGACATGCGAGCATACGCGTACCCACCTGGCACCTGCCCGGCGTGCCTGCACTCGGAGAATAACTATTCCCTCCCACCATGCCTAATGCAGCAACTCCAAAATCTCACCCCGGCAAACGGGCGCTGTTCAAGCATGCCAAGCGCCGACGAACAGGCGCGAAGCTCTCCTCCCGCGGTCTGGGCACAGTGTCTTGTCGAGGCTTCGACACTGATAAGCAACCTTGGTGGTGCTCGGCAACGGCCGAGGCGACCTGTACCAAACACAACCCCACACGCGATACCGATGGAAGAACTTCCAAGCGGACTGGAGATGAACAACCCATGCCATCCGCTTCTAGTACCTCTCGCGAACTCGGCCGGTCATGCGTCTGTCCTTGTCAATATGCATTCGTGATCCAACCGACCTGCTCGAACGGGGCATCACCGCAAGACATCGCGTCTTATCGCGCGATTTCGACTACACTTCCCGCGAAAGTCCAGATCCCCATCCCGGTTTCAACAGCCGGTGGTCTCAGAAGAGGTGGATAGAGGCGAAAACATCTCGGTGTCCTTGAGAGTATAAAGAGCCCGGAAGACATCCACCATGTAGTCCTCTCCACCACCAGCAAGCTCCCGGCCTCCAGCTCTTCGGTCTCATCTCTTCTTCGCCTTCAGAAGCCTCTCCGTCTCTTCCAAAAATGCAGTTCAAGACCCTCCTCCTCGCCGCCCTCGGCACCACCACCGCCCTCGCCGGCCCCATGGGCCACGGCCTCGCCGCCCGCGTCGCGACCCGCACGCAGCGCTCCTCGCAGCCGCTCTCCCGCGTCGGCGAGGCTTCGACCGTCGAGGGCCCGCTCGCCGACAGCAACGTCACGCACGTCCAGTACTCGTCCAACTGGGCCGGCGCCGTCTACGAGGAGCCCCCCTCGGGCACCTTCACCGCCGTCTCGGCCACCATCACCGTGCCCGTCCCGTCCGCCACCGCCGCCGGCACCTACTCCGCCTCGGCCTGGGTCGGCATCGACGGCGATACCTGCGGGAATGCGATTCTGCAGACGGGCGTGGATTTCACGGCGACGAAGAGTGGCAGCCGGACGACGTATTCGTATGATGCTTGGTGAGTGGGATTTCCTGTTTCTCTTTCTCGCGGACCCTGAGGACTGCGTTGCTGATTGGCATGCACAGGTACGAGTGGTACCCTGACTACGCCTACGACTTCTCGCTCTCCATCAGCGCGGGCGACGTCATCGCCATGTCCGTGACGTCGTCGTCGTCGACCAGGGGCGTCGCCGTCATCGAGAACCTGACCACCGGCAAGAGCGTCAGCAAGACCATCACCTCCAGCTACGCGCTGTGCGGCGAGAACGCCGAGTGGATCGTCGAGGACTTTGAGAGCAACGGCTCGCTCGTCGCGTTCGCCGATTTCGGCGACGTGCTGTTCACCGGCGCCGTCGCGAAGACGAACACCGAGGGCAATGTCGGGACGAGTGGCGCGGTCCTGATTGATATTAAGCAGAACAACAAGGTTTTGACGTCCGCGTCCATTCCGAGCTCGAGCGAGGTTGAGGTTGTGTATGAGTAGGTGGCGCGCGCGGTGATGGGAGGGGGGTTGCTGGGGGTTGGGCTGTGTGGTGGGAGTGGTTTTTGTGAGGTTGGGCTGTCGTGAGAGCAGTGGTGGATCTGTGGGATGGGCATCCTTGTTGTTTCTTGGATAGAAAATTTGAGACCGATTTTTGCTTGGAATATCACGGCTGCTTTTCAATCGCGCACTTACTCTGGGTTTCCTGTAGGCTTCACTTGTCTTCATAGCCACTCTTGTGGCTCTTTGCGGATCGACCATCGCGGTAAAGCATGTGATGATCTCTCTTCGCGCTGTGGATACTAATTATCGCCTCAAGATAAACCATCGAAAAACACAATATGAATACTTGAGGAATGTATAATACATAAAGAAATACACCGTGTACATGATAAAATTATCCACCAAAGTGACCCCAGGACACCATTATCCGAGCCTAGTTTCCTTCCACTGGAGTTTCAATCCATCAACATCAATCTCCATTTTCGATGCTATGCCGGGATTCAACCATTGCCTATTTTTCAAGGCCCACCACTGGAAGTCCTTCTCAAGTTTCAGAATCCCTACCCTCTCAGCATGGTCTGTTTTTATCTCAACCAACATGAAGTATAACCCTTCCAATGGCTTGAACAGCCTCTCGATGCCGGACACAAGAATAGCCGCGTAGGTTTTGGTGGATAGCAATCGTAGTTCTTCCGTCTCAAGATCTTCGAACTTTTCGTTCATGAACTCGACTTTGTTGTACTCCTGTCCACGCGAAGTTTGAATGACGTGGTATAAGCAAGACTTGCGACATTCGTCTCTCGACTTGTGGTGTTCCAACTTCACATTCATTGTCCAAGCTTGAACGTGAATGAATCGTGATATCGTCTGCGGATGTGTCTTGAGGTATGCAAGCCTCTCAAACTCTGCCCAGGACAGAATAGTTCCATCTGTGCATTCGACATCAATTGAAAGTCCTGTGTCTGTGTTGAATCCCGTATCATACTCGTGGAGGTAATAAAAACGGATCGGTCCGATCCACCCGGTCCACGACCAACTTGGAAATCCGAGTCTTCGGACCAATGGGGTGTGTGAAGTCCTTTGATCGCGGTCTTTGTGTTGGAAGCACAACCCTCGTAAAAATCCCTCCAGCGACGGGTTTCGAGGATTCGACAGCACGTAGCCCGATGTTGGCATGTAGTGACCGTTCGATGAAATATGTTGGAGCGGCAAAATGGGTGAACCCCAGATTTGATGGACTGGAGGGTTCGACTGTTCAAACATTCCGAGTATTCCTGAAAATGCGTGGATAACATCGCCCGTGACGGTCAAGTCTCGGCCACTGTAACCTTCGACAAGGAGTATGAATTCCTGAGAGCTGTGGTACTGCAGCGTATTTGCGGAGACGGTACAGAGAGGGGTGAAAGAGCTTTTGGCTGCTTCTTGTTGGCGAAATGCGAAACCAATCTTGAGATTAGGACTATATTTAGCATCTGCAAACTCCCGCCCGAGGATTGGCGCCATACAAGCGCAGGAGAACCAGGCCTCTCGATCTGTGAAGAAAAGGGTTCTTCTCGACATGACCTCCTCTTGCAAAGTCCAGCCTCTGCGAATCCATGGAGTATATTCTATCCGGCAATCAGGATCAATCTTTTTCTCGATTAAAAAATGATTGCCTACTTTGCAAAGGATCTGGGGAAGTCGAGGCGCTCCTGGAAATCCTGGTATTCCATAGTCGGAATGGCTGCCGGCTGCGGCAATGATGGTTATCTCGGAGTTGCGATAGATGTAGTGCATTTGTCGAATTTGGTCCATTTTGTGGGCTCCGTCTTGGTTGATACAAACTTGATCAACCCAGAGGTGTTTGAAACCCAGTTGTAAGGTAACATTAACAGCATCGCGGATCGTCCGTGGAAGCTGCTTTTCGTCCAGGGTTTCTTCGTCCAGAAATATCCTCTGCTGAGCCGGTCCCCAGACATAACTTAAGGCCACATATTCCATATCGGCCGTGGCAGCCTCGCGTTTCATCGTCTCGCAGTTGATCAGCAGCAGGCCGCTCACTGGTGGTAACTTTCGGGCCCCACACACGTCTCTGTGTGTCGTTTTACATAGCTCAAACTTGGCTTTCAGAGTATCGAGATTCACCATCTCGGAATCTTTGGGCCAGTTTTGATCGCCTTTGGTTTTCATCGTGGGTATGTCGCGGTAGGCGGAAAATTTCAGCCATCTGGAGGCATTCCTTGAGGTGGACGGGCCGACTGAATTTGGATCGGGTACCACCAATGAGGAGAAAGTGATCTCTTCTCGAATACCTTCGGGGCTCTCGCACAGAAAGTAATGGTCATGTCCCGGGGTAAGTCTTTGCAGGAACTGGCAGAGGGCGCATGAGAAGTCTAGCACTGCCATATCGGCGACGAAATGTGATGGTGCGGCCGGTAGATCAAGAGGTTTTCCACCGATCTTGTCTTCGAAACGGAGATTCAAGCATCTTTGACAAAGTTTGGTCTCGTGCAATGGCGGGCCTCTACATCGCTCGAGGAAGTGATCGAAATCGGTCGCGCATCCGCGCCGGCAGCGGAACCTCTCTCCAACGAGGTTCCAAGTCTCATTTGTCACCTGACTGGCATGTTCGCTAGTGAGCTGACGGCTGAAATAGTTGGCCTTTTCATTTAATTCTGGTTTAGACCTAGGTATACAAGCGTCAGTTTCGTGAAGATTATATCGCCGACGGAAATGGCTAGCGATGTGAAATGTCGCGGACTTACCTAGCCATGGCGGAGAAATTATTAGCACGCAGAAAATTGCTTTTGCGCGGCAATGCTAATTGAAACAGCTGTACTTACGATAAATATCTAGCAACTAAATAGCTGAAGGGGTGGGCTTCACGAACGGTTGCCATCAATCTTGGGCTGGAGTACGGACGTAGCTTTCAGCTTGGTGGTGGGCCAGCTGAAAAATCCGAGTGCCGATCAGCCTTCGTATCTGAACACGTCAGAAATTCACGGCGCTTCGTTTTGCGCCGAGGCCCCGTGCATGCAGCTATGCCAATTGCAGATCTATTCTCGCGCCAATGAGATCGGAGACCCCGGACAGCTTGTTGAGGTCAGATGGCTGGATGTGTGGGGAAGTGTTGTAGATGTCTAATTAATAGCGGGGTGATAAGCGAAGCAGCCTCAAGCGAGCCAGCTGAAGCATATCTGTGCATACGAAAGTCCGATCAGCCACGCATCATTGAACCAGATTCCAGCACCTGGTAGGAGCTTTCGAAGGCCTGTCGTAAAGACTATTTTAGGACCAAGTGCAAAACTTGAGTTTCTGCATGAGGATTTCAGCACTAAATAATAAAGTGTTATCATCGAGGGGTGTTCAAGGTAGAAAGAGAATTGGAAAGGAAAAGAAATGACCAAGCATCGATCAAACAAACAGGCAAGTAAATTCTCCAACCAGAAGCGGGTTTGCTCGAAACAGAGGACAAAAACATAAGACGCTGAAGGAAAATGAGGTAAAAACGACCCTCCCATCAGCGTCCCCTAATCTTCAGTGTAATCAGAATCACCACCACCATCATCTCTATCCCTCATATCATCATCCTCCTCCTTCTCCTCACCCATCAGCTTCCTCTTCTTCCCCGGCTGCGTCGATCCTTTACCCCTAATGCCTTTTGGCGGGTCTCCCACCACCTCATGCACATCGCTAGCCCTACCTTCCTTGACCGCCTTCCGGGTTTTCTGGAGGCGGCTCGGCGGCGCTTTCGCAGCTGCTCCTCCTCCTCCTCTCTTCCGCTTCACCGGCGCCCGCCCCGTCGTCGCTTGAGCATCATTCGCTTCCCTATCATCTCCAGCACCACCTTCCCCATCCGCTCCACCACCATCATCTGCAGCAGGAGCAGGAGCAGCAGCAGCAGTATCACCCCTTCCCCCCGCCACCTGACCCGACTCCTCCGCCCTGGCAGCCTCAGCAGCCTCAGCCGTCTGCGCCCTCGTCATCCGCCTCGTCGACGGGTCAGGCGGCGCTGGCGCTGGCGCTGCCGCCGGCGTTTGTGCTCTCTTCTTCTTCTTCTGCGGCGGCGGTGGTGGTGCTGTCGTCGCCCTCGTTTTCGTCGTCGCCGTCTTCGTCGTAGCCTTCGTTGTCGTCTTAGTCTTCGTCGCCGGCTGCTGCTGCTGCTGCTGGGTGGTCGAGGCGTTGTCTGTTGGATCTTCCGAGGCCTTTCGTTTCCTCCCTCTCGCGCCGCCGGTTGCTGTCTTCTTAGCTGCTGGCTTCGGCTGCGGCTGCGACTCTTGCGGCGGTGCCTGCGGGGGCGCCTGCGGCTGAGCCTGCGGTGGTGGCTGAGTGGATGGGGCTTGTGCGGATGGAGCTTGTGCGGTGGCGGTGGCGGTTGCTTCTACCGGGACTCCCGATGGTGCTTGTGCCGTGGGTTGTTGGGCGGACGGGAGGAAGGGAGCGTGCGGTGCATGTGGGTGCGTGGGTGGAGGCCGTTGCGGGCGGACTCGTCCTTGTGCTTGGTCTAATTGACGGATATGATCTGAGTATTGCCCTATTATTCCGAGTTGTTGACCTTGCGGCAACGGTTGTTGCTGATGTTGTTGTTGCTGATGTTGATGTTGCTGCAGCATCTGCTCCAGCTCTTGCTGCCGTTGAGTCATGTTCCATCCTCCAACTTCAGTCACGATCCGTTGTCTGATCTCATCGAAACTATTCCGTGGTCCAGCTGGCATCTGCGACTGATGCGGCTGCTGATCGTCCCACGTCTGTCCTTGATTTTGCAGAAACGGGTCATTGTCGGGATCATAGGCGCCGTGCGGTGCATGATGCTGCTGCCGCTGCTGCCCCTGCAGCCCGTGCTGCGGTGGATTATAATAAGGCACATGGCCATACATTCCAGCTTGGGTTCTAGACCTCCCGACGCTTTTTGGTGATGGGTAATTGTACCGCCTATTCTCCTGTGTCAACTGATCCATGAGCTCTCCCGCCGTGTTTGGTGAGCTTCCGGCAGGGCCGTAAAGTAGATCGTCGCCCGGATGAACATCATCATCCTCCCAGTGACCCGTATTAGCTGTTGGCCTGGTTTCCGATGGCAGCTGCGGTTGCTGCTGAGCACTCCCCTGACTCCTCCTCAGTAGCCGCGGACTCCGGCGAGGGGACAACGCATCATGCGGGAAGTTCGCCGGTGCCTGCCTTCGACCATTCGGCGTGCGTGGGCTCGTGCTGATGGCTGATGGTCGCCGCGGCGGAGTAATGGGTCCTCCCGCTCCTCCTCCTCCTCCTCCCGGTGATGCTTGAGGGCCCCCGAGGCCTGGGTCATATAGACGCGGATCGATTTGGTCCGACGGCACCCGCTTATGCTGGCTACTTCTCGTTGCTCGGGTGGGCGTTGTTTGCTGCTGTATTGCTGCCTTTGCTGCTGCTGACGCGCTGCGAGAACTTCTTCGTCGAGGAGTGGCCTCGGTGCTTGATTTGTCCGTATCTCCTTGCTTGTGTTGTTGTTGATTGGGATCCGGTTGGTTGTTGGTCGTGTTCGGAGTCGGGGCCGGATTCTGCCGGGCGGCATCTTGCGCTTGCTGCTGCTGCTTTTGCTTCTGCTCAGCCAGTCGGCTTCTCAGTAATTTTTCCATGGGTTCCATTGGTTTCTCTTCATCTCCGCCATCGCTGTCACCTCTGCCATTGCCGTCACCTCTGCCATCGCCGTCATCGCCGTCATCGTCGTTGTCGCCGTTGTCGTCTGGCTGACTCGGAGAACCCATTTCTGGCCTGTTTCTGGCATTCTGTGGTCTCGTCGGCGATGGGCTTTTTTGTTGACCTTGGCTTCCGGTGGCCGAAGAACGTGTTGCGCCACCAGCCGTACTGGATGGTGATTCTATGTATTCCGGACCAAACCCGATATCTTCTGGGAAATATCCCCTCCAATGTTTATTCACATGCCGTGTGACAAGGCGCGCAAATTCGTCGCGGACTTCCCTTGCCTCCTCGTTCTCGCCCGCGTATATTGCTAAGAGGTCTTCGTCATTTTCATCGAGCGCGGACATGATATTATCTCTTGTCTGATGGCGAAGGATGATCAGGAGGGTGATGGCAGATCGGAACACGAGGACTCCATTATTCGATTCGCGGTCGCTTTGCAGGTTGCTGTGGTTATATCGCCAGTTCTGGCTGCGGTACACATTCAAGCGAATGGCCTCCCTACCCGCACGCACGGCTTCTCTCACAGTGTCTACTATTTGTCTTGGCCCGAATGTATCTTCCTGCTCTTGTTCTCCAGCGTCCGTGCCTTGCTGTTCTTGGGATAGCTGGTTCAACTGCCTTTGTACCCATTCGGGAATTCCAAGCACTGCACGAAAGCGTAGATTTGCCAGTGCCTGCAGTTCAAGTCTATGGAGCACCTCACCCTCGACGAAGTCAAAGCATATCCTGGAGTCTTTGGGTGGCTGTTGCTGCTGGTCTTCTGTTGTAGATTCTGGCGCCTCGATTCCAGGATCAAAGTCGTCCTCCGTCTGGTCATCCACTGTCTCTGCCTCATTATTCCTTTCTCCAGTGTGCGTGGAAAGAACCGTGGATGGGTCGGCATTTGCACGAGAACGAGCTGCTTGCCTATTTCTGGCCCTGGAAAGAGCTGCCATCGCTTCTTCGGCTGTCAAGGGGTTGGAATTCTCCTCAGTAACTATGTTGAGACCGCTAGTCGGGTTAAAAGCTGTGTTGTGGCCTCCGTGCGTAGGAAAAGCTGTGGAGTAAGCTCCGGCCATAGAGGGAGCTATACTGAAACCTGCGGCCGTGGAAGGAGTCGTAGAAGAGGCTTCGGCTGTTTTTTTCACTTGTTTCTTTCTTTTGGATGTTTCTTGACCGGTCGTCTGAGTGTTTGCACCTCCGCCTCTACCTTGAGCACTTGCACTTCCGCCTCTTGTTGGAGCAGCGGTACCTCTACCTCCACCTTGACCTCTCGCGCCTCGACCTCTTCCTCGAGTACTCGGACCTGCCGCGGGTGTGAAGCCATCGCTGTCATCATCAGAACTATTTGCGGCGGGGTCCCTTCCAGTTCGGTTCAGGCGCCACCACGTCAAAGGGTCTCGTTCGGCAAAAGCTTCCCAATTATCGTTGGCCTGTCGGATACGACTATTTGCCAGTAACTGATTGCGTTTGGCACAACCAGCCCGCATTCGCCTAGCCTCTGGATCAACAATTGGGGGCAATGGAAAGTGATGATCTGAAGCCCCGCCTGACTGCTGGATGCCGTTGACCGCCCCATTGTGGTCTCTTGTCAAGTTCCACACCGTGTTCCTGAAGATCTTCTGCGCCGCATTGTCGGTTCTTTCCCGTTTTTGAGCATCAGTCTCCGAGCCATCTCCCAGCGGATCTATGATATCCGCAGCCTGGCAGTCCGACTTTATAGCGTCGATGACGTCTTTCCCCCTTTCTGCTTCTTTTTCCTCAAATTTATTGTCTCGCGTATATGCATGAAACAGTCCAGCAGTGTGCTCCCGGTAGTCGGTCCCGCGTTTTGTGACCCGACCGACAGATTTCCATATGCGCGCCTTGAGATCCGCAATTTTTACGCGCCTGTCGTACCGCATCCACACCTCCACAAGCCACCCCGGGACCCCAGCCGGAATTCGCCGCGGCAGGATCGGCAGATCGCGTAAGTGCTTGCCCTGAAAACCGAGGACGGGTTGTCCGTTTTGATCATATAACAATGGAACCTCCGTAGGATCACTGGGTGGGTGTTTATGGTGCTCGACTTCGCGGACGCCCATCAGGAAAGGCAGATTATTCCTGGTCAGGTAGGCCTGCTCGGGGATGTAGCTCCTGTACTGGATGCTGTTCTCGTCCACACTCTCGTAATCACTGTCGTCGTCGTCCTCTTCGACCTTGCGCTTGCCTCTCCTGATCAAGTCGAGCTTGCGCCAATACCTCCGCCTAGTGCGCTGTTCGACCGGGGGCTGTCCACGCGGGACGGGAATGTCATGCGCGAGCCTCTCGGCCGCCGTCATTTGTCCGTAGCGCTGGTCCCACGCCGTGTCCGACATGGCCTGCTGCGCATATTCCTGAGGCGCTGGCCCCTGGATGTGGGGGCTGTTCCCGAGCCACAAAGAGACGCGTCCGTCTTGATCATTGCGTTCGGCAATGGTGCGTGCGGCCTTTAGTTGTCGGCGCCGTTCCCGCTGATTCGCAGCGGGATGGTTTGCCGCGTACTGGAGCAGAACTGCTGTCGTTGGCTGTTGCCCTTGGCCGGCCCCTTGCTGCTGGGCATCGCGCATGACATTATTTCTCCACTCCTGTACAATCTGGCCTACGTCATCATCCTGAGCTCCGGAGGCAGCTTCTTCTTCCTCTTCTTCTTCATCATCTTCTTCCTCTTCATCTTTCTCTCCATCATTATCTACGTCATTCTCTTCATTTTGGTCTTCATCATCTCCCAGCACTGGAACTGAATTGTCGTTTACATCGTCAGGCTCGGACTGTGGATTCTGCTGCGAACCGTCGGCCTGTGTCGGTTGCTGACCAGTCGACGAGCCAGCTTCAACAGCTGGGTTAGCCTGGAATGAAAAATTTTGAAATATTGGTAACCGGGGCTCCTCGGCTCCTTCTGGCAGCTTCGCATAAAAGTCACTGTTGTAATCGCCCTCCTCGTCATTATCATCCATTCTGTCGGAACTAAACAGCGATGAGGGAGAACAGGAAAGGCGGACAGTCGCAAATAATCCTGGATGGAGCTCGAAGACAAATGGCTTTGTTGCGAATCGTACGTCTGGTCTGATGAATGACTGAACGAAGTAACACTCGGAATCGAGGTTTGCAGCCTAACACGTATATATTGCACGCCCATCTCTTTCTTCACGAGTCCCCCTCGTTGCTCTTTATCTTGCACATGATGAGGAAGACTGATTGGACGCAAGGCTATCGCAACACAATCATTATTGATCTTTCATAGTTCGACTTCAAAGAAACTCGGAGGCCGGACATGTCCAAATCGCCAAGACCTCCGCATGAAGACTAGTCTATCTTCCCTCCTGCAACTCAAAGAATCGGCAACGTTAGTAATTGAGTCTTTGCAATGGGGCATGTAGAACTGAAAGCCACCGGGCATGCATCCCCGTTGAAGCACACGCATAGGTATCCCGCCAAGCAATCCAAGAACCGTTTCCCTTAACCGACCGCACATCCAACAACTTTGCCTGAATATGAACCCGAATGAACCGCGACCTCCTAACAATAAGACTCCCGAACACTCACGCTCCAGGTCCTCCTGCTGTGGACGGGGGTTTGAAGGTATTGGGCCAGAGCGAGTCCCCGGCATTGGACGTCGGGGCACGTGCATGTGCTTCTTGCACAACACCCTGATTGTCAGAACGACCGTATGAGTCTCGGTCCATATTGACGAATCGGGTCACCGGCGCAGTTGCAGGAGCTGGGCGAGCTTGAGCGTGCTGCAACGGAGGAGTGAATGGGCCACTGGGCTGCTGCTGTCCGATCGTTGCGCCGGCGCTTTGAGGTGACATGCTGGGAGATTGCATTGTGGTCGAGGCGTTTGGAGATGACATCGCTGCAGGGACTGTGGGTGTGGAGGGCTGATGCTGGGGTTGAGCAGTGTTGGGGAGGTGGATGTTGCTGAGACCTAATCCCGTGGCGGCGTTGCTTTGAGTCTGGGGGCCCGATCCAGGAGCTGGCTGAGGAGCTTGCTGAACAGGCGACTGGACGGACATCTGAGGAGTATGCGGCGAAGCCGACAGAAGAGTTGGACGAGGACTGGCCTGAGCAGTGAAATTCTGCACGGGGGACCCGACGATTCCTGGAGTGCCATGACCTGCGTTCGAAGTGTTGTCCGGAGGCTGATCGTGAGGATGAGAAAACACGCCGGCAGCGACAGTAGGAGAGGTGCCGTTCAGATGCGGGCTGTGCAATCCAACGCCCGTATCGGGCTGAAGACAAGGATCGACAGCGGCCGGATCGTAAGGCTCGACATTCCACCTCTCCAAAGCCCACTTCGGGTCGCGGCTCATGGCCACCACATCGCTAGGTGTTGGCCGCTCCCTGAGCGCCCAGGTCCCAAACAGCCACCTATGCAGCATCTCCTCCGCCATATCCACCTTCTTCTTCTTCTGCCGCGGAACCCCAGTCAGCCTCTCCTTCTCTCTCTCCTGCCACTCCCCCAGCGCCACGGCCGCCTTCTCTCCATAGCAAACCCCCTCACGCTTGCGCAACGCCGGCCACATGGCCCCCAGCCCTCCTTCACCTCCATCCGCAGTCTTCCTCGGCTGCGTCACAAACACCGGCTCCGCCTCCCTCCTCCTCTCGTACTCCCCCTCCTTCTCCTTCACCCCCCTCCCCGGCACGCGCCTCCACAAATCCCACCGCGCATTCCTGAGCACCTTCTCCTCGCCCAGCTGGCCGACCAGCCTTACGTCCTTCTCCGTGACGACGTCGACAGGCGCGTGAAACATCATGCCCGCATGCTCCTCGCACCACACGACGACGCGGCACGCCAACGCCTCCTCCACAATCTCCAACTGCTCCGCCGTCCGCACGACGCGCATCCGCGCCGACACGTCATGCATCGTCACCCTGCCATCATAGCACAGCCACATCGCCACCCGCCACGCCTCGACCTGCGTCGAGATCCTGCCACTACCGCCCCCGAGAATCGGCAGGTCATACAGCGGCTGCCCCAGCGCGCCCTCGACCACGCGGCCCGTCTGCGCGTCCCGCAGCAGCGGAACCAGGTTCTTGTCCGTTCCCGCCTCCGCGCCTGAGGCTCCGCCGCTGTGACGGCTGTTCGTCCGGTTATATCCATTCCCGACCCGCGCACTGTTGTCCGCAACGAAATCAGGCTGCTCCAACCACCCCAGCCCGACCGGCAGATTCGCCGCGCTCGCCCATGCTTGAGAGGGAATGTAGTCCGTCACGTCATCTGCGAGCGCGCCGCGCGCGGGAGCGACGGTGTAGTAGGGTAGTGGTCGTGCGTGTAGTCGCGGGATGTCGGCGGCGAGGCGCTCGTGCGGGTGGAGGTGGGCGCGGCCGTGGGTGTGTGTGAAGAGGAGGGGCGTCGGCGCCATGTGGTTCGGTGCTGGTGTCGGCGCCATGGGGTGCTGTGGTGCTGGGGTTGCCGGCGCCGTAGTGGGGTATTTTTGGAGTTCTTGGAGGAGGAGGTGGCGGAGCAGCTCGTTATTCTTCGATGTCGCGGTCGTCGCGGTTTGGTCGTCGGGCGCTTGCGGCGAATGCGGAGGCGGAGGCGGCTGGTAGTAGTAGGTTGGATGTGTGGCGCTGCCTGGCATCGGGGTCGCGGGGTTGTCGGTTGGCGAGAGTGTCGCGGAGGAGGCTGTGGTGGTGTCGGAAGCGGCGGAGGGCGTGGATGCTCGGTTTTGTTCAAGATTGTCGCGCATTTTCTCGGCGAGCATCCGGGCACGAGCTTCGGGGATAGGGAACGTTCCTGGTGGCTGATTAGGCATGGCTGGACGATTGCAGTATTTTTTCAGTACCAGTTAGTGATGTTACTGGCCTGGGACAGGCACAAGATGCGGGAGTTGAAGTTGTCTTGAGTTGCCGCGTCGCTGCGGACGGAGGTGTTGGCCGCCGCAAAAAGTACGTAGTTTTGGTGCGTGGGCGGAATATTCCAGCTATAGCTACTTACCGAATGGCCTAGTAGTCGCCATACTACCTTGACTGTGTGGAACTTTCGTTCTGCGGATAGTTCGCCGACGTAGCAATCACTGATTGCATTACGTCCTTAATCGGATGAGAAAGATCTTGCCCTGCGTTTCCAAATCTTCGACCCATATAATCATACGCCCTGGGCGCTTGGGACGCAAAACTCGATATATATTCAAGACCCGAAGCTCTCCAGCAGCGTCCTGAGTGCCATTCCGCATTGGCCGCAGCCGCACTCACTTTCATTGACACCCTCTCTCATTAACTTTCCAACGCTAGATAATATCTAATTTTCTACAGTCCATGATGGCAAGCGATAGTTGGAAAGATCAAACAATGGTTGTATTCTACCCATCTTTTGTAGACCTAGCTGTTGCTTGCTTAGTATGCTCTAAATATTTGCCTGCTTGTGCTCGGATTGGGTTTACACCGTGAACAGATTGTTGGATTGAGTATTCTCCCATCAAATATAGTACAGTCACCTCCCGCAGCTGATGGCTGGCGTGGATTTGTTTTTGCTCATATCATGGGTAGTTGAAGCTATCCTTTGGACGTGTATGTCGAATTAAAAACTCTACATACACGTCCGGACGATAGCTTCAACAACTCACATACGTCACTGTTCAAAGAAAAAGCTGAGGCATATGCCAGCCGTCACCTGCGATGCCCCCTTCTAGTCGAGGCTGCTACAAATCTGACCGACGGCAATGAAAATTCGCCCCACCTCCTGGATGGTCATACTTGACATGCTAGGACGACGGCATTAATTTTCGGACCGTCTGTCCATCAATTTCATTCATACATAAGTAATGCAG
The DNA here is from genome assembly GCA_030512325.1 of Lasiodiplodia hormozganensis. Classification (NCBI taxonomy): domain Eukaryota; kingdom Fungi; phylum Ascomycota; class Dothideomycetes; order Botryosphaeriales; family Botryosphaeriaceae; genus Lasiodiplodia; species Lasiodiplodia hormozganensis. The sequence continues at coordinate 31,998 of JAUJDW010000126.1, forward strand.
CTCTCCGCCCGGTGAAGAAAATTTATGCCCGAATCCTCAGGCACCAATGAAGTCGGCGACGGAGAAAACCTACGCTCCGCCTCGAACCACCACCCATCATTACGACAAACCCACAGTATCCAATCCGTTTCCCAAACCCCATCCAAATTACCGCTTCCGATCGGAGCCAATGACACCAACAAGCATCCTTTGTCCCCTCCTGCAAGCCACAAACCGTCACACCAACCCCAGCCCTTTGTAGTCCAGAACCCTTTGTCCTCTTTATCTCGCAACGCCATCCTCCCCATTCCGGCGCTGATTGTTGCCTCCCTGCTTCTGGCCCGCCGCCGTTGTCAGCATTGGCGTTGGCGTCGCCATTGTCCGCTGCTGCTGCTGCAGCGGCAGCCCCTCGCTCCCCGCCCGCCTGCCGCCGCCGCGCGCACCACCACCACCCGCACCCAGTCCCCTCAGCCTCCCCTGCTGATCCAACAACGGCTCCACAATCGCCACTGCCGTGCCGACCGGGCCATCCGCCGGCGCGCACTCCTGCTCCGACCACGTCGCCGTGAGCTGCCTGTCCAGCCGCCAGCGCGCACGCGGGTCCTGTTGCGTCAATTTTTTCTGTCTAAGCGTTATCCAGATCTCTTCCAAGTGTCTCTCCTTTTCAAGGATGGCTTTTTTAGGGCAGGTTGAAGAACTTACATCATTCGGCATGGGCAGTCCCGCCGGCGGCTCCTTTTGCACGATCAGGAAGCTGCGGCGCCACCACTCGGCGTAGCGCTCGCGCTCGCACAGCAGCGCCGCGTCGGGCGTGAGGAGCGTGTAGATGCGCGGGTCGAACGGCGCCGGGTCGATGGCGATGCGGAAGGTTTCGCCGTAGCTGAGTGTTGTCGTCGTAGTCGGCGTCGTCGCGTTGTCATTGTTGTTGCCGCCGCCGCTGCTGCTGGAGGCAATGGTGGCGGCCGGGGTGCTGCTGCCGCGAGTAGATGCGCCGACGCCGCTTCGTCGAGGCGGCGCGGATGAACGGCGGGGAGTGCTGCCGCCGAGTTGCCTGGCGGCGGGCGTCTTGCTGCTGGCGCGCCTCTTCGACTCGTTGCTCGGGGAGTTGGTCGTCGAAGTGTTGTTGCTGGCAGCGCGGCTGCCGCTCCTGCTGGGCTGCGCGGAAACGATGCCGGCGTTGCCTCCCGCCTCGCCGAATAGCAGGGCGATGTTGCGCAGGTTGTCGGCTGCGTCTTTGATCCTGTTGGCGGCGTCGGTCATTTCGCTCGTGGCGCGGGAAGCTCTTGATCCCTCGTCGCTGACTACTTCTTCGTGACGAGCGTCGACAGCGGTTGCGGGAGCTGTCTCGCTCTGCTGCTGGTCTTCGCTGGAAACCTCCTCTTCCTGCCTCTGCTGTGCACGCTGCACACTCTGTCCCTCCGCTGCTGGAGTCCAATCCATAGCCTCCGGCTCCGCGCCCGCTCCGGCTGCAGCCTCCTCCTCACGCTGTTGTTCGTCATCATCCCTCTCCGCCGCCGCCGCGCCCTCGCCAATAGCAGCGCCAGCAGCAGCGGTAGCACTCCTACTTTCCTCCTCCACCTCCCCACCTTCCTGCGAGGTACCACCACCGATCCCCGCACTACCTGCCTCGTCCCCTGCGATTCTTCCTTCCTCCACCATTCTCGCTCTCCAATTTGCCGTGATGATCGCTATCATCTCACGCTCCTCAAGCGTGTACGTCGGCGCGTCGGCGGCGAGGTTGCAGCAGCCGCATGTGGTGCTGTGGTTGGGCCCGTGGTAGGGGTGGGAGTGCGTTTGTTCAACGTTCTGGACTTGCTGTACTTGGGGAGCGTGCTGGATTTGCTGGATTTGCTGAACTTGCTGAGCTTGGGGAGCTTCCTGAGCTTCCTCAGCTCCCTCAGCTTGCTGAACTTGGGGAGCCTGCGGAGCTTGCTGGACTTTCTGAGCTTGTGGAGCTGGCTGAGCTAGCGGAAGAGCTGGCTGGACTTCCTGAGCTTGCTGAATTTGCAGAGCGTGCTGAACTTGGGGAGCTCCCTGGGCTTGCTGAACCTGGGGAGCGTGCTGGGCTTGCTGAGCTGGCTGAACTTGGGGAGTGTGCTGGGCTTGAACTTGGGGAGCTTTCTGGACTTGCTGAGCCTGCTGAGCCTGCTGAACCTGAAGCGGGCGCTGAAGCTCCTGCGTCTGATCGCCAGGCTGCTGTGGGTCAGGCATGGGCGGCTGTACGTCCGCATTAACGGCGGCGGCGACAGTCGCAAGCACGCGAAGCGATTTCAAGCGGTTATCGACGTCGCTGACAGCGGGCGGCGCATTAGTCGTAGCTGCGATCTTGCTGCTTCCGGCGGGCGTCGCAGCTGGCTTGTCCGACCTGTTGTCGCTCGAGGCGTCGGCGGATGGCTTGTCCATGGTGGAGACTTCGTGCGACGGGCTTGTGGAGTCGCGCACTCTCCGTGACGCGGCGGGTGTAGATGATAGCGGGCGCGGTGGGCTACCGCGGAAGTAAAAGCGCGGGCGGGGTCGTCGGGGCGAAGTCATGGATGAAGTGTTATTTGCGGACAGCGCGGAAAGAGGCTGTCTGTCTTGTCTGTCACGGTGAGCAGTCGCGACGGCGCGCGAAGTGTTATCAGACCGGCCGCTCACCCACCGCGCTTGCCTGGACCCAGTTTTGATCGGAACCACCTCTTCTCGCGACGAGATGTGCTTCTACTAGTGATATAGCTTGCGCTGACGGCGGCGCGGACGCGACAACACGCGGGAGCATACGCGTCGCGCTGCGTCGCGTCCCGGTTCCAAGCACAACACCATCCGGCCCACAGCCATCGACGCGCGAACGCCGAGCGACGACGTGATGACGCGATGACCGTGAAGAGCGAATGGCCCACTGCTGGCGGATGCGACTGGACGCGCCGCTGCGTCGTGTCCGCTCAGTGACGGCCGCCAACACCACGGCAAGACTTCACGGCTTCACGATATCACACACAGCAGAACCACCTTCAACTCAGGGTCCAACACCAAGGCTTAAGCTCGAGGCTTTGCAATTTCAGATATCCCTCTTCCTCGAAGCTCTGCTCAAGGCAAAGCGTTCAACGAAAAGGAGACCAGTCTCAGTATCACCTTCCTTGACTGGCGGGGCGAGGGAAAAAAAAAAGCCGTGAAAGTCAGCGGCTTGAAAAAACCTCGGTACCCGTTGCCCTCGGGGACCTGTGAAAAATGTTAGCCAAAGGCTTATAGTAAAGGCGACCTCCCTGAGTTCATGTAAAATAGTGCTCAGGACAAGGCCGCCGGATGAAGGAAAAAAGGAAGAAGAGGTTCTGGGACGAAGGAAGAGGGCTATTTGTAGGCAGCCTCGCTTAGGGTTCCTCGTGCCGACCCACCGGGGCCGTTGCTACGGCAATGCCAGGCTCCGGTCCATATGCGCCGGTTCTTCAGAAGGAAGGCGCGGGATGGGTGGGAGGCTGTGGATGAGCCGAAGGCTGTAGAAGTGGACGGAATCTTCCGGCCAGCGGTGATCCGGGGTGCTTGGTTTGTAAGTGTCTTTCAGCGGTGATCTGAGATGCTTGGTTCGCAAATGCCTTCATACAAACTGCTGAGATTGCTACAGATCCCCGAAGATTGCAGCCGAAGGTGAGCATTGCTTTGTTTCTTGGTCCTTCCACGGGTAGGTGGTTGAAGCAATGGTCCAGACGTAAAAGTGGACTTCGCAATTGCACATCCATGTCCAGGTGGGAGCATCTTCTGCCTACGCAAGTTGAATGCTGCTCCTCAAGAGCATGAGGGAAGACCATATTCAATTTGTGAAGTGAAGAGTTGGCCACCCAGATTGACCCAATGGCCAGCCGCGGGCGCAGTCCTAGCCCGGCAGCTGTCCACACACATCATGCCTCCCCGAACCTCTCTAAGCACATCACAACGTTCGCTTCGGGCATCTTGCTCTTGTATCATGTCTGCCATACGAAACCACACGCTACCCGTTGCAATGTGCCATTGGAACGAGCAGTATCGAGAACACTCTCTTTGTGACAATGGTGGCATCCAAACAAGTGACACTGACGGATAGCTGGCGCAACACCTATCCAGACACCAATGCCAACTGAAAAATTCCACATCTACATCCAGACCGTAGCTTCAACTACCCATCCGAGCTCCTCATTTCACAATCCAGCAAGCGTCCGCCATCTTTGATAGCACTCATTCTATTAACAGTACTACCTAAACTAAGAAGGAAAGAAAGAAACCACCACCACCACCATCCAGGTCCCTCAGAAGAACCCCAGAAAAATTCCCCTCATTTCATTTCATTTTCATTTGCACATCACCCATTTCTCGTAAAAGACCATCGCGCCAAGCAGTAACTCCCGCTCTCTACTCCAGCAGGGCAGAACCATCCGCTCTACTCCAGCAACCATACCGGGGCAGTATGCTTGGTTGGCAAGTCAGGGTATCTACTCCACCAACCCACCAACCGGCCAATCACCCTGCGGCCGCATATCCGCGCTCCACCTCACCGGCAGCGGCTTGTCCAGCCTCAGCCTCGCCCAATTATGTCCAGGCGGCGGAACGTCATACGGCAAGCCAGCCACGATCTCTTCCTCGCCAAACGTCTGCTGGAACCACCAGAGGTAGCGCTCGGCCTCGGCGGCGACGGCCATGGCGGGCGTGAGGCGGGCGTAGGTGCTGATCGACACTCCCGGCGCGAAGACGATCAGGGCGCGCAGCTCGCTGGGCGTGAGGGCGTGGACGACCGGGGCAGCAGGAGGAGGAAAAGGGACGGGTCCAGGGCCGCGCTGGAGGTAGCCCGGGTACGCGCCGGCGTGGGAGCGGTGGATGCGGTCGGCGATGGAGACGATTTGCGTGAGCAGGTGGCCGCGCGGGTCGTCAGAGTGCTGGAGCGGCGCCGGGAAGGGGAACGGGTCTTGGTTGATGGGCTGCTGCGCGGCGTAGGCGGCGGGCTGGCCGTTGGTGTACGGAGCTTGCTGGTTGTTGCTGTATGGAGCTTGCTGGTTATTTCCGTTCGGAGCCTGCTGAATGTTGCCGTTCAGAGTCTGCTGGTTGTTGCTGTGCGCAGCCTGCTGAATGTTGCCGTTGGGAGCTGGCTGGACAGGAGTGGTCGCGGCGGCCGGCTGGGGCTCGGCGGTGCGAGGGCGCTTGGATGCGTTAGGGTCGCCGTTAGGCGGCGTGTTCCTCTTGCTTGGGATAACGCTGGGACCGTTCTCGTCGGTACCGTTGCTAGGCTCGCCGGTGGTGGTGCTGTCCGAAACCTTGTAGCGGGTGAGACTGTCAGCCGAAAGCTGGAAATCCTTTTGCACAAGTTCGTGAGAAGTTATCTCCACTCTAGGAACGGCATGAGGGTTACTCACAGGGACTTGACGTTGATGATTCTGGACCGCATCTGCAAAGGCTTTGGGGATGGCGGACATACGCTCAACCGCCGCAGCCCGGAGCATCTCCTGCTCCACGTCGACGGAGAACTGCGCATCCGTTCCAGCAATGCCAAGGTCTCTGTTGAGCTTGTCACTCATGCTTACAGCATGAGCGATTTGAGCCATTGCATCGGGCATCGCAGGGCTCTGAACTCCAGCGTTGTGGCTTTCCGAATCGACACGAGGGCCACTACGACCGGATGAGTTACCGGCCTGTTCTTCGAATGGGCGCATCACCCAGGGATAGTACGGAGCGTTCGCAGAGGAGCCCGCAGGCATCTGACCGGGAATGAAAGAGGTAGTGGTCTGACCGACAGCTCCGAAAGGCTGCGTGAAGCCGGCGGGAGTCGACGGGGTGGCCTTGTCCGATCCATCGTCTTGGAGAATCTCGTTACGGAGACCAGAGCCTGTGACAACATCACCTATCAGCGGTAAATCCGTTCTGGCCAGGAAAGGCGGTATTTGATATTGAACTTACCTTGAGCCGGGGTCGCGCCGTTCGGACCAACGCCCTTCGGGTCGGCCTTCTTGGTAGAACGCTTGCGCGGGGCTCTGGGCTTCTTCTCGGAACCGTCTCCGTTTGCATTGGTCTTCTTCTCCTTGGTAGCGCGAGGCGTGGGCGACTCGGCCTTCTTGCGCGGCGTCTTGGCCGGCGTGGCGCGACGCTTGTTCGTACCGCCGGAGTTGGCGCTGTCGCTGCCACTTTGCTGCGACATGGTTGACACGGGCGCCGACGGCTGCTGGAAGTGAGGAGTCTCTTGGATTGCCATCTGCGCAAACGCGGCAGAAGGCGCGCGCGACGGAGGAGTCTGGAGGTCACTCTCGCTCGTGACGCTGTCACCGATCGACATCAGTTGCGCGTTGCTGAAGGGCGGACTGTCGGGCGGCGTGGTTGAGGGAGTGCCAGGGTCCAGGTTCGCGGTATCTGTCGCGGTGGATGCAGACATGTCGGTACCGGGCGCCACTGCCGCACTTGCCTCTTTGGCGGCGCCACGCGCGCCGGTACCGGGCGGGCGGCCTCTCTTCTTTGGGGACATGCTCCTCTTTGGGATTGACGCGTTAGCTTGTTCAAATGTGGCTTGTTAGTAGCAACATAGACTCATTCCGCCTACGACGAAGTGAGCAATGACTTACGAATGGCACCTGACTTCCGCTTGGACAGCCTCCTGCGCTGCGCCTCATCGTACTCGACGTCCGTCTCACATTCATCCGCCGTCAGTCCCGAACGCGTGCAGAGGTCGCACGGGATGCCGCCGCTGCAGCCTTTCTTGATGTTCTTGCAGCGCAGGCAGCGCCGAGGCACGACGAGCTCCGGCTCCTCCTCGACATCGGGGTCGGTGTCGTCGGATGCCGTATCCATTGCTGTCAAAGCTGTGTCGTCCGGAAGATCTGACTCGTTGAACGACGCAGCAGCGTTGGGAGCTGCAAGATCCTTGCTTGGAGCCATGGCCACAGGGTCGGCTGTTGGCGCGGGTGAGGGAGTGCCGGCGACGACTTGCTGATCCTCAGTGGTGAGAGGATTGTCGGTGGGACCGTCTAGCATTGGACTGTCGGTGGAGTTGTTGGTCTGCTGTTCCTCTGGCTGGGTGTGGAGATTTCCGAAAAGAAGTGTCAGGCCTGGTATGGTGACCTTGTTCGGAGGGTCCATATCGGGTGATCGCCAAAATGGAAGATGACAAGGGGAGAAGTTGGTAGGAAGTTTTGCAGCTCTAGATGCTGGGTGATCCTCGGCTTATGATTGGTTGACCGCGCCAGTCATCTGCCATCGATTCTAAAGATGCACGGGCCGCGCTCCAGGGTGAGCTGATGACCTCACCGTAGCAGTGATTGGGCTTCTGAGGTGAGAGCTGTTTCTTCACCTGGCTTTTTTTACGTACAAAGCGGCGCAATTGTTGACAGGTGCGACGGTCAAGGGGGGTATTTAGTGCTTTCTTTGAGGTAACTTAATACATCACCTGTTTACCTCCTCATTATCTCGCCACAACTAGCCGCACACCGTAGCCGAGTGTTAGCATATTATTTCGCTTATGTCGTGGGTAAATTATTGCCCAGATCGTAGCTCATATCACCTATGAGTACTGAATCTACTAATCTTCGGGCAAGCCTCCGGCTGCAAGACATACTACCCTTTGTAACGGGGGGAGATGAAGCGTCTGTCTGGACGTGGATGCAAAATTTCAATGTAGACAACTACAGCCGGATAAGAGCTTTAACTCCCCAGTTTTGTTGCAGCCCAGCATTGGAGAATTTTCGAGCTTACAGAGATATCACTCCAATAGAATCTGCATGAATGATGTATGAACGTCAACTGTAATAGGCTGTTCTCTGGGAAAGCTTTTTGATCGTTGCTAAGAAGGACGGTTATGAGGCGATTCCATCACATCGGTGCTAAAAAAAAAGTCTTTCACAATTATCTTCGCGAGCAAGGGCGCCCGACTTACGTGGGTAGTTTAAGCTATCATCCGGACGTAAATGTAAAATTATTAAATGCACAACTACGCCCGGATGATAGCTTCAAGTACCCACGTAAGTAGGGCTTGAATACCAAGAGAAATGAATTACAATGGTGTGGCGCAGAGGTTTAGCGGAATGTTAGGGCGCCGATTGGACGCTATTTATAGGTGCCAAAAAAATAATCATCCGCAAACAAGGGTAGCTGAAGCTACCATCCGGACGCAAATGTAGAATTATTAGATACACATTTACGTCTGAATGTTAGCTTTAACTTCCTACGAGACGTGCTGATATAAATTAACGATGGCTTAAATCCTTCCGCAGCGAAATGATGTCGTGCAGGGATCAAGAAATACTAGCCTTGATAGGCAAGCGCGCTAAGCTAATCTTGACCCACCCTCAACCACAACTCATCCCTCACTCATTCTACTAGACCCTACAGTAAGTTGCAGAACACAAAATCTCATACAATAGGGCACATGAAGCCGTCGTCAGCATGTCTTCGTATCATTTCAGCATTTACGTCCAGATAAGAGCCCCAGCTGCTCACCCAAATGGAGCCCCACCAAACCACATCATCCAAATCACTCGCCCAAAAGAATCTCCCACCTACTCGCCATCACCTCCAGCAACAGCCTGCATCTGGGCAAGCAGCTGCGCCGCGGCAGGGCTACCAGCAAGTAGCTGCGCCAGCTGGTCCTGCGTAAGCGAGACGTTGAGCGCGGGGCCAGCGCCGCCGGCGACGGGTTGTTCCTGCTGCTGTTCCGGCACCGTAGAAGCGGCAGCGGCAGCAGCCTGCGCGTTCTCGCCCTCCGTCGCGACGAGCTGATCATGCATCTCCAGCCCCTGCATCGCGTCATCACCACCTTCACCTCCACCACGCACGCCGCCGTCCTCCCCACCACCCTCGACCTCGCCCTCGCCCTCGCTCTCCGAGGCCACTTCGTCGGTAAGCACGTACTCGCAATAGTTCCAAGGCCGATCGACCTTGCAGCAATTGTCGCACGGCCACTGCCTATCGCAATTCTTGCGCTTACTCTTCTTGCAGGAGACGCAGACGCGCGTGTGCTTGACGTCATGCACGTTGATGACGACCGGGACGGCCTTCTTCTTCTTCTCCTGCGTGGAAGAACCGTCAATCTCCTCCTCGCCAGCCTCCTTTCTCCGCGCCATCTCCTCCTCCTCCATCTTCTTGTTCCCGCGCTCAACCGCCCGCTTGTGCAACCGCGCCGTTTCCGGCGAGCACCGGAAATACGGATTCGTCGCGTCGGGCCCGTAGGGCGGCGGCGGATGATCAGCCGTCATCGAATTGCTGCTGTTTTCGTCTGATGGGACGTAGGGAGGAAGAGGGGTCTCGTCTTGCTGCTGCTGCTGGGGGGCTTGTTGTTGTTGTTGGACGGCCGACGCGGAAGCGGGTGCTGCTGCTGCTACTTCTGCTGCTGCTACTTCTGCTGCTGCGGTGGCAGGCAGCGGATCTGGAGGGATGACGGTAGAGGAGGAGCTCGCGGGCTGGAAATCTCGCAGCACCTGGGCCTGCGCCTGAGCCTGCTGCTGCTGCTGCTGCATGACGTCGTCGCCATCATCATCATCATCATCAGCCGCCGCCGTCGTCGTCGTCGTCTCCATCATATTGGCCGGTTGGATCGTCGCCGTCGGCTCGGCTGGCTCGGGATCAGGCGCCGCCGCCGCCGCCGCCGACGGTGCATGTCCCTGCAGCGGAGTAGCAGCAGCTGCTGCTTCGGCTTTTGGAACGGGCGTGGTGTGGTGCGTCGTCGGCTCTGTGGTGGTGAGAGGAAGAGCCGCCGCCGCCGCTGCCGGAGGAGGAGGCGGTGGCGGCAGCGGGTAGGCTGGTGCGTGGTGCTGCTGGATGCCTGCTTGGTCGAACGGAGGGGGTGCCGGGCTGGTGCTGCTGCTGCTGCCTGCCTGATGGCCTTGTGTGGTGGTGGCGGCGGGGCTGTGCAGGTAGGGGGGGTCTGGAGATGCGCTCTGGACGCCGGCAACGCCTTGCGTCGTCTGGTCGACGAAGGAGTTGGGGTTGGGATAGTAGCCCGGAGGCGCCCAGCTGGCGGAAAACTGGTGCGGAGGCGGGGGGTAGCTGGGTGCGAGTTGTTGCTGAGGGGGAGCATAGCCGTGGTGGAAGGGCTGCTGGGCTTGGTGCTGGAACTGGTGCTGGAACTGAGGTTGCTCTCCAGGGTATCCAGGTTGGTTGTTCGGAAGAGAACTTTCGGGCCCCGGCGTCGGAGAGGGTTGGAACGGCTCTGGCGAATGGTGAACTTGATACGGGTGGCCGCCATAACCCGTCGGTGGGTAGTAAGCAGGATAGTGCATCTGGCCATATTGACCGTACGGGTGAGGCGCAGGTTGAGGTGCATTACCCGCCAGCTGTTGCTGCTCTGGGTGAGGCTGGACTTGAGGTGAAAAGCTGAAGCCAAACGGATTGTACTGCTGCTGGCTCAACTCCTCCCACTGAGGTTGCTGTTGAAGATCTTGCGGCTGTTGGACGTCTTGCTGCTGTTGCTCAACCTTAGGACCTTGCTCCTGGCCTTCCTCAGGTTTGTCTTGAGGCTGCGGCATCACATAGTAGGGTGGAACACCCAGCCGCGGCTGGTCGTCGCTATCATCCATCTTGTCTTGGACCTTAGGGTGAAGGTGGGTGGAGGAGGAAGAGAGGTGGTCCGCCGAGAGAGGTGGTTTTGTAGACCGGAGTGCCAAGAAAATGCCTATCGATCGGAGGCCGTGATGCTCAGCACCGACTGCTCTACCGATGGGGTTTAGTGTGCTTCTTGTGGCTGGCTTCTCGAAGCTTCAGGTGTGTGAGGTGGAAGAGCTCAGTCACATGTAGTTTGATGTTAGCGGCTGCATGTAGAACATGTTTGTCGATGCCGACAAAGGCCAGTGCGAAGAATAGCGTACCTATGCTCATATCATGGGTAGCTGAAGCTATCGTCTGGATGAGAATGTGGAATTTAAAATTCTACATGCACGTCCAGACGATAGTTTCAACTACCCATGAGCAAAGGTTAAATTCACTCCAGCCATCGGCTGCGAGAGGGGGCTGTAGATACTGGTACCCATCACGTACACAATGCAGCTAGAAGAACTATGCTTGCTAGCATTAATCAATTTGATAAGAGATGTAAAACATTAACAATACATTTTGTCTCAGGCAATCTGCCACAACCTGTATGAAGAGAAACACATATCCCACACCACATACAATAGTGCAGCCGCCGACAAACTGCCGTGGCGCCAGGCAAGAAGCCCTGAAATCAGAAACTCCAAACTCCGGATCCCCAAACTCCAAAATCCCAGAAAACCCAACCACAGAAACTCCCAATCGACAAAATCCCTAATCGTAAACCCTAGCCTCCCGCAGCCGCCTCAACTCGGCGCTCTGCTGGCCCATGCGGACGTGCAGCTGACAGTACAGCTTGATCCCCTCCCGGATCTGCGCCCGCGCAGCCTTGAGCTGCTCCTCGCTATACGCCAAGCGGTCCCTTAGGTTCTGCGCCGTGCACTCCAGCGTCTCGCTGCGCTGCTCCGCCATGCGCTCCCGCTGCTCGCCGAGCTTAGCCAGCCCGTCGCCGCGCGCCCGCTCCTTCTCCACCTCCTTCCCCAGCCTCTCCACTTCCTGCCGCTCCCCCTCCCGCTCCCGCTCCCGCTCCGCCCTGCGCACGTCACGATCGCGCGCAGCCATCGCCGCGACGAGGTCGCGATCCGCCTCCGCCCGCGCCGCGGCGCGCGCCAGCTCCTCGCACGCCTCGACCAAGTCCGCATTCCCGCGCCTTAGCTCATCCCGCTCGCGCGCCAGCCCGTCCGCGCGCTTGCGGTACTCGTCCACGTCCCCCTCCCACTCCTCCCTCTCCTCGCGCTGCTTAGCCGCCGCCTCCTCCATGTCGTGCTGCATAACCGACAAGTCCATGTCCAGATCCGCGACGGCAGCGAAGGCGTCGGCCAATTCGGCCTTAGTCGCCCTGTGGGCTGTCTGCTCGGCGCGCAGCGCTCGCATGCTGGTGCGGAGCTGCTTGACGGCGGCGATGCACTGGGCGCTGGCGGCCTGCTTGAGGGCGACGGCGTGCGCCTGCTTGAGGGCGGCCAGCTCGTCGGCGTGTTCGGCGCGCAGGGCAGCGAGGGCCTGTTGGTGCAGGGTCTCGGTTAGGGCGTAGTAGTCGCCGTCTTTTTCGATGTAGCCGCCGACTTCCTTCCAGACGGCCGGGGAAGGGCTGGGGTCGGCGACGGCGACGGCGGCGGCGGTGGGTTGGGTGGGGGTGGTGGGGCGGGTGACCATTTTGGATTGGGGTGGGGGTTGTGTTTGTGGTGGTTGGTGGTTGGTGATTGGTGATTGAATGTGTGTGTAGTGATTGCTGGGATAGCAGAAGTTGATTGGTAGCTGTAAGGCTGTAAGGCGTATATATCTCTTGCGTATGTGCTTGAGACTGGTGAGTTGTGCGAGTTGGGATGGGAATAATTGAGCGGGACCAGCCAGGCTTTTAACAGTGAGGAGAAACTACTTTTGGCCGGAGGATGCCAGAGAGAATTGACTGGTCGTAACTGCAATTGCGTGACTGCTGAGAATTTGGGCGGGCGTTGGCTTGTTCTCGTAGTCATAACTACAATATCGTAGTTTTGACGGCTAAGACCCTGGTACGGTACAAACAACCATCCACCAGCAAACAGATGGACAACCCCGCCTGAATATCCCTCATCTGACTGCGTTTGACCAATCATGGGACTGGAATTGGTGATCTTCGTCACGGCTTTTGGTGGACGCTAAACAACTACGCGTGGTTTGACGTATTCGTGCCATGTTGCGGACCGTTTCTCGCTTCTATTGGACATGTGGTTTATTTGCAGACCCTTATAAGTTAGCCGTCATCCTCTCCTAGTTTTGTATCGTCATTATACTAAAAAAAAAAAAAAAAGGTCTGCTATATACGAGAATGCACTTTATACAGTCTGGCATTGTTCACTGAACGATGCGTTTCTGGCTTCTAACCGTCTCAGAGGCTAAGAAAATTCTTCTCAATTACTTTCTACTGCAGTAAGTCCACTTTTGCCCTTTGGGGTAAACTACTAAAAGTCGTTCCGTAGTTATCCCCAGATATCATCATCGATCCCCTTAGCAGGCAAAACTCCATCAGAACCACAAATCCAGGTCCCGACAATTGAGGCTATCCGTTCATCCGTAATAATGCCCCACCAGTATGTCCATCTACCAATCCGTAATAACGTCCCACCAGTATGACAATCTGACCATCCGTAATAATACCCCATAGAATGACAAACTCCAAACCATCGCCGTGATCCTGAGCTTCTGCCAAGAGACCCCAAAGAAAAGTGAAAGACCCCCTCCCCCATCTCCCATCGATCATACAACTAATTATCTAGAAGGACTTCGTCCTCTTGCGGCCCAGGCGACGAACCTCCTCGCGAGCCCTCGCCTCCATCTTCATGGCCTTGTTGAACTGTTCCTCAGTGGCGTCCATGCCGGCGTTTTTGACGAACTCTCCGCGCTGGTGAAAATAGTTGAAGAAGCCGCCAAGCTCCTTCTCGCGCTCCTCCATGTCCTTCTCGTCGTCCATCTCCAGCTCCAGCGGCTCGTGGATGGCCGGGTCCTGCGCCAACCAGTCGGCCTGCGCCATCTTCTCCTTGGCGACGTCCGTGCCGAAGACATCTTCCAAGATGTTCTCCAGCTCGTTGTTGACGCGTCCGAGGACCCTCGCCGCAATGTCCGCCACCATTCCACCGACTTGCTGGTTCTGGTCCTCCTGGCTCTGGTTCTGGTGGTTCTGGCCCTGGCCCTGCTGACCCTGGCTCTGGCCCTCCTTCTCCCTCTTCTCCCTCTCCTCCTTCTCAATCTTGAGGTCCTCATACCTCCTCCTATACTTCGCCCCCTTCTCCCTCTCAACCCTCAACTCCCCCTCCACCTTCCCCACCCTCGCCAACAAGCCCTGCGCCTCCTCCCTCACCCCCTCCTCCCACGCCTTCAACTCCTCAACCTCCCTCTTCAGCCCCTCCGCCTTATCCCACAACCCCTCCCCCTCCACCTGCGCCTCCGCCCGCCACTTCCGCAACTCCCCCACCTCCCTCTCCGCCTCCAACGCGCGGTCCAGCAGCGTGCCGTTCTCCCTCTCTGCTGCCTGCGCCCGCTCCAACAACGTGCTGTTCTCCTTCTCAGCCGCCTCGGCCCGCGCTTTCCACTCTTTGCCCGAGGAGAGAGCCGCGCGGTGGTCGTTGTAGGCGCGCGTGTAGAGCGTGAGCAGTTGCTGGGCACGGTCGTGCGCGCGCTGCCCGTGGCGGTGGACGCGGTCGGCGAGGAGCGTGGACTGGCGGTTTTCGCGGTCGGAGCGGAGGGCGCGCGTGTGCAGGACGTGGTAGCGCGCGTGCGTGTCGGTTTCGGCGGCGGCGGCGGCGGTGAGGGTGGATTGGAGCTGGGCGTTCTCGGTGGTGAGGCGGGCGATTTCGGCCTGGAGGGATGCGATGGTGGGGGTGCTGGGGGCACTGGCGTCGCTGGCGTCGGCGGGGTCGGGAGTGGCACCGGCGGTGGTGTTGGCATCCTGCGGCTGCTTGTCGGCTTCCTCAAGCAGCTTGCTGGCCTCCAGCTTGCTGGCCTCCTGCGGAAGCTCCTTGCCCTTCTTCGGCAGCTCGCTAGCATCCTTCTTGCTCTCCTCTGACTCCTCAGCGACGATAGAGGTGATCTTGGCCTGTCGAACAGGCAGCTGGAATGAGTCGTGGTTGGTGGATGCGGAAGACTTGGTGGGAGTCTTCAGTGGGTCCTGCGAGGAAGCTCCAGCAGGAGCAGAGGGAGCATTGTCAGCACCGTGCTGCGTGACCGAAGCAGACTCTCTCGGAGCGTCGTCAACGACAGTGGAGGCGGTCGAGAGCGTCAGGCCGCCCGGGTTCTTGTCTGTCAGGCCCCTGCGAGAGGCCAGGGACTCCGGCGCCTTGTGGGAATCCTCCTGACCGTGCTGCTTGACTGTGGTGTCGCCATCAACCGGAGAGGTGCGGCGGGTCTTGGGAACAACCACCGGGGGCGGCGTGGTCTGGGGACTACCGCTCAGACTGAACGAGATGGGTTCGGCGCCGGTGGTATGAGATTCTCCCCTCTTTTCCTGCGCAACCGGTGTTGTTCCGCCCATTGTGATGCTGCGCGAGAACGGGGGCTTCGCTTCGTGGGTGGCGTTGGTGTTCGAAGTGTCGCCTTGGGTGGCGTCGGGGTTCTGGGGCGGGCTGCCGGGGCAGTCGGGGTTGGTGTTGACCATGTTTCTTGATTTCGGATAGGCTTGGGTTTCCTGTTTTGAAGTAAGATGCTTGGTGTGGTAGTTTGGGATGGCATCTCTTACTGGTGTTGCTGTAGTATCTGAATGAGATTTGGATGCGCTTCGGCGCGAACGAGGGAATGGCAAGGCGACCTAAATGAGTGTGGACGACGATGCCGAAGGAAGGTCGGGTTGCAGATGGAGAAGGTTGGTCGTGTGCATCCGCAGGTCTGAGGGTATCCTATTGAATTGTCAGTGATTGAAACCCGGAGCCGGAGGCGCGGTCCGCGGCTCTACAGTCAGGTGGACGGGGAAACCAGCCCTATGACGCATACCATGCGAAGTGTTATGGTCGATCATGCGACCACCATCGTGTTTGGAACGGAAGGCGGGCTCATGGGCAGATTGCTTGATCTGGTGTTTCTTCAGGGAGGCGGTATCACGAAGCGCAGCCAACAAGAGCATCTCTTGGAACAGTTCAGGGAATCTCTCTTCTCCGCCGCAATGTGGGAGATCGCATGACACTCGGGGAGACCTTCTACTACAGCAATGCCCCAGCGGGAGCTTCTTGGCATCTTGCGCGTGGTCGGCTTTGGCACATGATTCCACAACAATGCGCGCGGCACGACGTGGAGCTCGCGCTGAGCCTGACATAACGTAAAGCTTGCGTTAAGCTCCACGTCCAGGCGATTTCTAGAGCCTACAGCTTCGCCTTTCGGGCAGCGAGCATGGACGCCGTGGCCCAGCTCGTTTTAATTCAGCCATTTTGGGCACCTCCTCTCATCGCTGGCCGGTGTTAGGCAAATTGGATCCGGCTACGAAGCCCGCAGGGATGCATGTCACCCAACACGTGTATAAATCTTAAGTGTACTGCCAAGCAGCAATTCATGCTCGTGGATGTCTCTATGAAGATTTTACTGCGGCTCGTCTTGGACATCGTGATGGGTCTGCTGATTTTCGCGCCGCCTAAGGCAACCATGTCTTTGCAATTGTGCCAGGCACGGATTCAACCACTGCTGGATGCGTCTCAACGGCAGAGATAAGCCCAACGCAACGTAGCGTAGTGTGCAGGTAGGCGGCCGATGGGAGAAAATGTCATGATAGTTGCTATGGTGTTGAATTCAGCCTGAGTCACCAATGATGATTTTGCACAAGTCACTGCCCGAACCACCATCACTGGCTAGCCAATATCCGTCTCCGTCAACAAGGCAGTTTTTGAGAAGGCTCACGATTCCTCAGCTGAAGGTTTCTAGGTCTATTATGCCATTGGGGTGTTTTCTGCGCTTTTCTATAAGGATGCGCGTGCATGCTTGTAAACTGCATGTTGACTGGCGAAATCTGTCTATCGCTCTCCGAACCTCTTGCCGACTTCCAGTCTAAGCCAAAATCAAGCCATGAACAAGAAAAGAAAAAGCAAAAGCCATAGAAAAAGCACCAAAGCCCAACACTACAAACCATTGACCTCCAGCTCCACGCTGAAGTACCATGATCCACAAGTTAGAAAGACTCCTCCTCGAGGATCTGATCATCCTCATCTGCTTTCAACAACGCCGCTCGCAGCTCTTCCGTCGCCTTCTTTCGCCTCTCTTGCTCTGCCTCGAACCTCTCACTGTTCTCCTTCTCGTCTTCTGGGTCAATCGACAAGTCAAGCGGCTCCCAGGACTCCTCGCTGGTAGTGACCGCCTTCTCGCCGAGACCACGGTGCTTGATCTCACCGTCCTTCTCGCCATCCAGCAGGTCCTTGCACACAGTCGTGATCTTGCTCAAGACACCATTCATGATTTTCTCGGCAGCCGTGAACTCCCGATCCAGCGACACCACCTCCGTCTCCTCGATCGGCTGGTCCAGAATGCGGTCCAGCTCATCGCAGAAGGCGAAGTCCTCCTCCATCAAGGCGTACTTGTGCACATCAGCCAGGCGCATCAGCATCGCGCGCAGCACGACCTTGCCGAACTCGTTCTCTGTGAAGTTGTAGATCATGTACGTGCCCTTGGGCAGTCCTGCGCGCTCGCGGGTGAGGGTAAGCTCCTCGATCAGCCTGTGGTTGCGCTTCGCCAGCGCCGAGATGATGCGGCGGTTCATCTCGCACTGGTCCTCCGCAGACTTCTCGCGGCGCTCACACAGCGCATGCTCGGCATCGACGTTGTTGAGAGCAGTCAGGCGTATCGTGACAGTGTCCAGGCAGGCCTGCTTGGCGGCGAGCTGCATTTGCATGTCTTCAACGACCTCCTGCCACTCCGCCGGCGCAGCGTCGACACGTGCCTCGTTCAGTGCGTACTGCAGGTCGTCAACCTTCCGCTCGAGCGCCGGAACGCGGTCGGCCTGCGGCTTGAGCTGGGCCACTGTCTCCTTGACCTTGTCGAGTTCGGCCTGCGCCAGCTGCTCGCCAACCGTCGCGTCGTCAACCTCCGTCCGCGCATCAGTCAGGGCGTCTTTCAGGCTGACGATCTCCTCCTTCAGCGCGTCGATGGCGTCGCGGTCGGCTGCCGCAGCAGCAACAAGGTCTCGATTCGCGACGACCAGCTTCCGTCCCTCGCGGACATTGCTGTTCGCGGCCTCAATGAAGGCGGCCATGTACGCCGCCAGGCCCCGGATAATGTCGTCGTTCGTCTTCTCGGCCAGCGTCGCGACGTTGACCACACCATGCTTGGCGGCTTGCTGGAGCAGTGCGAGCACGCCGCCCGCCACGTCCTCCGCGTACGCGAACACCGCATCACTACCCGCCTGCGCCTCCTCAGCCCTTGCCCTCAACCTGAGATTCTCATTATGCAGCCGCGCGACCGCATTCTCCAACGGCACCCTCTGATCCAACAACCGCCGCACCTGCCCCGCCTGGCTCCGCGAACTCCACTCCAGCCGCTGCAGGTACATCGTGTCGAGCGCGACGTTCCTGAGCAGGCGATCGAAATGCTGCGCACACTTCTCGGCTTGCTCGGCGCGCGCGGTGGCGGCGGCGCAGCGCTGTTCGGTGGCCTCGAGATCGCGGGAGGCAGCGACGAGCTCGGCTTCGATTTCCGCGGTGAGGGAGGACTGTTCTTCGAGGCACGCCGCGGCTTCGGTGGCGGCACGCTCGTTGTGCTCGGCCGTGGCTTTGGCGGAGAGGTAGGCGGCGCTGTTGTGCTCGTTCGTCGCGGTCAGCGCGGTGATGTGCTCGCGCAGGAGGGAGATCTCGGTGCGGAGGGCGGCGTTCTCGTGGGCGAGATTGGGCGAAGACCGGGGCAGGTCCGCTGCGGTGGGGTCCGGAAGAGGACGAGGAGTGGAGACGGAAGGCTCAGCGTTGTCCTGCTCGTAGACATCCAGGATGTCTTCTTCCTCCTCGAGCTCGCGAGCCTCCTCTGCTAGCTCTGCGGCGCGGCGAGCTTCGGCTTCGGCGGACCTGGCGGCGAGGTCGCGGTCGCGGTCACCGCTGCCATTCAGGCTGACGATAAGGGCCTTCCACTCCTCCTTCGTGACCAGCTTCTGTTTGGTCGGCGAGGGGTTGCGCTTGGGCGCGGCGGTGATAGGGGCAGTCTCGCTGATGGGAGCTGCCTCGAGCAAAGAGCCGATCTTCTGCTCGCCAAGAGGGGGAGACGAGACCTCAGTCGCGTTGCTGAGAGCATTCTGGAGGGCGGCGTGGGTTGCCCAGACGCCGGCGAAAGGAGTGGGATGGTCGATAAAGGCAGGGACGGGACTGGGGCGGGCTTGGTGCTGCTCAGCGGCGAACAAGGGGGAGGTCTCGTACGAGAAGGGAGAGCTGTGGCGGACGACGGTGCCGCTGCTGCCGACGCTGTTGGCGGGACTGGGACTGGGGTCGCGGTAGATGACGAAGTCCTGGTTGCCAGCCACTGGGTAGTGGAGGTCGTCATCGATGGTCGACTGGTCGGCGGACTTCTCGTCAGACTCCTGGATGATGGGGGATTGAGCCACGGGCTCCTGGAGGATGAGCTCTTGATGAGTGAGCTCGTTGCTGCTGGACTCGTGGCTGGCGAACTCCAGGGCGGTGGGCTCCTGGATAGCGACCTCCTGGAAGACGAGCTTGCAGCCGTTCGGCTTGGGGGTGCCGCACTCTGGAGCAACAGGCTCCAGGCTGACAAGCTCCTGGTAAACGAGCTTGTTATCAGCGCCCTGGCTGTTGGCCTTGAAAGAGGCAATGGTAGCCGTGCACTCGTCATCAAGCGACTGGAGAGAAGCACCGACGTTGACTTCAATGCTGCTGAGGTTGGACTGGTAGGAGGCGAGAGTCGAGTCGGACTCGTCATTAAGAGAGATGAGGGCACCAGTGACCTCGACTTCGATGTGGTTAAGACCCGCCTGATGGGAGGCGTTGGTGGCATCGCACTCATCGTCGAGAGCCTGCAGGAAAGCAGTGAGGTCGACTTCCATGTTGGTAATCTGGGAGTCGTAGTCCTTCTTGATGGCAGCGACCTTCGCATCGAACTCCGACCGGAGGGACTCAATCTCCGACTCGTGGTCGCTGTTCATGGCAGCGACGAGCTTATCATGCTTGGAGAAGATGAAGGCAAGATCGGAGTCGTGCTGCTTCTGGAGCGACTTGACCTCAGCCTCGTGAGACTCAGCTTCTGAAACAACCTCCGACAGGATGCGGTCAATCTCAGCTTGCTTGTCATCCACGGTCTTCTGCAAGACAACGGTGCGCTCGCTCGCGGTGTTGACTGAGTCGATGCTGACCAACACCTCCTTCTCAAGAGAAGCGAGACGGTCAGTGACGGTGGCAATCTCAGTGTTCTTCTCAGCGACGGTCTTCTCCAAAGCGGCGACAACGTCATCTCCAGCTTGCATTTTGCCGACATTGGCAACAACCTCGGCCTCAAGAGCAGCAACACGTTCATTGGCGGTGGCAATCTGGGCATCCTTCTCAGCGATGGTCTGCTCCAAAGCGGCGGCAACGTCGTGTCCAGCTTGCACTGCGTCGACATTGGCAGCAGCCTCGGCCTCAAGAGCAGCAACACGTTCAGTGATGGACGCAATCTCGGTGTCCTTAAGGGTGGCGATCTCCTCCTGGTGTCTCTCCTCGATAGCCGCGATCTCCTCCTGGTGCCTCTCCTCGACAGCCGCGACCTCCTTCTTCTGCGCCATCTCCATGAACGCCATCTTCGACCTGTGGTGCTTGAGCAGCGTCCAAACAGTCGTCTTCTGCTCCTCGCGCAGGTCCGCCATGGCCGCCTTGTGCTTCTCCTCCAGAGAAGCGGCGACGTCCTTGTGCTCCTCAAGCAGGCGCGCGGTGGCATTCGCGTTACCCCTCTTCTCCGCGCGGTCAAGCGCCTGCTGGTGAAGGCGCTCGAGATCCGCGACGCGCGTGTCGGCCTCCCACGCGACGACGTTGAGCGCGCCGCTGAGGTCCGAGGTCATGGAGGTGTTGAGCTTGCGGAGGTGGTGGATGGAGGACTGCAGGTCGTGGACGGTGGACTTGTGCGTGGCGGTGGAGACGCCATGGGCGTGGCCGTTGCGGTAGATGGTGCCGTCGGCGGACTCGGTATAGGTGGGAGGGATGGGGGCGCTGGAGAGGTCGGAGGGAGAGAGCTTGATGGCGGAGAGCCAGTGGCGGGGGCAGGCGTCGCTGGTGATGGGGGTGGAGGTGTCGACTTCGACGATGGTGGAGCCGATGGAGTTCCAGGACTCGACCGAGCTGACAGAGGTCGTGATCTTGTGGGCGGCAGCAGCTTGGGTGTCGGGGTCGACGGCGCTGGAAGAAGCGGCTTTCGCGTCGTCGACGGTTTCGGGAATGGCGTTGAGGGCGTCAGCGATGCGGGAGGAGGCAGGTTTCGCATCGTCGACAGCGTCGGGAGCGGCTTTGGCGTCGTCGACGGGGATGGGAACAGAGTTGATGAAGTCAACAATGTTGGAGGAGGCAGCTTTTGCATCTTCGGCAGTCTTGGACGCGGACTTGGTGTCGTCGATGGATGCCGCTGCTGCGACGACGGGGATGGGCTTGGAGACGCGCGCCTTCATGTATTCGAGGAGCGCGTCTGCCATAATGGCGTCGAACATCTGGATGGTCTTGACATAGCTAGGCTTGACGCTGGGCTTGGCTATGGTGGACTGCTTGACATAAGTAGAATCGACTCTTTGAAGCTTGAGCGGATCACATACCTTGGTTTCAGCGCGTGCGATTTCCTTCGACTTCATGGAGTCGGAAGTCTTCACGACTGAAGGCTTGGGGGTAGACGTCTTGACGACGGAAGACTTGATATCGGAAGGCTTGAGGTTCAAGGCCTTCAGGACGTAGGCCTTGCGCTCGGCCAGCTTGGGATCGGCAGCCTTGTCATCAGTGTCCTTGATGATGTTAGCCTGGTTGGCCTGCTTGAGGTCGGCCTGCTTATCCAATGGCTTGTCATCGGAAGGGTTGGTGTGCGCGGGCGCGGGCGCTCTGGCTCGCGCTATCAAAAAGGCGCAGAGCTCGAAGATCCCCGACAGCCAGAGCGAGTACATGGCCACGAGGATGAAAAGGAAGAGAACAAAGTCGGCACCCATGATGGAAGCCGGTGAAGAGGGTATTTCTGGAACGGTTTGAAGGCGCGAATGAGAAATGGGTTGAAGTGTTCGTGTTACTGCAAGGGCTCAGTTTGATAGGAGGCGCGCTGGTATGCTGTTCGGGAACAAAGCACAACAACGAAGGTCGGAGCGAGCAGTGAAGGAAAAAGAGAGGAAAGAGGGAGGGTGAGCAGGTGGGCGGCGGTTTTGTTTACCGTCGTTGTCGCGGGTGGGCACCCGTGCGCAGAGCCTCAACGACCATCTGGCGCAACGCTGGTTGCCAAGGACAGCAATAACACTTTCGCACCCCAGCACACGGTCCACCCGGGTCCAGTTGGACATGCCTAGGCTGGACAGCAATCTGGAACCGCGCCCGCGGGCCTGCGCAAGAAAGATCGCCACGGAGTTGTTCAGCATATGGACTTCGTGACCCTTGCCCACCTCCTCTCCTCCACAGATTCGAAACCCTTCTGATCATACCACCGCCTTTCAAAGGGCCTTTGAGCTCCGCAGATGCTCTCAGGAAGCCTCCCATCCTTCTTGACCTCCGGGCGCCACGCCGCATGCCCCAGATTCTGTTCCCGTTTCGACCTCCGCCGCAAAGAGGGACGGTACTGCCATGCCTGCAAGCCTCTGATCACCGCTTCCTTGACAGCCACCCCTATATCCAAACCGCGCGCGCCAAAGCCCACGAAGCAGTGATATTAGCTCAACGCCCACCCAACGCAGCCGTCCGCCCATATATCAGCATGACCACCTGTTGCAGCCCGCTCTTCGCAATTACATAGTGCCGTATATGGATGATATCGCCACCATAAGACTGTCTTGCCGCTCAACAGCCTCCAGTACACGCCCCACTGGAGTCCGAGATGCTCCTCGAGGAACTGTGACCACATTCTTTTGCTCGCGTTGCCAGGATCGGGAGGATGCACGTCTAACACTGAGCCCATATATAACCCACTAACACTCGTAGGAGACATTCGGCCTCTTGAAGAGCTAATGAGGATGCTCAAGCTCCAGCGGTAAGAGCTTCTCCAGCCCGGCGACATGCTGTATCAGCGCTTCCGAATATACCATGAACCGACGGTGTCCGCTGGGTTTGCGAGGCAAATCACCGGGCTGAGGACTCTGGGCGATGCTGTAAGTACGGCTGAAGCGTCGCTACAACACATCGGCCTTTGGGAAGAATACTCTTGTCGCGAGAAGGGATTACAGAGACCAGTCGACTCTCGACGCCACAGTCAGGCAAACTCCCGGCCTACTCCAGGATCCAGTAGCTTGGATAGCAATTCTACAGGGCGCTCAACGATCGGGGCGCGATGTCTCGAGGGACACACAGTAATTCAACATTTCCTCTGGGGAGGCCGACCAGCGCGCTTGACGGAGGTGCCGAAAACCTCAACACTGGCTAATTGTGGTCTTCATTCAGGCCCCGTCGACCCTCCGCACTATTCGAC
The DNA here is from genome assembly GCA_030512325.1 of Lasiodiplodia hormozganensis. Classification (NCBI taxonomy): domain Eukaryota; kingdom Fungi; phylum Ascomycota; class Dothideomycetes; order Botryosphaeriales; family Botryosphaeriaceae; genus Lasiodiplodia; species Lasiodiplodia hormozganensis. The sequence goes on from JAUJDW010000126.1 coordinate 55,035, forward strand.
CACACCGACGCCTCTGTTGCCGATAATAGTGCGCGCATCAACGGCCGAAGACCAACTTTCTTCCTTAGCTCCGCTCCATTCGTGCATGTCCTCCTGTCGTTGAAACCGCATGCAGCAAAAGAAGCTTCCTGATCGCTTCAGCCCCCAGAAACTCCCGCGATCAGCCAACCGTGCCCGAAAATATAAGCCGCAGAATGTCTATATACTGGAAGCTGGCAATACTTGGTTCAGCGCGCTGGGTTCTGTGGAAGCGCTGTATATCCCTTCCCACTTTCGGGTCCGTGAGATGATCTCTGAGCGATTTGACTTCCGATCCCGCTCACAGTGCGCTTGTCCCAGCGGTAAACGCTGCTCCCCGGTCACCGTGCTGCTCGATGTTCCCATATCCGCATAGCGACTCTTGACGAATGCCGATCACCCCCTTCGCGAGGTTCTACGTGTTGCGCGCATCAGCGTTGAGGGCTTCCGCGAGGCTGCTGGTTATTTTTGGCTATATTCCACGTGAGAATCGACGCCGACCACTGTCGAGTGTTTGAGTTGAAAGTCTCTTGGCGGCCTTCTCTCGCCTTGGTCCGCCAAAAGTGGCAACGCTCGCGGCAGGCCTCTGGCCCTCCCTTGTCCTCGACGAAGACACGAGGCAGTGGCCGATCTCCCAATTCAGTTGGCAATCGTGAAAGAAGAACAGCGTCGCCAGCCTGCTTTTATTGTCCAGTCCTCATGCTTGACATGCTCGTTCATCGGTCCGTTGTGGGAAAGAAAGTAGGACGAGGATCGCGCGGTCTGATTCAACCAAAACGGGGGTTTCCCCTTCAGTAAATTGAAAGATGAAGGGGGGCAATTGCGAAGTAAAACAAAAAGTCAACACGTACCGCCGGTGGCGATAGACACCAGTCGGCAAGGTCTACAAAACCCCTTTTCAGGAATTTTCCCCCTCTACCCCAGCTGGGAAGGTGGTGGAGTGCTGGTATGGGATTTTCATCGCCATACCTGACGACACTCCGTACCATAGGCCCCGCTTTGCGGAAACCCTTAGGTGAAAGATTGGCCTCGCTGGCGAAACTCATAACCATTAGTTGGACCGCAGCGGCAAAGACGAACGGGTTCTTGTGATAATAAGAGATGAGCAATACGACAATGCGCAATTGGAGAAGTCTCGCCGTCAAGGCCCCTTCTAAAGTGGTGAGTCATCTTCCTGGAGTTTCTATTGCCAGTTCATTCAACCCATGCCGGTTCCTGTGAGAGCAGTACTTGCAATACGAACAATGACATTGTCCAGGCCACCGAGGCCGAAGCTTTTGCACAGTGTTGAACTGCTCGTGAAGCGTTGGAACACTAAACACATGCACAAACGTGAACAGAACATTGTTCCAATCCAACGGTGAAACAGAATTCTCTCCCTTCCAGCGTGAATTGCTCGGCTGCTGGAGGTCGGCAAACTTCGTATCTCAGTTTCTTTCCCGCGTGTATTCAGACTTAAGACGTCCTCCAAAGTATTTGTCTATCGGCCGGAGGTGAACTGATGTCTTCTTGCCAGTTGGAAGGTTCTGAATGCCTTCAATCTGTGTTTATAGGGCGGCGTCCTTGTGCTTGAGTGGAAAGCGCTTGTGATGCTACAATTTTGCCTCTCTAAAATTACCGTCCCGCACTGGAACTGCGACGTCTTCCGCAGATTGAGCCGGCTACACGATATGGAGCTAGCCAAATCGAGGACCACCAATGCGTCGACTGGCAGGGCCGAGAATAATAAAGACTTGCTAAATCACGAAAGGAATCTGATGGATATACTTGTGTAAAATCATCGCGCATGACTGTGAAATATAAACACAGGCCTTATTGAATTGTAGAAAAGCGGGGAAAATCAAGTTTGCGGAACTGCTATCGGCTGTGAAGCTATAAGGTTTGGTACAATGTGTGTCTCTATACTGGCTTCTGTGCCCATGCCTATGGTGATGCACGAGAGGCGCTGTTCAACATAGACGCCTTTGAACCATATGAAGTCATGAAAACAAAATCTTCGCTCTATGGATAGACTGGTAAGGAAAGAGAAATAAGGAAATGAAACAAATGTACCACCGCCTCCCAGAATGAATGATTATGCCTTTCTGGTCGGCTTCCCGATGAACTCCAAGACAAGGTGAGCGCTTAGAACTGCTTACGCTCCACTCCATCGCCAAGGTCGATGACGACGGGTCCCTCCTGCTCCGTCTGCTCCTCCTGCTCCTCGGTTGGCTTCTGAGAAGCCTTTTCCTTGGCCTCGCTCCGAATCTCATCGAGGAGGCCCTTGGTGTTAGCAAAGCGCACTGGGGCCGGCTTGCCCTCCTCCTCCGCCTTCGCCTCCTGCTCGCCGCTTTCCTTTGCCTTCTCCTCTTCCTTGATGAGCGGGTGCAGGCCCGTCGGCAAGGGCCTCTCGTCGATGATGGCATAGAAAGCCTTCACGATGTTCTCGAGGATGACTGGGAAGACCCGCTCAGTCGCCGTCAACGGCCTTTCCAGCATCCGCGAGTCCTCATCAAACATCTCGTGTCCCCAAGCCTTCTGCGTGAAGTGACCCAGCATCTCCGCATCCTGCTGCTCGCACAACGCGAAGTCCTTCTCCGTCAACTCCACACCGAGGCGCTGCGCCGCCATCTCGAACATCGCGCGGAGGTGGATCTTGTCCATGCCGACGGCGCCGGGCTCGGGGACCTGTGACTCCAAGCCCGCCTTGACGCGCAGCTCCTGGTACATCTGGACGGCGCGGTTGTGGTGCTTCTGAAGGGCGCAGATGACGTTCTCGCGGAACTCGTACATCTGGTCCATGCCGTGCATCTTGCTCTCGCAGTCCTTGTGCTCCTTCGCGACTTGTTTGAGGGTGGCGACTTCGTTCTTGGCCTCCTGCAGATCGCTGCGCGCGTTGACGAGCTGGTTGAGGAGGTCGTTGACTGTCGCGCGGACATTGGCGGAGAGGTTGCCGTCCTTGGTGTAGTACCGGGCGAGGCGGGCGTTAGCGGCGATGAGTTCGCGTTCAAGGGCGACTGCCTTGGAGGCGTCGGGGCGGAGGGTGCGGATCTGCTGACGGGCGGTGTCGAGTTTCTCGTCCTTGAAGGCGATTTGCCAGAACTGATCGAGGTTGTCATCGTCGAATTTCTTGATGGTACCGGCCTGGCTGTTGAGCTTCTTCTTCAGGACGATGACATCCCGGCGATGCTTCTCGGACTCTTCCATGATGCGCTTATTTTCCTTGAGGACCTTCTCGATCTGGGAGTTCATGGACTTGGCGACGGCCTCTTGGATGAAGCGTTGCTGGCTGGCCAACCGGTTCTCCAAGTCCTTGACGCGTGCCTTCAGGTTGACATTCTCCGTCTTTGCCAAGTCGAGCTCGACCTCCAGAGGCTGCTTCTGATCAAGCAGCTCGTTGATGTAGCGCCTTTGATGGGCATTCCTGTCCTCGACCATCTTGCGGTCCATATCGTTGCGAGCAAACCGATTAGCATCCTGCTCAGCGCGGAAGACACGAGTCCGCTGCTCATCGATGGCGGCGTCGCGCTGCACCAGCCCCTGGTCCATGCGGTGGCAGATGTTGATAAGCTCGTTCTTCTCATACTGCAACTGGGCAATGAAATTGTCTTTCTGCTGGGCAGCTTCGCGCAGTTGCTTGACTGCGTGCTTCTGCTCGATCAGCTTCCTCTGATTAGCTACCCTGTTGCGCCTCCTTTCCTCCTCAAAGGCGCGGCGCATGGCGGTGACCTCCTGCTCGTGCTCCTCCTCGAGCCTGGTCATGTTCGACTCGTGGACATCTTGGAGAGAGTCGACCGCGTGGTGGTGCTTGGTAGACGTCATGCCGATCCAGTGACCGTTGCGGCTGATGTAGCCCGCGGCCGTCTTCCAGTAGTTCTTGCGTTGCTTGGGGCGCAAGTCTTCACTGTCAAGGGAGATATCAGACATCCAATCCGGAACGGGACTGGAGTCCGGGGTCGTCAAAGAGTTGGACGGGGCGGGAGGGGTGGGAAGGGCGGGAGGGGCCGAAGCAGTCCTCGATCGGCTATGCTTGTGAAGGCGGGCCAGCGCATCTTGAATGGGTGTAAAGGAGCGCGCATGGCGCAGACGATGGGTGGCACGCGAGAAGATGTTGGATGGGGACTTGGTGGACTGGCGAGGCGAGACGGGCTGCTCGACCAGTGAATCATGACGCCGGGGAATTTCTGCGGACGTCAGCTTCTTGTAAGGGAGAGGAAGGCGTTGGTCTTTGTGCTTACGGTTTGAGGGCACATGCGCCTCCTTCTGGGAGGAGTTGCGCTTCGCGAAGTTGAGGAAACTGAACATCGGCATGATGATGGTGTTGGGCTTCGAAAGAAATGTAGAGGCTAATCGAAGAGTCGCTGAAGATGCTGTCTATGAATGAATGAATGAATGGGGGGGATCGGGATAGCTGGTAGGAGTATGAAGACTGATGTCGCTGGTAAGGAGAGGAAGACCGGGTGTCGTTGGTACGGGTAAACAGAGTGGACGACGTTGTAGAGGAAACGGAGTGGACGGTCGGCGCGGTGGGTTGCCATGAAGCAGCCTGGCAACGGCAGCATCAGCAGGTGATGTACTAGCGCCGGGATCTTGGCGCTGCAAAGCCTCACCCAGAAGTGTTAACACATGGTGGTCTGTGCGATGGTGGTGAATGTAGAGGGGCGAGAGGGCTGCCTTCGCACCCCTCACCACTGGCGATCACCAGCGGCAACAGCAATTGGAAGCACATGAAGGCTTATTTGCGGGTACTATCTCTTGTATACCAAGGAATGAGAACATCTCATACTGCTTTGAGCTGTAATAACTGCTCACTGCGTAGCTACACTTCAACAGTATTATACAACCACTAAGTTCTAGAAGCATTCGCCCGGAAAGGCAAATGAACCTCTTAATGGCACCGGTTTGGAAACTAGAATCTTCAAAGAAATAAGCTTTATATAAGTATTTAATGCTTAAGCTTTGCCTGCTATGTTTGATCCTTTGATTGCTCTCCGATCTGGCCCCAACCATGTGCCTCCACTGGCCATGTGTAAATTGCGTGAAGCGACTGCGATTGGTTGCCTCTCCTCCATTTTCTCAACCTATTTCCGCTCCTGCGTTGTGATTTGCTGATTCTTCAAGATGACATTTGCAGATGATCTTTCGCATGTAGTAGTAGAAATGCTTTTCCAAACAGAAGCTGTTTATGCAGTGTGAACGCTCCCTAAGACTCCATAATAGATCCCTTATATTGTGCAACGATGGTAGTTTCTTATTTTGTCTTGTAATTAGATCTTATTCATACAAATGCAGAAATAGAAAGGAAGTCTACAATATCTGAAAGTAGACGATATTTCTAGGCCTTCAATCCGGACACGCCTTCGCCATCCCGTTCGCCCGGGCCGCAGTCGCCTGCGCACAACCCCTTCAGCATGGAATCCGTTCTAGTCCCGCTCGCCAGTGAAGTAGTACACCCGCTGACCCCAGTACATGAAAGCAAACAAGCAAATCCAACTCCACGCGCACCACCAGCAACCAAACCCCATAAAACAACCCACAACCACCCCTCGCAGGAGCCCCCACAAACGCCACCACAGCTCAAACCACTCCTCCTCCTCCTCCTCCTCCTCCTCCCACCCCCTCTTCTCATCTTCCAACAGCCGCACCCGCTGCTCCATCTCCCGCGCCCGCAGCCGGGCCCACCGCAATTCGTCTTGCAGCGTGTTCAGCTGGCCCAGTTGATTCTGCAGCACTTCGTCGCGGCCGCGCAGCGCGCGCCAGAGGCTTGCGTTTTCCGAGGCGGTGGCGGTGGGGGCGGACTGCTGGTTGGTGCGGGAGGAGGCCAGGGCGAGGGCGTGGCGGAGGTGGGTGTTGGCGCGCTGGAGTTGTGTGACGGTTTGCTGTAGTTGCGTGATGGTCTGCGCTAGGTGGTGCTTGTTTACGGGCTGCTGAGGCGGCGGTGCGGAGTACGGCGGCGGCGGCGCGGGCGGCTCCGACGACGACGACGACGACGACGACGAGGTCTGCTCGCGGAGCAGCAGGTCTGCGTAGGCCTGTTGGAGCTGCTGGTGCTCGGCCTGGAATGGGGTGGTGGTGGTGGTGGTGGGGGAGGCTATTGGAGGAGTGGAATTGTTGTCCGCTGGCGGCTCCGTTTCGTTTTCTTGGGGTTGGGCGGGGAGGCTGGAGGGGATGGGGTGGCGCGGGTTCCAAGACGACATTTTTGGCTTTTGTTTTGTGGTTTGGTTTAGTCTGGTTTGCTTGGTTTGAGGAAGTGATTGTTGTGGCGGAGGTAGATCTCAAGTCCGTCGTAGGTAAGTTGTATTTGAGACTGAAAAATACATTGCAGGAGGGCACGCTACATATACGATCTCGAGAGTTGCGGCAAGTCAGAAGTACCATGGCAGTTCAAATGGGCAGAAATGTGAGCCGGGCAGAAGTGTGGGCCAGGACCTCGTGGTGGATACCCTGGATTGGTACCGTGGTCCAGAATCAGGGACTCTCCAAGAACCAGGGACTTCATCAACCGCTGTTCGACGAATGTATCTTGCACAGCCATGCCCACGGTCCAGGCAATGGCTTCCAATCAGGTAGAAATTTTTCCTTCCGACCACGGTATACAATTCGCAGGTACGATTACATCGACTACACGAATGAACATGCCTCATGAAACAGCAGAGGAGGTTTATAAAGTAGCATGCAACAACCCAAGAAGGCCACTTATTCGCGGCGAAGTACTTGCCTCTTCGAGTATCTCTGCAGCGATCAGAAGCGATGAACGATGAATGGGCAGCCGGAACAGGGATATGGACACGATGCACGAATTAGTCAGCACGAGCTCCTCAGGCTTTCAGGCACACGACAGTTTCACCATACTACACAAGCCCCCACATGATACGGGAAACACTGACGAGATGTGACTTTCTTTTGTGATTCATAACGATTGCCCAAATCCAGGGCATAAGCATAAAATCCAGACTCCGCCGCCCATCCATAGCAATAGCTCCGCGCTGTGGGGTCGACATTAAAAAAAGATCATGGCGCCGAATGCCGTACACTAAAATAAACCTAGAACACCGCAAACAGGTAGAGTGGCAAGGAAAGAAAAAAACCATCCTGTCGCCGTATGTAGCCTTCTTTATGCATACCTTCGAAAGCAGGTGGGGCCATTGCACTTTGCAGTTATTTTTCGCAGAAACACATGAACAAGGTTCGCGAAGGTGAGAAAATCCCAGGGGGTGGACGGCACTCACGCCTCGCCGAAAAGACGAGCAGTGATGTCGCCCATGTAGGCCTCCTCGAGCTCGTAGTCCATGCCGTCGTTCTTGTCGATGCCGACGTACTCGAAGGCCGAGACGACGCTGTCGACCTCGAAGCCCATGGCCACGAAGCGGTCGATGAGATCCTTGTTGTAGCCGTGGTACCTGTCAAACCATCAGTATGGTAACCCTCTCTCTCTCTCTCCACTCTCTGTGTGTACGTACGCAGCCAGCTTCGCCTTCTCCTCCTGCACCTTCTGCTCCTCCCGACGCCGCTTCAGCGTCTCCTGCGTGGCGCCGCCGCTCCCGCCGGCAATCTCCTTCTTCGGCGCGTTGGCGAACTTGACGGCCCACTCGCGCGCCTTGTGCTCGAACTCGGCGGGCTGCTTGATCAGCATGCCAGCCACCTCTGCATCCTGCGGATCCTTCGGCTCGGGCGTGCTGAGCAGCGATTGCAGCGATATGAGGGCGGATTTGATGGTCAGGACGGGCGACCAGGCTTGCGAGAGCGTGTCGAGACATATAGCGCCCTGTTTGGTTGTTGGTGGAGTGGTTAGCTGGGGTGGATTCAACGAAGTAGGGGAACCCATGGTACGCACAGTCTGAGAGCTGACGTTGGGGTGCCAGATCCTGGTCTCGAACTTCATGACGGGCGGCCTGAAGGGGTAGTCGGTGGGAATCTTGATGTCGACAGAGTACTCGCCGCCCTCGTAGGGCGTGTCGGGCGGGCCCTTGAAGAAGCCGCGCAGGTGGGTGAGGTCGTCATCGCGGTGCGTGTCGACGCGGATGCCAGAGTGCGGGTCCGACTTGATGTCTGCGATCTCTTTGGCGATGCGGCGGGTGCGGTTGGAGGCCATGGTGAGGATGTGTGTAGAATGAAGTGTGGGAGGTGGTGGATGTTTAAAGTGGGTGGCCGGGGTTGGCGAGGCAAAAGCAATATGGGGTGTGAAGGCGGGAAGGTGCTTCTGTTGGTTGTGGTCAGCGCGATACCGTGATGGCGGGGCGCGTCCGGCGGGGTCGCGGAAACGAGTGGGTTCTAAGCATTCACAACGGAACCCGTTGGCAGAGAGCAGCCATCGCAGGAAGTGGTTGGGCGCTTGAAGAATGCAAGGCTGCTGCGTCTGCAGCAACGGCGCAGCAACGGCGGGCAGAACTCACATCGAACTCTGGGTTGAGAAGCGGCAGAACTCGAACGGTCGAGGCTGCACCAGCTCTGGGTCGCCGCCAATGTGAGCGATAGATATACTGCGCTTGGGCAACAGGGCTGAGAGCAGTCCGACGTGGTCTGCCTGGTGTGGGTTGCGAGACGGCGCGCCTCACATCCAATGACGACGGTCGTCGGTGGACCACGGCAGAAATCACGTGCGCGGCTCGAGCGCGTCCATCGCCGGCGCTCCAGCTCCAACAGCTCCGACCTGCCATTACCAACACCATCGCCAAACCCATCCACAACCACACCACCCTCCGCCATCCGCCCGCCGACCGGTCTCGCTCCGCGTCGCTCTCCTCTCTCACATCCGCGCCCCCTCACGCACCCCGCGCCTGAAGAGCCGCCACCATGGTGAGTCGCCGCTCTGGCCAGCAGAGCTCCAAACACCGCATGCTGACGTCGATCTAGGGTGCAAACCAATCTCAAATGGGCGGTGGCCCGCCCGGCGGTGACAAGGACAAGAAGGGCGACAAGGTACGCAGCAGATTGCTCTACACGCCATTTCGGCCGTCTCGCCTCCGCAGATCCAGACACTGACAGCTATGTAGAAGGACAAGCCCAAGTACGAGCCCCCGCCGCAGCCCACCACCCGCCTCGGCCGCAAGAAGAAGAAGAACGCCGGCCCCAACGCCGCTTCCAAGCTCCCGACCGTCTACCCCACCGCCCGCTGCAAGCTCAGGTATCTGCGCATGCAGCGCATCCACGACCACCTGTTGCTGGAGGAGGAATACGTTGAGAACCAGGAGCAGATCCGGAAGTCCAAGGCCCAGGCTCAGAACAACGCCCCCGTATCAGCTGGCGGCGATGCGGACGCCATGGACAGGAACGCCGATGAGAGGAGTAGAGTGGATGACATGAGAGGTAGCCCGATGGGCGTTGGCAACCTGGAGGAGCTTATCGACGACGACCACGCCATCGTCTCGTCCGCCACCGGCCCCGAGTACTACGTCTCCATCATGAGTTTCGTTGACAAGGACCTGCTCGAACCCGGCGCATCCATCCTGCTACACCACAAGTCCGTCTCCGTCGTTGGTGTGCTGACCGATGACACCGACCCCTCCGTCTCGGTGATGAAGCTCGACAAGGCCCCGACCGAGTCGTACGCGGATATTGGTGGTCTGGAGTCACAGATTCAGGAAGTAAGAGAAGCAGTCGAGCTTCCGCTGCTGCATCCGGAGCTGTACGAGGAGATGGGTATCAAGCCGCCGAAGGGTGTCATTCTCTACGGTTCGCCCGGTACCGGCAAGACGCTACTGGCCAAGGCCGTCGCCAACTCGACAAGCGCAACATTCCTGCGCATCGTCGGCTCCGAGCTGATCCAGAAGTACCTTGGTGACGGTCCCAGGCTAGTACGCCAGCTCTTCCAGGTCGCCGCCGAGAACGCCCCGTCCATCGTCTTCATCGACGAAATCGATGCCATTGGTACCAAGCGTTACGAGTCGACGTCCGGTGGTGAGCGTGAAATCCAGCGTACCATGCTGGAGCTACTCAACCAGCTCGACGGTTTCGACGACCGCGGTGATGTCAAGGTCATCATGGCCACCAACAAGATCGACACCCTCGACCCCGCCCTCATCCGTCCTGGTCGTATCGACCGCAAGATCCTCTTCGAGAACCCTGACCGTAAGCAAAAGCCGTCCCCTTTGTATCTAATATCTCGAGAAATTCAGCTGCTGACAAATCCGCACAACAGAAAACACCAAGAAGAAGATCTTCACCCTCCACACCTCCAAGATGTCCCTCAACGAGGACGTCGACCTCGACGAGTTCATCAACCAGAAAGACGACCTCTCCGGTGCCGACATCAAGGCCATCTGCTCCGAAGCCGGTCTCATGGCCCTGCGCGAGCGCCGCATGCGCGTCCAGATGGCCGACTTCCGCACCGCAAGAGAACGCGTGCTCAAGACCAAGAATGAGGGCGAGCCTGAGGGTCTGTACCTTTAAGTTTGCCTCGTTTTTCGAAGTGGGATGAAGGAAGGGATAGGGAAATTTCATGGTGCTTGATGAAAGGAAATGGCATGGGTTTATGCTTAGACGTATGCGATAGTAGTGCCGGAGGAAGGGGGGATCGAAGCGAATACTAGATGTATTAATAGGAGCGTACTTGATGAATGCGGCGCGCTACGATATTGCCGTTCATGCCTCCGCTTGGTTGATGAATCTGCTTTTCAGACAAATGATCAGCTTCATCTTCCAATATCATCTCAATCTTCTCCGCCCAGCCTCCGCAGCTTCCATGTCCATACTCTGAAAGTATTGTAGTATGCTTCCTTCATAGGCTTCCGACCTTAGTCTCATGCGATGCATTGTTACCCCGCTTTGTATGCATACCCTGATATCTTCCCGTGCATTGGACATTTGACACGTCGTAGCAAGGGCAATTTATTGGCCAGGAAGTTGTGAAGCTGCATGCGGGGATCTAGATTTTTGTCATATTTGCCGTGCGCTTTCCGTGCATGGCTTGTGATCTCGCAATTGAGAATGAAGGCAATGGAAAATATGATAGGAACCTAGAGTTCGCTGGCCAAAGCTGACATATTTGAGGCCCATAATAAATTTTTTCCAGCATCAGTTAAAATCAGCTAAAAAAAAAATCCACGACAACAATGAGGACTCTGGAAGGCGCTGTCGATACATTTGCTTCATGCAGTGTCCGCCACAACTGGAAAGCCGCATGGTGAGGGGGGTCTTGCGTCAAACCAATCAAATGCAGTCACAGTCGTGGATCTTCTTCGTTCGTTGACAGAAGTTGTTCCAAGCGACTCGCCCATTGGTGCTATGCAAGATAATCCAAACCCTGTCAAACTCATTGAGGTGAGATGTGCATACATGAAGCTTTAGCAATCCATTAGTATTTAAGAGTAGGCTTGCATTTCGGATTTTCTCTCAATCTTCACGATACTTTTATTAGCATCAATCTACGTTCCCCAATTGGATCTCTTACCCGGACTTGATCTTCTTAAGCTTGTTTGTCCCAAATACCAGACCCTTATACGGTACCAGTAGTTTCTCTTCCTTCCCATTCTCTTCGATAGGGTAGACTGACGCTAGCAGCCTCACTCGTTATCCGTATCTCATATCTTGGGCTTCTGAGACGTGAGCGATAATGGCGACAATCAATCCTCATGACACAGGAATCATCAAGGCACAGCATTCGCCACTAAATGAACACACGGGTTCTATTCTCTCTGGAGATTATCTGAGTCTCGATGACTCAGAAGGTCATCCAACTCCCGATCTTTTGGGAATTTCCGACCTTTCAGAAGAGCATCCAGGACCCAATCTCTCGAGAGGCATTGAAGAGCTCCTCTGTGATTTCGAGAATCACCAGAAGCAACAACTTCAAGTTCTACGCGCGATTACCAATATAGTATGTTCAGAGAAGGAGAGAGATAACAAATATTGGGGCGTCAGCGTAATCTAATCATTGGAAGTGGTTTAGGCCATCAACACGTTCCAACATGCTGCAATTGAGCCAATTCCACCCACAAATTCACAGCGTACAATCCGGGTCTCCGTTGAAATTCGAGAAACGATTCGGAACTGGAACAACAGAGAGAGTCCACGGAGAGAGATCCCCGAGATGTTTGAGGCCCTTCACGATGCCATTTCCAACGACCGCGAAATTGAAGAATTAAAAACCTCGATTCAGTTGCGCATGGCGAATATGCCGGATGCTCCAGTGGATCCTAACAACTTCTTTCCTCGTCTCCGTTCTCGCATGAGTTATTATGTCTCTGTTAGTTCTACCCACCCATTTAGGAAAAATGATATTTGGAAGATCATCCAGTATCGGCTTGACGATGTCGGTTGGGCTACACCCCAGGTAGGATCTTCTTTTCAACGTGCTACAGCCAAAGTAAATTTTTTCTAATACATAATCACAGAATGACGGGGAATTGATTTACAATTCGACGGAGAATGGTCTCACTTGCGCTCGGGTTATGTATGTTGTAAAGATCTACATCTACTACGAGTGTCTTGTTGGCTGATTGTGCACTCTTGTAGATATGATTTCCATGAGTATCGCGATTTCAGTATCCGCCAGATCCTTCAAATCGTCTATTTGTTCGCGCATTTTTCGACCCGGCCACGAGACCAGGGCGAACTTTCCAGTCATGTGTTAAAATTCATCCTCAGCTACGCTATAGAATGGAAAGTTTTCATATGGCGTAACCCTTGCACAGATCACTTTTCTACTCTCCAGTTCAATCTTAGGTTTTTCGAAATACCTCTGGACCGCCAAAAATCGGACCTTGAGAGGATAAAAGAACATCCCAAACGACTGCTACAATCAGGGCTGCTTCGGGAAATGGGGTATATTCCTCGTCCAAAGGGAACCGGATCCACGATAGCAGAGAGGCGTGCATCAGTTCTCATGGCATACGGGCGACGCATGGATACCCCCTACTGGACCATTTTCAATATTTCGGGCCTGAATGCCCTACATGCACGCGATAAATGTACGGGAGAGACGAGGCAATATTTTCTTGATGGACTCTCTCACTTCCGAGAGTGGTATAGCCTGCTTGATACGGAGCTACAGAATTGTCTGGCTGCATGGCAGAGAATTTTCTCTGAGATGGACGTTGGTATTGGATTTAAGGTAAGCTGATCTACTAGCATGCGTTTTGGTAGGGCTAAGTAATGCAACAGATTGATGAATTGTGTGACCCTCAAACTCTAGGCAATTTGATACGCGATGGGAACGATTCAAACCGATCGGAATTTTATTTCGTTTCTATTTCCATGCTCCGTAGATTCACGGAATGCATTGAAGAAACGCTAAAGGATCTGGAAGGTTGCTGTGAAGAGGTCAACAGCAGACTTGAAGAGAATGATACTTCGGCAGAGGATAAGCAGAAGATCCAGGAAATCAGCAGGCAGTTCCTGGAGACACACAGAGGGCATTTCCAAGATTTGATTCATCGGATCGAAATGAAGACTGACATGATAATATTTCTGCGGCAAAACGTGAGTCATCAGCACCCGCCCCTCCTTGAGGTACAAACCCGGACTAAGCGTACTAGCAGCTGTTCAATTCGAAATCGACTCGAGACGCCCCTGAGGCCACGCATCAGGGGCACTACCCCTTCATTTTCACGATGATAACAGTCATCTATTTGCCACTTGCCTTTGTCACTGTACGTGCTCCTTTAACCTATCTCCCATCATTCTTGACTAAACGAAAATTGCTTCATAGTCACTATTCGCCATAAACAATATCTCCGAAGACTCTCCACTGGCAACCTCCATGGCTCCTTTTGCGGTCACACTTTTTCTTGTTGTTGCTATGACGTATATCATTGCCACTGGAAGTTTCCCATTTGCGAATGAGACGGAACTTCATCCTGTTCTGGGTCCAATTTGGAAGTCTTTCAAACATATTTTGGAGACGATGATGAAGGAAAATCAGCAGCCCGAATGGGCACAATCGAACTTGGAGTGTGATTCGAATAACAATCCAGACCGCCCCAGCTCCTCGTCCAAGTCTCGCGTTCTGAAAAGATTCTTCTCTTTTTTCCAGCGTAAGTGTTATCAATCTCGTGCGATGATTGCTGCTGACTTGACCAGCGCGAATTTCTCAGCCTTCGGAAGCAAACATAGATGTTGAAAACAGAGGTCACACTGCAGACATGGTATCAGCTGCCACGCAGACTGAAGAGAATGCAACTCCAACAACGACCCAGTTTAAACTGAGTAGCCCGAAGAGCAACGGGGAAGCGCTTACGAGATTCAGGTCTTCTCCAAATTGAAAAATAGAGTAGAGGCGGAAATATGGGCTCCGAGCCGTTTAATCTAGCTTGTAGACTTCCTATCCGCAGTATTTTGTGTGGCAATTGTCAGACTTAAAACGTTGCCGTTATTCGAATAAAGCGCATTGTTTTCTTTTCCATTTCCCGTAACTACCATTGTTTCAAAATGTCTGAACCAAACTCAGAAAGATGAGGTTGCTGTGAATTAAAAGTTTCGAATAAGCAAAAGGGTTAAAGTAATAAAATAGTAGAGTGCATGCCTTTCCTTCTATCCCAATTTGACATTAGTGCATTACCAGACATAGTCACAGAATCTATGGGCAAATAAATCTATGGATGAAAAAGGTAACGACACATTACATAAAGCGTAAACCAACAACGATGCCATGGCAGTTCGCCTCTTGAGACTGAAAGGGTAGAATGTTCCTCCTCATGCTTCCGCGGGCCTCACACTCTGCGGATTATGGAACAAATCCGTCGGATCAACCTCCGCCTTAATCCTCTCCAGCCTCGGCAGATTCGCCCCCCAATACTGCTCCTGCCCATCCGGCAGATCCGGATCCACATACCCAGGATACGCGCCCCTCACCCCCGGCACATACCCCTCAATCAGCTCGTTCACCCCATTCAAGAAATCCTTCGTCTTCTGCGAAACCGGCGGCAAAAGGCTGATAGCATAGCTCTGCAGCTGGTACAGCGAATCGCGCAGCGAGTACGCCGCGTCGTCCATCGGTATCGCGTTGATCTGGCCGCCGACGAGGTTGAAGATGACGAACCACGCCAGCGCGCCGCCCTTGTCAGCCTTGTCGAAGTACTCGAACATCGCATCGATCGCCTCGTCCGTCAGCGTCGTCGTCGGCGAGAACGACAGCGACTTCGAGTAAAACGCGGCCGGTATCCCGCCGCCGATCTTGAGCAGCAGGTCGTTCGCCCACTCGCCCACCGCCCCAACAAACGAATTCGTCACCGACACCTTCAAATCCGCAACGCCCGGCAGCACGCCCTCCAGGTTCAACCGGTCGAACTCGGGCCGCCCCCCGAAGAACGTCCCCGAGATGCTCATGCCCCCCTCAAACACCGTCAACACGGACGTAAACTTCCAGCTCAGCTCGGGCTCGCTGACCAGGTTGTTCCACGCTTTGAACGCCGTGGCAAGCGTCGCCGCGTCGCCGAGCGTGATGTTGTACTCGTACAGCACCATCTCGCCCGGCTCGGGCGCCGTGCGGAAGTCGAGCTTCGTGACGACGCCGAAGCTGGCGCCCGCGCCGCGCGTGGCGAAGAAGACGTCTGGGTACGAGGTCGGCGACGCGTAGATGATGGACGAGTTGGCGAGGACCACTTCGCAGCCCACGACTTGGTCGGCGGCGGTGCCGAGTTCGCGCGATTGCGGGCCCAGACCGCCGATGGTGGCGTGGCCGCCGATGCCGATTTGGGGGGATGTGCCCTGTGGTTTGTGGTGTTATTAGGGTTGAGATGGATGGCAGTGGTGGGGGGTGGGGTGGGGGGACCGGGGAGGAAAGGATGAGGTGGGTAAACGTACGTGAGCAATGGTGCGGCCGCCGGCGTTGTGCAGGCGGTCGGTGACGTCTTCGAGGAGGGTGCCGGCGCCGATGGTGGCGACCCAGGTGTCTTCGTCCATGGAGAATTGCTGGAACTTCTTCATGTCGATGACGATGGCTGAGGAGCCTTTGCCACCCAGGCCTGTATGGAGTTAGCCCTGTCTGTTGTCTTGGTCGGGCAGAGAGGTGGGAAGAGCACATACAGTAGTTTCCATAGCTGTGGCCGCCGCTCCTGGCCTGGACTTTGTGGTCGTACTGGGCGGCGCAGGCGATGATACCGGCAACCTGCTCGGCACTGTCGGGATAGGTCACAGCGGCGGGCGTGACGGGGATGTCCAAGTTGTACGGCTTCACGTCGGTGATCTGGTAAAGCAGATCGGACGGGAAGGCTACATTGGCGTCACCTCCCACTGCTGTGGTGAGGCATGACTTTAGGTCCGACGTAGCGGCTGCGGCGGAGGAAGCTTGCTGGCCCATGACTAGTGAATAGTAGAGGACCGCTACTTTTGGTATGCCCTATACAAAATGACCGGTGGTAGGTATCCGATTTTTAAAGGAAAGAGAGTGGCCAGCGGTAACCCGCTTGCTAAAGGAGAAGATGCATAAATAAAGCCAAGCGGTTAGTGGAAGTATCGGCGAAAGTCTGGTGATCAGCATCCTCAATAAATTTGTCGTTTTTAAAAGCCCCGTATCCCTGACCTTATTCGGAATCGGGCGGACCTGGTGGACAGCTGAAAGATATGGGTGGACGCATGTGAGCAGAACGAGCGAACGGGAAAAAGAAACTAAATTGATTTGACGTTTCAAGCAACCTGGCGAAACCTCAGACATGGCTGTACACTGTTTCCATTGGCAAAGACAACAGATCTCGAGATGTAGAGCTTGCAGGGAAAACCCAAGCTTGTGACGAAAGGAGCTGGCTAGTGAGTTAGTGGTGCGGCCGTGCGCGCGTTAAATCTAGTCTACCTGTAAAAACAAAAGTTGATCAACGTCGTCGCTTGGCACGCTGGTATAGCTAGTGATTTGATGTTTACTTTGTTACAACTGCCGAGGTTATAAAATAGATCAGAGAAGTAGCAGGCTGACGTGCAGAGTAGAACGTGGCCCGAGGCTTCCCGGTTGTTGATCTTTCAGAGTTTGCGGACAAATTGGCAACGGAAGTTTGTTTATTGCCCGGCTGTTCCGGTTGGTTGGTCGCGCGCACGTTGCATCGCTTCTTTCCTTTTTCCTCACTCCAAATCCGTATTCTTTTGCACTGCCTTCGCCCTCATCGACAAGGTTCATAAGACTGCTTGCCACAGTCGAACGAGGTCGTCCGCGTACAATCATTTGGACTTCAGGCATGTTTCATGTCTCCGGTAACTCTGTTATTTATTGCCCACTCTACGTCCGTAGCTGTAAACCAGAAGCAGACGTCGTCAGCCGATGACGCTAATGATCCAGGGCCGTCTTTCAAAGCCATGCAGCGAACCACATGTACAAACTCTGCTCATAATTGCCGCAACGAAGTGGTCACTCCAAGGATCAGATCATATCAGTCTGTCATGAGTTCAAAATATGGTTTCTCTACATGGCAGGTCAGCCCCCGTTGGCTATGATGGGATGCCTCATGACTGTAATGGCAGGTGGCTTGGCCCTCGGTCTGCTGGCATCCAAGTATTCCGTCCTATCCGCTGGGTGCATAAGCTGAGTACGTGATCTGCCTCACTGATCCATGGTTTCTGCGTCGGTCTCGACGCGACGCTGTAGCACCATCGATGTCAAGCCCTGGATGACCACGTACATCCACTTAGCGTTAGCTGCAGTGTTAGCTCCCGACATATATGCCTGAGAAAATGCGCAATTGCAGAGCCGCACTTGTGCATGGGCCTCAGTCAGTCGCTTCAGCCTGAGACCTGTCTACCAGTAATAAGCTCGTAAGCCTCCTTGGCCTTCTCCCGAAACCTGACTCGGCTGCATCTTGAGCCAATGGTTCATCTGCAGTCAGCATTGCTTAACGAGGCTGCGCGCATGCCAGCCTTCAGCATTGCCCTAATTCGTCAGCCTCATGCTGCTGCGCCACCTGCAAGATCTGTCCAATGAGCTCTAGACTCTGTTTTCGCTCTCGCCCCATCCCGACCGGCGTAGCAAATCAGAAGCGCATGACTACATATTGCATAGAAAGGACCGCTTCCCCATCCAGATGTCCGAATTTACCCATACGACGTCAAAATCATACGCGAGAAATAAGATCACGTTCTCCACACCATCTTATTTTTAGCTTGTCACGCTTTTCTTGTAGGTATGAAGAAGAAGTTCTATCAAACTCCGACCCCGCAATAAAGCCTTTGCCCTTCCTTTTGATGCAGCAAATGGCCACTGCATCGTCGACTACTTTCAAAATTTCGGCTCTTCGTACACTCTGAGCACAACAGCAGTTTTATAACTGACATGCCACCGCAAGTAATGCACAACCGTCAATCGCGCACCTGATTGAAACGATGCACGTGGGAAAAGTGACACGAGGAACGATAATGCGACTTGATGATTAGGGTCCGTTGATCATCCAAGCCTTGTAGGGTGCATACACGAAGTCGCTTCATCCACCGGGCGTATGTCGCAACACACTGTTTCCAGCTTCCATCCCCATCTGTGGCATTTGGCTTTATCACTGAACTCAAGTTCTTACCCGAAGCCTTGTTTCACGAATACGATTCGGCCGCATCATCAGCCAGTTACCCTCCTGGAACCCAAAAGATCAGTGGGGGGCAATGTACATGTCAGCTCCAAGCACTGCCCCGTAGGTCATCCTTAACCAGACCCCCATTCCAGCCTGTCTTGGCTAGCTTATCACTCAAACTTACTACGAATACATCAGGATCACATGCGAAAATAATGATTTCACAACTGTCACACTCGACTTGAGAAGTTTCTACTTGCAACAGAATGGAATTCGTAATCGATGTATATCCATAACAGTCACTGTGCAGTTTCAAGTTCACTGCAAGACTCCCATCATCATTGAACCCTTTCAGCAGTTCGTCGAGGTTTCATCATGTCGTTTATCTGGAGCACAACATCAGTATTTCTTAGTACATCGTCGCCATTAAAAAATAATTACCCTGCAAAAATTCATCTCAGAGTTATGAGCGCATGGAAGGCTTGCATAGTTGTGCAAGAGGCGAGGGCTTGCGGTGGCGGTGGCTGTACTAATCGCCCACTTTGTTGATCGACGTATGCGCATCGCATTATGCCATTCTTGACCTTTCCCGTCCCAGATGACCCAATCTCATTCCATCGCCTTTCTCAGATCCGTGCCGTGTTTAAAAGAACAATTTGCTGGGAATATAGGGTTCATCGGGCTACATGTATTGGACTCAGCTCTTGGCTTAGTAGGGGTTTGGGTTTCGGTATCTGCACTCCGAGCATTGGTGGTAACTACGAGCCAAATCAGTCTATACAAGTCCGAGAATTCTGCAATATAGCACGAAACATACGGTATACTGTGGTAGCAAAGACTAGCCTGATATGACGCCCCGTTGTAGCTGTCACGGCCAGGCTGCAGGGAATAATTTCCCTGCCCTGCGCCTTGCTGCGCGTGATACGGACCCACGCTCACACTCCTGGGATCTTGCTGTGCATATGGATTCTCGGCACTTGACTGCACGTACCCAGATTGGTTGTTCATAGTGGCTGGCTCCGCATAGATCTGGGTTTGATGTCCGGGCATCCAATGACCTCCAATTTGTTGGCCACTCCCCGGCACTACTGGAGCCGAATTGTGCCGCATTTGGTCTTGCGATGGCCTCGATCCGTATGCACCATTGCTGTATAAGGTCTGACTACTCGTCGAAGTATTGTCTTGCGATGGTGCGGGTGACCAAGGGGAAGATCCGGAGAAAGGCCCCTGATACGGAGGATGCGTCCCAGAGACTGCCGGGACACTGAACCTCTGCGGGCATGAAGGCGTCGGAATACGATTGCCCATGATATCTTGGGACGCGCTTGAGCTGCCACCTTTCGATTTGTCTCTGACGAAAAGGCCTCTGTCGCTGGAATAGGACTGGCCGTCAAAATTGTCTCCATAACTTTCTCCCTGCTCCGGTTCTTCCTGTGTACCACCACGCATTCGGTGAATCATCACTCCCGCGTACGCTACCTTCTTCATTCTGTTCGATGAGATGATGCGCAAAATCGTTAGGCTAACCGCTTCCCAAAAGGGGGCCTGTAAGGATCAGGTCAGCCATGAGCACCCTGAAACATCCATTTCCACCACAAATGTAAGCAGCTCTGAGCCCCAAGATGTGGAATTACTCCGTATTCGGGAAACTGCACGGCGGGACCGAAATCCTCTTGCCACGTACCTTTTGTTGATTGCTGGAGGTCTGCAGCCAGCGTTAATTCGCAGGATAGGCAAAGGTTTGGGCGCTTTTTGTGGCTATGATTCGCAACTAAGCCTTGGGAATGAGGCAGTGTTTCCTTGAGCAACCCCGCCCTTTTCACTTTATGCCCGGGCTGCGCAAGGCTCTCTCGGCGCAGAGCCGCATTTGCGTGACACACAAGTCCAGCTGGCCACGCAAGACCGCGAAAACTTGCTGATTCTTACATGCATGAACATCTCATTGGACGAGCAGCGCCTGCCTCGTTTTGCCTTCTGCCGAATCTCGATCCTTCAGAATCCGAAAACCAATACATTCACCGGAGCTGCAAGGCTGCGGAGGCCACACGCATGTCAGCCTTGGCCAAGGTTGATCATTGGCTTCACATTCTTATGAAATGCTGCTGTGAGAACCTCTCCGCACCTCTTGAAGATGCGCCATCCCCATTCCAGCTCGATATTGTTATCCTTCATTTCCCTTAAACCAGATCCCTGCACAGGTTTCAAAAGTTATCTGGAGATAGAGCAAAAATGGTCGCTGATTCCCACAATAACTACGATCTTGAATGTCAGCCTAAGTCGTCATCCGCAGCAAAAAACAAGAATTCCACAAACCCAAGCTCAAGCTTCCTGTCGAGATCTCCGCTTGTTGGTCAGAAGACGCCTTTGAGGCACGGATTTACTTCAACGTTCGGCTCATCACTTTGTCGCTCTCTTCTCTCAAACGTTCTCCCATCTCCAAGTTCATCCGAAACTGTGTTTGAGATGTCTGTGGGTAATGGCTTCGTGATGGGCCGAAAGTCGACAGGTAGCACCAGGCCGTCTCTCCACCAACCACGTGCAAACACGCACCAGTCGAGCGGAACCACAACTCAGCAGCCGTACGAAGGGAAGGAACATCGACACAAAGGGTATCCCGCCTTCTCGAGCCTGCTATCGTCGGACAGGGATTCTTTCGTGGTCCGAAAGTTTGGATCGCTACATGTTCGAACAATCCTGCTCCTTCAAGACGAGATCACTCAGCTCGAAGACCGTCTTGCCCAGATCGACGAAGAAGTTGCTGAAAATCAGCAAGATGACTACTTATGCCATAATGGCTCTTTCCGAGGGGATAAGTTATGGCATCCTGAACGATATGATATCGTGAACCACCTTGCGACATTGCTGGAGAAGTACGGTCAGTTTACCATGCAGGAACTCGTGTTACAAGCGCTTACGGTTCCACAGATAAGCTAGTTACAAGCTACAGTGACATGCAGCAGCGCCCAAAAGCTTCAAAAAGAACAGTGAACAATATTGAAAAGTGGTTCTCACAATACCCGCAAGCAATAACAGTTCACGAGAGGGGCTTCCTCGATGAAGATAAACGAGAGGACTTGGTGTCAACTACAGATCGTACAAAAACACCTCTTCGGCGAATTTTGGAGAAGACTCCCCTTTTCTATCGCTTGAAGCCTTTCCGCTTCAAGGTAAGCCTCAAATTCTCCTGGATTCACATCAGATGAAATCTGGTCGGAGCCAACACTAATGAATCCTTGCATGCACAGAAGGGGAAAGATACTGAGTATAACCGCAAGTATCAAGACGAAGGGGTCATCTACTACAATGATGAATTAGTCGACAGGGCCATTACGGTCATCATTCTGCTCCTGGGCCTCATCATGCTTCTAGTGCCAGCGTGGTTTCTGAAGAACATTAGTTCACATACAGAGCGTCTGGCCTTAATCACAGGCTTCATTGCTCTCTTCGTAGGGCTGCTACTGCTGACCACGCCCACCAAGCCGTTTGAGACAATGATCGGCACAGCTGCGTATGTACCGCGAAGAATTGAGTTGAAGAAATATTACTAACGAATTTTGCTAGGTATGGTGCCCTACTCATGGTCTTCATGCAAATCGACAAATGATCCAAAGCATATCGTACTTTCTTGCATTTTCCTCATTTATGCATGAGTATATCCGCTCTTCTCCAAGCTGCTTCCGCCGGAACTTTCAGCCATCTTCTCGCTCCCGTGCTGTTTCATTACGGCTGTCGTTGGGTTTTCCGGTCTCGGCGATCTGATGCGTTCCTCAAACGACACGGACGGTTGGTGTACCTGACTGCCGTGCTGCGGTAGGTTGAATTGGGCGCCTATGTTGGAAGGCGGTTTATCGTTGCGAAGGGAAGAGGGCATAATAGACAGAGAGGACATCTGTAGCGTGGAAGTCAGCGTGCGGGGAGTATGAGAGAATGGAGCGAGGATGAACTCACTTTGGCGAAGATATTCCAGAAGAGGAAGGAGAAATTCGTTATTGAAAGGATTCAAGGAAGGTTTAGTATGCGAGGAAATTTTCTGACTCCGTCTGCAGCTTTGTGTTCTTTTCTCCAGGTGTATTTATAGATTACCTTCAACTGGCCCGGTGGTTCCGTAATTCTGGGCATTCATCACACTGAGATACATTTCATGTTTCAATCGCCTTATCAAAGCTCTTGGCTACTCGGCTGTCATCACTTTTGGCTCAGTCACCTGTGCGGATCAAGGTTCTGTTTCGTGCCCAGCCTTCGCCGCGTCGAGCCGTTATGAAGTTTGCCAAGCGTTGATGTCATACCCGCTCTTTGCCACGCCACCGGCAAGGATGAAGTCGGATACCTTAGCGCTGCAACAGATGACGGGATATCGAGCCATCCGTCCGAGGATGGATGCATGAAACGTAGCGAATGATGTATCCAGTAAACTTCGAATACCCGGACTTTGTTGAAATGTTCAGAGGGCCGACCATGTAGCCAATCAAGCAAGAGTATCCACTGAACAGGGCACCACAAACTAGAACAAAAAGCATGCAGATATGAAAGCAAAGCCGTATGCTGTTTCAATGGCACACCTCCAGTCATATGCCGCTGAGACCTTTGAAGTGTTTCCAAAGCAGATCTGGCCCTTCTTCCTGGCTGACTTTTAAAAGCCCACAACGTCCTCTATACTTTATCATCCTGCCGCTGGAGTGAGTCCATCTAAATTCGAAGTAGTATAGTATCATACTTATATTTTTGGCCGAGGTAGCATACGCTAACCTTTATATCTCAGATTGCAGACTGGCTGTTTCTCCTAGACCTTGACAGCCAGCTTCCTTCCGTTCTCCCGGCCATATATCTGATCCTCGTAAAGTCTCTATATTTCTTTTTTTTTTGGAGTTATACATCATTAAGATCGGGTGTCAGTCACTACAGCGGCGGTAATCCTCCATTAGTATCGCCGAGTTTATAGTGGTTGCAGCCTAGCGCTTGGACCCAGCGTCACATAACGGTTAGCGCTTTCCAAATGAATATAAGTATGAACGACCATGCTCCAAGAACAACTGCAGCTGCAACCATGGCGCAAATTCCGCAAGAGCTGATAGAGCACGTCGCTCTCTACGCTGATGGAGAAACACGCAAAAACATGGTTGCAGTTTCGCCAAGTTTCCAGGCTGCTGTTGAGAGGCATGTATTTGACAAAATCTCACTGAAAAGCAAAGACTTGGAGCGTTTCCAGGCATTATATCACGGTCACCGCACTCGAATCCTCCACAGCATCGTCTTCACTATCAAGTTCCCCAAGTTAGAGAACACAGATGATGAGGATGAGCCGCTGCCCTGCAGGGAGTCACTCGAAGACATCCAGTCGATTGACCAATTCTTCACCCGCCATATCAAGCAGCTATTCAACGCGATCAAGGCCCTCGAGGAGCAGAATCCGTCAACAATGCAGGGCATCTCCCTCACCATCAAGGTCACCCGTCCCTCAGACTACAACAAAGAAGCGGACTACTGCGACCACCGCCGCTGGCCCTGCTGGCGTTTGCACCTCCTCTCCCCCTCCTCCCTCCCGCCTCTTTCTTCCATCCGCACCCTCTCCTTCCAGGACGCCTTCCCATCCTACTACGACGACTGGGGCGGCGAGCGCTCGCGCCACCTCGACATGCGCGCCCTCCTCGACCTCGCCACCAAACTCCCCAACCTAGAACACCTCCGCACCCTCGGCCCGCTCGAGCGCTTCCCCGTCTCCTACCTCCGCGACGAAGCCACGCAATGCCGCCGCGTGTGGGAGGGCCCGTGGCGTGACACCCGCTTGGCTTTCGCCTCTGCCACCGCAGAACTCAATCACTCCCTCCCCCTCGCCACGTTGACGACGCTCAAACTGCACTTCTTCGCCGCCGACCAGGCCAGCATGTGCGACCAAGCCCGCCCACTACCCGACCTAACCGACGGCCGGCCGCGCGGCCACGACCCGCTCAGCGCCGCCCTCCACGCCCTCTCGCGCAACCTCGTCGAGCTCGACCTACGCGCCGTCGTCGACGCCTCCCTATTCTGGCCCGCCCGGACGGAGGACCCCCCGCCGCACTGGCCCCGCCTCCGCCGGCTGCGCGTCGAGTTCCACAACTGCACGCCGGACGGGTCGTGGTACTTCGCCAGCCCGCACCCCTCTTCTTCCTCTTCCTCCTCCTCTCCCGACCGCGACCCCGACCGCGGCTTCCCCATCACCGCCACCACCGCACACTACCCCCCTCTCGGCCCGGACCCGCACCCGGCCGACGCGGCGTGGGACGAGTACTGGAGCTACGTCGTCGACGATCTCGAGCCGGACGTTTTTCGCGTCAGGCCGAACGCAGCGCGGATAGAGCCGTTGTTAGTCGCGTTTGGGCGCGCCCTGGGATGCATGCCGAAGCTACAGGCGGCGGAAGTGTTTACGTGGGTGGGGTGGTCGCCGCGCGGGGAGGAGGAGAAGAGGGAGGGGGAGGCGGGGGAGGTGTATGGGGTGGAGGAGGTGGGGAGGTGGCGGAATGGGTTTGTGCATAGGTGGGGGGTTGGGGTTGAGGT